>JAHWFO010009248.1:1078283-1106136 GCA_023313115.1 Rhysida immarginata | reverse complement strand
TGTGGAAAAATAGTTAAAGGTACATAGAATCTGGTAAAGAAAAAAATTTTGAAAATATATATAGTATGTCACGTAGAATGTGGCAGTACGCAGTGGAAGAAAATTTAGCTGAAGTCCAAAATGAACTTATGGCACAGAATTACAGTATTGTGTATTAAAACATATTTATTTAGTAATCCAAAATAAATAAATAAATGTTTTGCGTTACCCTCTAACACGAGGGTAACGGGTGGGTGCGTAGACCCTAAGGATATAATTTAATTAAAAACCTCAAATAAAGTTAAAAAGAAGGCTTTAAAGATTTAGATTAAATAAATGAAAGGGCAAATTGCCTCACATTGAAATGATGCTGCTAGGTGCAGGCCAAAACTACTACCTAGAACATACACTAACAAATCTAGAGCACGATTCATGAATAATAATTTAATTAATTGTTAGCTGACTTATATAGTCTCTCATTTATGTGCACATCAGCGAAATGCTCTGCTCTCCTGGTCCCGTAAGAAATCTCAATACTCGGGCGAGGCTGCCGATGACTTTGCTCATCGGTTTGGATGGCTCAATGTTGAGCTGGAAAAGGGCTGCCTGCCCACCGTCAGGGAAAACGGCAACGCAAGGCGTACTAGGCTCCGCTGCGGGCGGCACTATAACAAATAAAAAAGGATAGTGTCTGAGAAAACAATAAGTTGCAACGCAAACTCTATTAATTGAGCTATCGTTAACCAGAAACCAAATGAATATCAAATAGGGAGCCGTGGTGGCGTTAATGCCTTTTTTAACGGGCATAAGACTGAGCAGTTAATTGGGATAAAAGAGAGAATGGTGGACCTACCTGAATCACGGGCCAACGCAGTCGAGGCCTTCCGCAGCGAAGGCTACTATGGTCCACGGGGCGATGAGACGCAACGGCTCGTCGCTTGCTTTCTTGAGTGCGGTGTATTCCGCGTCGAACAGTCGTACGGCTTCGTTGGGAAGACCGTAAAACACAGTCACGCTTCTAGCTGCTGAAGTCGTGAAGGGGTTGCCAAAAACTTCTGTAGTGCTCGTCTCTGCGAGGGCTATTTGCTGGAGCAGGGCACTCGTGGCACGAAGTACAATACTCGCTGTGTATCGATGAGATTCCTGTCGGAAAAAGCGTCCTCCTCTCTCGTTGTGGGCTCTTGGCGTGGCACTCTCCGTAGTACGAATCGATAACACACACAGACGGTCGTTGTCCAGTCGCTGGAACGATTTCAGTGGCACAGTTTCTTTAGAACGGGGTTCACTGTAAAAGTCTGAAAAAGTCACGTTAATATCAGCACTGGAATTTGTCATATCATGCCGACTTGTCGAACTCCTTCTCTCCTTGCTGAGAGAACGTCGTCCATGCTTAATTACAAGCAAAGAATCCTCCGTAGCATTAGAAGAACTCGGATGAGTTAAAAATACGTGCTCACAGTTCGAGCCCGGGTCCACCTCTCTCGAATTTTCCTTTTTCCCGCGATCAGCTTCCGCCACCACGCCCTCAGCCATACGACGCTCTCCCTTTGAGCCTTTTCCCTTTATTTTAATGGAAATTCCGCTCTCGGGCAGAATGTTACCTGCCTCAACATCAGATGGCACCCCGCCTTTATGTTCCTAGAGTTCCAAGCAGTCGACGCTCTCGCGCTCGCAGCTTTCCCCCGAATCAAGGCTATTGCCATCATCGCTGCGTGATATAGTAGTTTTGTTTATCGCCAACGGACCTTACTTTATGAAACCCACATATTTAAGTGAATTGACACCATTTTCGTAGAATTTGCGTGCAAGAAGACCAACAAGATTTTCTGTTGGATTCAGGTAAGGCGAGCAAGGCGGATGGCTATCAAGAACTCGAATTTTCTTTGATCTGAACTAGTTCATGGTTCGATTCGCCTTGTGAATCGAGCAGTCATCCTGCGGTCAAATTGTCCCGTGTAGCGATTTTCCCTTGCAACTACTTAACTCGGTCGCGAGATGTTATACTGTCTAATTGTTGATAAAATTATTGTGTAATTAGTGTTCTATTTAGTAATTGCGTAAATAGTGTAATTAGAACATTCTTTTTCCACCTTATCTCCATTGCTCCTGCCATGGCTGCCCCAAATGCTGGCAACTGCTTGGCAAGCATGTCAATGTAGTTCTGTGCATTTTTTTCGAGTGTAATATATTCTATTAAACTGTTTCGCTTATAACCGATTGCAACCCAGATCATGGTCGACCACTGCCTTGCTGCCTACTCATCTTGATCAACTTTTCTTTTCTGATGTCATGCCAATAATACTGTCGCATGACACCTTCGAGATTAAATTTTGTTTGGTCCGAAAAAAATAACTCCAATGAACTATTTCCTTAGTGTACTGCAGTCGCGCCTTTTTGTGTGGCTCAGTCACTCTTGGCTTTCTTGATGCCTTTTCATAGGACAAATGTTCAGAGCTCGCAAGGACTCGTTGAACTGTTCTGATGAACACGTTCAATCCTATGTCGGCTTTGACTTTGATGCGATAGGGCAATTCTTTGACGGTCAGCGGAGGTTAACTTAGAAATGATTTTTTCGGTCTTCCTTTGACCGTAACTTGAACCTACGGGTAGAAAGTTGTTCACGACATTAACACTTCGAATAATGGCGACCGAAATTTGGTGATTGGAAATTCCTTGAGCCTTCAGAACGTCGATTTGCCCTTTCTCTTTCTCCTTCAATCTTTTTCCTTACCCATGCTTAATATAGAATATATAAGCGTAATTATTTATAAATTAAGTACAAGATAGGCATACGTTATTCTTCCGTGTTGAAATGCTGGTGAAAAACTCGAGAAGCTGAACTTAATATAGCATTATTTTTGTTGGGTTTTTTTATACTTTTAAGAATTTTCATCCTCTAACCTTTGTATTTTGCTTAATTTTTTCCCTAATGCTTTTAGTTTATACTTACGCTTTAAGTGTCCCTAACTTTTTCTAGACAAATTTTAAAGTTAAAATGCAGGTGGACCTAAAACGTTGTCGGGCACTGTAACTCGTCGTGTTTGAAGGAAAATTCTAGGACTACATGATTATGTTTGACTTGTTTTAGCCGTTGTGTAAATAAAATTATTGTCATGACATTTTCATTGCTCCATCTTAAAGTAACAATTCTATGTTCTTGTTGTTATATCTTAGCAACCTTTTAATCGTGTTAAACAGAGACTGATTCGCCTTTATGTTAACGAAATTGGAATGCGCGTGATTTGCAATACGAATAATCCCGTTTTGGAAAGGATATACAGGGTGTCCAAAAAGTCTGGTATAATGGCAGATATCTTAGACGAGATCTGTTGAGTGTGGTTTATAAGTAATAGGGGGTGGGGAATTCATTGGTGCACTCAAATTTGAATTTGAACCCCAAATTTAAGGTCATCCATTTGCTAACTCGAAAACTATTAAAGATAGAGAAAATATTTATGTTAACGATGTGCTTCACTGCAATTCAAATGTGTTAGAAACATCAGCCAACCTGGGCCAGCCCAAGCTGACCTTGAGTGATTCTTTCTCGCCTATTTTCTCAAAATTTTTAAGGGGAAGGGGTGATTAAAATTGTTTTTAGACTAATGTGGTGTTGCTCTTCACGGTAGAATTTGGAAATTTTTCTCAATCTTTAATAGTTTTCGAGTTACCGAACGGATGACCTTAAATTTGGGGGTCAAAGTCAAATTTGAGTGCGGCAATGAATCCCCTCCCCCCCCCCATTACCATAAACCACACTCATCAGATCTCGCCTACCTGGCAGCTTTGAGATATCTGCCAAGTTACCAGACTTTTTGGACACCCTGTATAAATAAATGTTATTTCCGACCTGGGATTCTCATATTCTCGGATACTCATGCAATGTAAAAGCCATAACATTAGTTTATTTAAGACAACCGTGCATAACGCATTAAGCTGAATTAATAAATGTGGACTGGGAAAAGAACCAAGCTTAGCGCCACCACGTAAGAAATACTGTCACAAAGCGCACTGCAGAAGTGGCGAGGAAAGTCGGGGCATCGAAACCGTAAATTCCAAAACCCAAAATAGCATTCCCTCTTCCATCGGAATATCACAGGCAACTGCACGTCTCCTTATTAACCAATATTCACAAATTACCGTCACACCATATTGCAGACTGCAGGACTAATCGCGGAAATTGTATGAGCGACAATTTTCTGGCGGGAGAAAAGTGGGAAAATATTGTAACCTTAGACGAAGCATGGATCTGCTTAAGAATTCAACAAAATTCGAGTTTCTTTTATCGCAAGATAGGATCCAAAGGCCACGGAGACTTTGTGCGACAATGCAAGGAAAGATTTCCTAAAGGATTTATGTTTCTCGCCATGTTTAAGCTATAACGGAAAATTAAGTTCCACTAAAAGCAAAAATTAATGCAACCTACTATCAAACAAATGTCCTGGAACCAATTTGTCGCTCTTATATCCCACGTATCTATCTACAGTGCAGAAAAGAATCAAGTTTGGCTTCAAGCCACACGCCAAAATTGACAGTTTCCTTCACGAACAATATAACTGTAGAAGCGTCAGTAATATTCCCGTGAAGTCGCTAGATGCTGCTCCTATGAAACACTGCACTTTATGATCTATATTATTCAAAAGGGCTTTGTGAAATCGACGACCTCGCACATTAGATGGCCTGTCGACAGACTCCATTGAAGCATAGACACCATTCCACTGTGTGCCCTTCAGCACGAACAGTGAAAACTCCGATGTCGTACTATATCCTAGAAGCAAAGCAAACACCTAGAACGCAAAAGATGATGGTGGATTTGTAAATTATCTGTATTAAAAATTATGCTGAATCTTAATACTTTTTGATGCTCTTTCATATGGTTAACACGAGTGTTCACAATCATTTTCATTTTAGTTTGAAACGACGAAATTGATTAGGACATGAATACTTTTGAGTAGCAGTGTATTTTGGTTTACTGTCGAATTATTTTATTTTTCCTGTTAATGTTTTCGAAAACATAAAGTTCAACGAACTCGAATTATTTTATTGGTAACTTTCCAATGAAGTTTTCTATGCGGACAAAGTGCCGTAGACATAAAACAGCTATATATAATTTATACAAAACAGTTATATAATTGCCGTACATAATAAGTATGTCAATTGGAGCGATATTATGTAAACCATTAATGGTTCACTCGAATTGCTCTATTTATTATTGGAGTCGACAATCCATTCTTTATCTCGTCTCTACCGTAACTAGGTAAAGCTGGAAATATATATCATAATTTTTTCACCTTTGACTTTTTATAGGTCTATGCTATTTCATGCAATAAAAGTTCTCCTTTAACTGAGCTCCATGACATAGAGTAATTATATTTATTCCCGAAGGTAAGATCCCTCATTCCATCGGCACTTTCCTTGAGCGGCACTGATTTGCTCCAGACGAATTAACTGCGGAATCTCTTTGATAAACTTCTCGAGAAACGACTGAAAGTGATCAACTACAACGTAGTCTAGAGCTCATGGGGCTTAAAAGCGAAAGAGAAACGGAGGGCTCCAAGTGAGACCCGAAAGGGAAAAGGCAACGATTTTGGAGCTTAACGATCATATATATGTTCATTCTCGGAACGAAGTCATGATGATAGGCTTTATAATGGCAAGCAAACATTTGTTTTCCACTGGATTAAGAAGGCTCGTAAACAATATAGGTGAAGCAGTTTAGATTGAAAATTTCTTTTTGCATCCCGGCTTACAGATAAACTAATTAATAGTAGTGATATAATAAGTTAAATTAACAAATATTTTGTTTTGGAATTGATTTTGTTTTGGATTATAAATAATAAGATTATATTAAAATGCATATATCTGATTGTTTTCTATTATTTTTAGAAGCTAATTTAGCCGGCTATTACAGCAATAATCAACTAGATGTTTTCTTTCTCTCCTTTTAACGTTAACTGTCAAAACAGCGTAACTTAATAAGCTCTACATTTTAATAGAATTAATTTAGATTAGATTTGTATAATTAATTCGGATGCTCTTTGTGTTTGTCTTTTTGATTCTTGTAATTTAGACCGATTCACAGTCTAACTGACACTTTTTTTTTTTTTTAATTATTAAATGAATGTCATTTCTATTTTCTCAGCAAACTGCAACTTCTTCACGGAATTATCACTGATTATTAATTAATATTCCACCTTAATATTTTTCCCAAGCAATTGCTTTTGACATTGCCTCCATTGCTTTGAACCTCCTCCACCCAATTCTCCCCACCTAAGTGCAAATGCAAATTCAATCACGAAATCTCTTCTCTCTTGTTTCACATTGGATTTTAATTTCCTTTTCTTTCTTTTTATTTTCAATTTGCTTAATTTCGATCGTATGTGCCCCTTTATTGTCTTTTAAACAGCTTTTAATTAAGCGTTAAAGGAAAAGCAAATCGGTTTCTTTTTCATTAAACATTTTGGCTTCTAACTTATTTAAAATGCATTACTAAAACTTTTTTTAATTTTTTTATTTTTTATTTTTTTTTTTACCAAACTGAATTTTTTTTTTCCTTCCTGGATTCTTTTACCCTATTATTTTTGTTTGCGGTTTTACTTTCAATCTCCCGTTCCTCTTATTATTGCATCTGAATGACTTTCTTTTCTCTCTCTTACCCTCTTTTTAATCATAAATGATCGGTGTTATATTTTTTGTGCCATTTCTAAAAGCGGTCGACAAAGCTCGTTCCGAACGCCGTTGCTACTCCTCTCCGACTGACCTTTTTGGCTGCCGTTTCAAAACAACCTATGCTCCCCTCCCCCTTTCCCCGTTGTCCATTACGCTTTCCCATTTGCCCTTAACCAACTCTGACGTCATTCCTGGAGCTGTGTGTTTTGTCGTTACCAGGACAACAGCACCGGAAGAGGAGAGCGGCGGAGGCCCATCGCCCGTGCCCCTCCCCGTCTTCAAGCCGAGAAAGCTCGTTCCTCCAGGTTCCAAAAGGTGGACCCCACGTCAGGCCAGGTGCAAACAACCCCACATTTTCGAGCCCCATTCCCAACCCATATTATTCTTTTTTTTATGTTTCCTTTCAACTATGAAATTCTTGACGTGCGAAACTTTTTTTATTCGAATTGCGATTTTGTAAAGTGCTTCCCCTCAATGTCCCAATGTGTGGTTTGGAACTAAACTTTGACTTTATTTATTCAAAAAGTGTAACTGCAATATTGTAATAATTATACTTAACGAGTAAGTTATTGGGTTATCCAACATATAAAGGGTTATCCAAAAGTCAGGAAACTTTAAAACTCAATAATTCGCACACGAATGCAGATTGAAATGAAGTCGGATTTTTTTTTCCAGGAAAAAAAAAATTAATGCCGGAATTGTTCGTTTTTGACCAACAGATGGCGTTGTCAGGTTAAAGACATCAGTTTATGCACATTTTCAGACGGCAAGATGACAGATTGAACATTTGTAAGTCAATAGTTAATGTGCCATCCTTCAGCAGCATGGCCGTCCGACAAGTCCCCACATTGTTCACTGTATTAAGCAACATTTCTCTCCGTATGGCAAACTCATGTTGCCGGATGGAATTTTTCAATGTTGCCAAAGATGTGGGTTGATTGCGATACACTTTTGACTTCAGGTATCCCCACAGCCAAAAGTCACAACCGTCAGATCGGGCGATCTGGATGGCTATCATGCGGAAACTATCGGCTGAGGATACGATTCTTCCCAAATGTTGAGCGGATCAGTCGTTACACAGACGCATCAATATGCGGTGGTGCTCCATCTTGCATAAAAGTGACTGTATGCAGTACTTGTCGCGCTTGCAAATCTGGAATGATGCTGGTCCGTAGTAGTCCTGCATAGCGCACACCAGTGACGGTAACTGTTTTTAGAAAGTTCCTGTGACTTCCTCGAAGAAATTTGGACCGATTATGAAATCAGTAATGAAGCCATACCAGACTGTAACAATTAGCTGATGTAAGGGTTGTTCAACAAAAGCATGTGGGTTTTTCTACTCCGCACACGGCAATTGTGTATTAGGCACTGCCAGAGAGCGTGAAATGCGCTTCATCAGCCCAAAGCAAAGTGAAAAGTCAGTCGTTCTACTGCTCACTTTTATTGAATACCTAATTAGCGAAATTCTTGGCGAGTGATGAAGTCGTCAGGTGTCAGTTCATGATTATATTGCAGATTGTACGGAGATCGCATAAGGATAATTTGCAGTGATCGCTGTACGAAATGCCAATCCGTCGGGACACTTCTCGCGCACTCATTCCGCGTGAGCAGAAATCTCTGGGCGACAGCAGTGGATGGTGAGGAGTGGCCACTTCTTGGATGTGCAATCAAAGAACCCGTGGCTTCAAATCGTCGTATGATTTTTGTCACTGCAGTACACGTCATAGGTCCTTTACCATCTCGCATGCCATGCATGCATCGATATGCTCGCAATGCCGCACTGGCACTTTCCTTATTCTGATAATAAAATTTAACTAAGAGGGCCTTCTCGATTGATGACAGCATTTCTATGCCTACAATTTCATTACGGTGATGTCTGACCCGACAACACCATCTGTTGGTTAAAAACCGAACAATTCTAGCATTCAATTTAATTGTTTCTGTGCAAACAAAATTTTTTTATCTGCATTCATGTGTGATTTATTGACTTTTGCATCAGCCTGTATGTGTATGTAGAATATTATCCATCATGTTCTGATGGTAGATACTATATCACTCAGTATAATTGGTTTATTTATTATTCTTCTGAATCAAAAAAATTAAATATAATTTTAGAATTCATTTGCATATCTAGGACTTTTGAAATACTACTTCATGATAAAATACGCTGCTCACAAAAATTAGCAGAAATTTCAAAATGAAAATGAAGCGATAAAAAAGAAGCATTTGGTTTTTGTTTATTAAACCATAACATCAGAAATGCAAATGACAAGTCAAAGAAACTGTCCGATTATGCAAATGAGATGCAAACTCAATTATCGTGATTGAGTAGGAAGTGATATATTGATAGGGGTAAAGAGAAGCTTGTCAAACTGGACGAGAATGCACCGCGTTGACTATTCAGTAGGATGTTTGCCCTGGATTGCCAAAACACGTAAGCAGCAGTGAGGCATGGACAAGATCAGATTGTCCAGCAGTAACTGTCAGATCCTTTGCCACTCTTACTCTAGGGCAACATCTATCTCAAGAAGTGCTGTGGAGGCATTGATGGTTTGCCAACCGTCTTCCCTGTGCATTCCCAAGCATGTTCAATTGGATTCAGATGTGGAGAACATGAAGGTCAGTCCATGCGTTCGATTTCTGCCTCCTAAAGCATGTTTTTGACAAAAGGCGCATGGAGCGGCCTTGTATGTATTATCGTCCATGAAAAGAAGCTGTTTCTAACTGCTCCAGCTGGGATTAGACTATAGGGTACAGGTCTCATTTCGATATCTGATAGCAGTCAGCGATCCGTTTCTGATGACCAGGAGGTCGGTACGACCACCAATGCTGATAGCAGCCCATACCATGATTCCACCACTACCGAAGGAGCCCCTTTCTCACACGAAATCTGCCAGATCAGGACAAGATGATTGTCAAGCTGCAGAATGAACCGTGACTCATCAGAGAAGAGTATAGTTGAGTTCTATGCTCACCAGCCATCTTCTACGGGTTCTACGGTGTTCAGCAGATAACGGAATGTATACTATTATCCAGCAATCGGTGTTCAGCCGGGCTTACAATCCAACACGATGGAACCGATTTCGTAAGATCTGGTTGCATATTCGTCGTCCAGTGGCAGCAAGAAACTGTCATCGCAGTTCCGTCGCATTGGTCGCCGGTTCCTTCTTGCCAATAACGTTGATTAGTGGCCATCTCTTGTTGTTATGGCAGATTATGTTATTTAATAAAAGTAAATTGCTTCTTTTTATCGCTTCATATTCGTTTTGATATATCCCCTAATATTTGTGAGCGATGTATGTTTATAGTAGGGTGACCAACTCTTAACCAGAAAATTTCGAAATCGACCAAAAATATTCAGGACAACGATAAGTAAATCGCAAACTTCAAGTATCAAGGAGTTCTGTGTATAAAATGGTATGCAAATGTCTGAAAATGGTATGCGTACAAATACTTCAGGCATTACAGACAGATGATCGTTCAAGACGTGAACAATTTGCTACATTTTACATAATGATTTTTTGCGTCCTGTCTATTTTGTCAGATGAGGTTACATTTCATTTAAACGGAATAGTTAACAGGCACAACGGGAGAATCTGGGGATCAGAAAACTTGCATGTCATAAGAAAAACCATTAGAGACAGTCCGAAAATCAATGTGTGGAGTGGCTTTTGCAGGATAAAGTACTAGACCCGTTATTCTTCCTTTAATGAACAGTTAATGGGAATGTGTACCTAGATATGCTAATCATGTCATTCCTCAGCTACAGGAAATGTAACCGACTCATTGGAGAACCTCCTCATTGGGCTCTTCAAGTTCACCTGCATCTTAATGAAACGTTCCCAAATCGGTGGATTGGCAGAGATGGCCCAATCCCATGGCTCCCGAGATCACTGGCCATTGCCCCCTTAGATTTCATTCTTTGGGGGTATGTTAAAGATGATGTTTACAAAACAGCAGTTCCACATCTTGCGATTTTACGACTGCCCATCAGACATGTACTTGAAGTCACACCAATAAATGTTCCAGAATGTATGGCGTAAAACCGAATATCGGTTAGATATTTTGCGTGAATATACACTGCTCAAAAGAATTAGGGGAATACTTCTGAAAACATTTGTAAAATCTCAAAATCAAGACTTCGGATAAAATGTTAGATAGTTTTTTGATAAATTAGATGTGGTCTATTGAAATCACTGGGTGTTTTTTCGAGTTTCTCTTTTTCCCGTCAATTTAAAGTGAAAATGCCAGAGACCCCTTAAAAACAGAATGGTCATAACCTTATGACAAAGATGACATGGTCTTCAAACAGCATTAATATGCATGTTAAAGCCCTGATACAGTATTCGGACGTTTAATCCAGACAAAATGAGACATCTGGAAGAAGTTGCAAGAGCTGTTACGCTGCTCCAAGAAGGCTACTCAATCAGGTCTGTCGCCAGACAGCTTCAAGTGTCACCTTTATGTGATCCATCGCGCGTGGAATCGTTTTCAACAGACTGGTCGTTATTCGCGAAGGGCCGGACAAGGATGCAGACGTATAATTACAAGAATGCATGACAGATATCTTCAAATTTCTGCTCTTCGCCGACGAACATCAACTGGTAGAGACTTGCAAAACGACCTGCGTGCGACATCTGGAGTGGTTGTTTCTGACCAACAGTCAGAAACAGACTACGGGAAGGTGGTTTGAGAGCCAGAAGGCCGAATCGTGTACCTCATCTCACGCGCCGACACCGAGAAGCCCGACGTCGGTTTGCCCAACAACGCATCAACTGTCAGCTGCGTCAGTGGCGGTCTGTTCTCGTTACAGACGAGTCCAGATTTCGCCTAGCTCGTTGTGATGGACATCAGCGTGTGTGGAAACGCTCTGGAGAGCGCTTTGCAGCAACAACAATGCAACAGACAGACAGAGAATGGGATGTGGTTCAGTCATGGTTTGGGGGGGGGGGGGGATCTTTATCGACAGCCATACTGATCTCGTTGTTGTCCCAGGACGTCTCAATGCTAAAGCCTACGTCAGGGACATTCTGGAAGATCACGTAGTGCCTATTGCTTGTGTTGTGGGCCCTGATTTTGTTCTTATGCAGGATAATGCTCGTCCGCATACGGCACGTGCCACTCAGGAATTTCTCCAAGAACGGAATATTCCAACATTGGAGTGGCCAGCAATGAGTCCGAGCATGCGTGGGACGCATAAAGCAACGTCCAACAACTCCACAATCACTGCGCGACCTTTTGCAGGTTCTCATTGAAGAATGGGAGAACATTCCTGAAGCAGACACCCGTCGACTTGTGCGGAGCATGCATCGCAGATGCGCAGAGGTCCTTCGAGCTCGTGGAGGGAATACACGTTACTAGAGAGTACTTCTAAGGAGACGTGTATCCAGAGATGTCTTGAGACCCTTCTTGAGAACAGTTTTCTCACTTTAGTTTCACCAGGGGTTACGTCTGTCATTTGTTTTTTCGAAAGATGCTTGATATTTAAGCCATACACATTTGTTTATTTGTTGAACAAATTGAGACCGCTTCATGTGTTCACGGGGTTGTACGGATATTTTCATTTATTTAAATAATATAGGCGTTCTATATTGTGTTCCCCTAATTCTTTTGAGCAGTGTATGTGAAATTTCGGGATAAAATACTCCAAATTTTAGGTATCTTTAGACCGCAGTCTAGGGTCATATCGGGATGCGTCTAAAAAGATCCGAAAAATTCTGGACGGTTCGTCACCCTAGTGTATAGATTCATGAAGAGTACATTTTCAAAATGAAAATAATATTATTTGGCGACAAATAATAAATAAGCAAATTTTCATATTCGAGTGACTTTAAAAAAAATTGGGGAACTACTCTTTTTTCGTTCTTTGGTAAAAACTGTGATTATTTTCCTTAATATTTATTGGCTATTAAAAACGTATGTGCAACTTGAGCTTCTTAAAAGAAGAAACATCAACATCGGAAACTTGGTGAGCGTTTCCGAAATATTAACTATTAACGTTCCCCAAAATTCTTAATGTTCTCTTTTGATCATGTAATTATTTCTAAATTTATAATCTCACCAAATCACCAGCATCGCAATTTAAAAAAAAAGAAATACTTTCAGAAAAAAGGCCTTGATAACGTGCGGATTTATGAAAAGACTGGATTAATTTCACGAGCTCTTTAAAAAAAAAAACTCTTAAGTACATATTAAATTCTTTCTTGCAGATACATTTTTTAAATTTAGTTAGAAATATTTTTTAAATTCATTCTAAGAAGTAAATATTTGTATATTTATAGTCATAGACTTTGAATGGGTATTTATGCCCTTTATGGAAATCTGCAATGACATTGCTTAATATGAAATAGTATACCGGTAATCTCAATTTTTAATTCCTTATTTTATATTTGATAATCTCATCTGGATTTCCATAACATTAAAAATTTTTATTAAGAAAAACGACGTTCTGCTTTATAACACTGGAGTTTTCCGAATGGTAAATTTGTTTGTTTACCGTTACGGCTCCTATCATTTTGTGATAGGTTTTCAAATCAAGTGCAGCCACAATATTGTCTGTACTTTAGTCCTTTTCTTTTCTTTCCTATATTATTTTTATTTATTCCCTTTCCTGACGAGTACACTGTTTTTTTGCACCTTTGGACTTCACATCTAGCGCATGATCACTTTGACATAGCACTTAAACTGACCTTTTCACAAGGAATAAGCATGACCCTCACTTCTCTACGGTAGTGTATGCGGGTTTGTTTTTATTCAATAATCCTTCAAATAAATTAATCATTAAATAATATTTTCATCTCTTGAAGTTTATTCTTTCGATATTTCTTATAACTTTTTATACCAATTTGAATGACGCATTCGAGGAAAGGTTTTTATAATGTCTATAATAGACATATAATAGTATAATAACCCAACTACAACAAATGACGCTATATAAATGTCTTCTAGCAAATTCTTTGATTTTTAGTACCCAAGTACGCTAATTAAGTTTATTTTTGAAAACCTTTTTCTTCTGAAGTCGGTTTAATTTAAAACTCTTAATAAAAAGTACAGGTCTATAAAAAAATATGAAGCTCCTACATTCGCTCTATACGTTAATCATGTGCTATCTTTTCAGTGATTAAAGTAACTATTAGAAAAGTATATGTCAATAATGGAGCGCCTTTTAAAAATTTATTCGAATTTTCTTTTTTTTTCATATGTTAATGGTTATATAGGTATCTTAATGGGTTTGTCCCTTTGGACTTGCCCCTACCAAAGTGTGCACGTGTATCCTTCCATTTCTATCTTCCTTACCCGTCTAATTAATTTTTTGTGGAATTATTATTGTGATAGTGTGCAAGTGTATTAACATTGAAATTTTGCCTTTTGCCTCGGTGTTGTCCGTCGACTCCAACTCGCACACCTGAACTGGGTAGACGACTGACGGAGGACGAGGACGATCTGTCGGAGGTTCAACCGGACGCCGTTCCTCCTGAAGTGAGAGAATGGCTTGCTTCCACCTTCACGCGTCAGCTGAGCGGACAGCGCAAGCGCACGGACGAGAAACCACGTTTCCGATCGGTGGCTCATGCCATCCGGGCAGGAATATTCGTCGAAAGGTAAGAAACAGTGATTAATATGACCATGATTAATAATTTAATTTAGATAATAAAGAATATGTGCAGGTGCTGTTGGTTTTATTTTTATGGCTATTAAATATGATTCACTTGAACAGAAATGGTATTTGATCAATCAGTAATAAAATTATTCAAATAATTACAATTTCATAAAACTTTTCTCTTAAATTTATACAGGGTGTTTACGAACTCTGTGTACAAACTTTTAGGAGTGGTAGGGAACCTTATTTTGAATATAGTTTGCCAATAAACTAGGGTCACAGATGAATCCTTGATATATATATCAAAATTGTCAAACAGCTAATTCACCTTTTTTCTCGAATGGAATAACCATTATTTTAATATTTAAAATATTGAATGGAACAAATACCTCAATTTGGGAGATCCTTCACCAAAACCAGTTTCATCCATTTCATCATCATCCGATCCAAGTCCTCCAATCAACCGACTCTCCTCTTCGAGTGCAATTTGCTCAATGGTTACTGCAACAGAGTGCAATGGATCCAGAGTTTTCGATGTCAGTTTTATTCACGGATGAGGCATTTCTTAATCATCAAGGAATTCACAATACTCATAATGCTTAGGCTTTGGGAGTTAGGTGTTAAATGACCGAGGCTTTGGGCATAATCCTCGGTCATGTGTGACTCGTAGTCATCAGTGGAAGTTAGGTGTTAAATTTTGGGCAGGGTTTTCTCCATGATCATGTCATCGGACCATACTTGCTTCCAGAACGTTTAAACGGCGATATGTATGAAAGCTTCTTACAACAAGTTTTGCCAGAGTTGCTTGAGGAGGTTCCCTTGGATGTCCGAAGAATCATGAGTTCCAACACGAAGGAGCAACAGCGTTCCATGATCGATGGATTGGTCGAGGAAGGCCAGTTGCTTGGTCACCTCGATCGCCGGACCTAAACCCTTTAGATTTCTTCTTCTGGGGACATCCGAAGAATGTGGTGTAATACTCACCTGCGGATTCGGAAGAACAGCTGGTAGCGCGAATTGTGGCTGCAAGTGACCATATAAGAGACACTGCGGGCATTTTTGGCCGTGTTAGAAATTCAATGACAAGACGCTGTAATGCATTCATTGCTGCTCGTGGTCAACAGTTTGAACACCTTTTGTAATTTTACAAACATGTAGTATTTGATGGAAAGGAAGAGACTGTTGTCCACAATAAAAAGTATTTGTGGACAAGAGTCTCTTCCTTTCCATCATGCTATTTATCTACAGTTTATGGTTAGTTTCCATGTAGTATTTGATTATTAAAAACGTTGTGATCTTCAGTATAAAGTTTTCTAATTTCTCCGTTTTCTGGAAATACATTAACGAGAGCGACAATGTTATGAGGAAGTCAGCGTATATGCATCGTGTTTGACAATTTTTTTATGTATCAAGGATTCCTTTGCGGCCCCCAGTTTATCGACAAAATTTGTACACAGCGTTCGTGAACACCCTGTTTTATCGTAAAAAGAAGTGAGAAAAACTTTGATATTTTCTCTTCCCTCGTAAATATCTATTGGCTTACGGTTTTTCACATGTTTGATTGGTAAATGTTAATTTCAAAAAAAATTATTGAATTTTCCAAAACACTCGTCCCCTATAAGTGAATGAACCGACCGTTTATTCTCATTTCAAGTGAAAAGATGATCTTAAGAAAGAAGACATAATAACTCTTGGTCCACATATAAGTTTATACATGTATACGGCTTGGAAGCGCTTTTCGACCATACTATGGATATAATTCATCAAGAGTATCGCTAATTTAATACAAGAATTACTTCATTTTTTGTGGGGAAATACGAGGGCATTTCAATAAGTAATCCACCTACAATTATTTTGGGTATAACTTTAGTATAGATCGAAAACAAATAATGTTGACAATGGAGCTACAGAATTTACCTATTTTTCAACGCAAGAATCTAGTCGCTCAACATATTTCTTCTATCATGGCACCAATTTCATTATACCATCTACATAAAAGTCCGTTTTGTGATGTAAAGCCACTTGCAATCGGCCGATTTCACATTCTCATCAGAATCAAACCGTTGCCCGGCCATGACCAAAACATGAAATTGCATTTCTCATGAACAATGCTGTATAATTTTCCGACCGAAATGTCTTGTAATTGAAACGCCCATCTACCAAATAACCAACCAACCAACCGAAATGTTGAACCGCTCTGCCAAAGTCTCCAAATGAACACGTCTGTCCGTCCGAATTGCTTGCTCAATTCGTGCGAAATTGTTTGCTGTTGTAGTGGTTACATGTTGGCTGCAACGTGAGGTCTCCGCGTCGTTTTCATAAAAACTGCGCCTCCTGGAGATGTTATAGCGGTCTAGGCAATCACCACCTTACACTTCTACTATTTATTTGTAAATTTCAGTCGGAGTTTTCCGTTTAGCCCACAGAAAACAACACCTCGCTGCTCTTCGACAGTATGCGAAGACAGCACACACAATTTTTGTTTGCAGTTCGTAATACAAAAACATGCCTAACTTGTAAACGAACAGAAACTGTATGAATACATTGAATGTTTTGTCCATCTCCCTTTGCTTGTTGTTATTCTTTCATGATTATTGCCTTTGATATTTTTGTAACAGTCAGTGGGAATACTTTTCCATCATCCACGATTTTGCCTCAAATGGGATAGCAACGTCGAGCGTACCTTTCTGTTGGGTTGTATTCAAACGTTGTTTTAGCAAAATCTCAACCTCTTTGGATAAATTCTCGCGGCGCGGCATAACAAATAATTTTGCGTTACTTATTGAAACCCCTCGTAGTTATGTGCAGTAACTTTTTACTTTATCACTATCATTCCATATTTTGTATGAATTTTTCAAACCTGATAAATGGCATGTGCTGAACAATTTGAGGAATTATTTATGTCCCTATCTGGGGTCATTTTCCTTGAAGTGTAATCATTGGCATTCCAAATACGAGTATAACAAAAGAGTTATATCTTATAAAACTGTAAGTGGAATTCGCGTTCTTATTTGGGAAACCATTTTCTATTCGAGCCGAACTCTAGTAGGAAGAAAACGGTGAAAGGAATCATCTATCAACATTTCAAGTATTTTTCGAAGATGACGGAAAAGTTTCAAGAGTTCTTCTGCGGGAACCAATAAATCAGTTTCAAGAAACCAAAAAATCTGTGTGGGAACCACATGACTTCCTTGTACGCCTATTAAATTACATTGTTTTTTTGTTGTCTAAAAACTCCCAATTGTTGAAACAAACTTTGACAGTTGTTTTTTGTGCAACAATTTCCTATCTTCTTTGTTTCCCCTCTTAGATGAAACAATCAAACTCTGACGTCACAAAATGCTCCATGCAAACGAAACTCCATAGACATTAAGAAAATGTGGACACCGCAAATACAGATTTTTGGCCCACTCGATTGCAATCAAAAAAGGAGGTGCACAACTAGATGTTACAACAGTCCTAAATACGAAATTTCAACATTCTATGGCTAATGTGTTATTGCACGCCGAAATTAGTCAAAATGGATTCAGGGATGGTCAAAATGGACATTTCCGTTGAAATCTGAAAATCGAAATTTATCGCGATTACAATACTTCCTTTACTTCTTACAAGGAAGTAAAAAGAGAGAAAATGAACTTCTTTTATAGCCGAGCTATCGTATGCCCGTTTGTTTGGTGCGAATGAAATGTCTGGAGCGATAGACCATTGGAAACCGCTCCTCCCTGCGGCAAAGTGGAAGTACCCGCAGGTGTGAAGTCGCATACTTCCTATAGATACGAGGGCGGTCCGATAATAAAGGTACAGGTCAAATTATCCAGGACATATTCAAAGAAACAAATGTCGACACAAATGTCATGTATACTACAAAGGTTTGTTTATTTTTCAACAAAGTCGCCGTGAACGTTTAAGCATTTGTCCAAGCGCTTCACCAGTTTAAATATTCCTTCACGGTACGTTTCTTGTCCCAAATTAATGAGATATTGTCGAACTTCAGCTTGCAATGCTTCTTGGTTAGGGAATCGTTTGCCCGATAAAAAATTCTTTACAGGACCGAAAAGGTGGAAATCGGACGGGGCGAGGTCCGGACTGTAGGAAGGAATGCTCTAAGATTTTCTCGTTTTCAGCCAGGCTTTCGTCTCGTTCGAAGTGTGAGGTCGTGCGTCATCATGCAAAAACCTCACTCCAGCGCGTAATCGTTTTGTCCATAAACTTTACCCAGCCTGTGATGAAGTTCGCTTTGATTTACTGCTTCATCTTGGAGAAATCTGATTATTCCTCGAACTTCGACTTTGACATATTTGTCAATAACACTGGTCATTTTGTCAACTTGCTGTACGCCAGGTATTGACTCAACGAACGAACCGTTTCAGTGGTAACTACTACTGACATGTCCTCATTATGTATGCATGTGGCGTTATAGCTGCACGCGCACCTTTGTTATCGTGCCGCCCTCGTAGGTAGTAGATATGTGAAGAACAATTTCAGGTTTTTCTTAAAGATATGCCTAGATTTTGAAAACCGGACATTGTCAACTCATCAGCGAATCCGTTTAGTGTGGCTTCAGAGAATGCAAATATTCCTGTGGCATTATATCTTTCCCTGTGGATTTTTTGCGAAATGGTGCCATCGGTTCCGGACATTGCTAAAAATTTTTAAAACCATCAGTGGCTTCGTGAACGTGCTGTTTTTGGACTAACGATGATGACATGAATAATATTAATAGTCTTCATATGTGGACAAAAGGTTTTGTGTCTTTTCGTTCATGGTATTGCATCCACAATTTTGTTCCATTAATTAATTAGATATTTCTTATTCATTGGCCAGTGTGCGTTACTTTAATGAAGAACAATTATAAATGATTTGGAAATCAATAAAAATGGATTAAGAATGATGCTAGATTTCTAAAAGCGAAAACAACATAAACCAGTTGAGAATGCGCGATACTGCATTACCATAACGACGTTAATTAAAAGCATCGTTACCGTTTTTGTGAAATCGGTCGTTCTGTTGCCAATTTTCTTTTATTTTATTTTTTATTTTGACTTCTATTCGGATAGAGCAACAAGAAGTAAGTAACAGTTACAATAGGCACAAATGTCCTATTTCTTCGGGAACATGGCCAAAATGATTAAAGTTAAACATTTTGGTGCCGTGACCCGGATCGAAAGACCCAAAATGTTAACTTAACCACCGTTTTGGCCATGTTCCGGAATAGATAGGACATGTATGCCTATTTTGACGTTTGCTAATTTTTTGCGGCTCTTTCCGAAGCTTAAGTCAAAATAAAAAAAATCGAGTAAAATTGACATCATAACGACCGACTTCGCAAATTCAGTAACATTAAAAATTAAAATTTAACAAGAACAAAAAAAAGGTGTTCAGGGAAATAGCAATTAAGAAACGGCAAGAAAATTAAAATGAAGAAGAGAAAAAAGAATTCTGTGTAGGAAGCCACGAGCACCAGCTAATGTAAAAATAAAATTTTAACTTCAGGTATCCAAAAGGTATATTAGTATCCAAATAAAAAAAAAATTTAAATATTCGATCAGGGGAGAGAAAAATTCCCTAATAGTATTAAATTTATATTCTTCCTTCGTCTGTGATTAGTTAAATAGAAATTAATTGCAATTAGTTGGAAATTCATTTATGTTCTATCACTTTAAAAATGCCAATATTCACGTGGGAATACCAGGCTGGCATCACCTCGAGTTCATACGTGCAATTGATTTATCTGAGAGAAAAGGAAGTGGAATATCGAAAAGGATATTGATTATCTATTAAAACTTTTAAAGCCTAGATGCAACTCCATTGTTACCCTCTAGCATCATAAACAAAGCGGTTTTCTATTAATAGTATGGGGTCGAAGAGAAGAGTTGGTTTCATAATATTAATAATCTATCTTTAAACGGGGAAAGAACAAATTTGATGAAATATCAGTTTTCTTTTATTCCTCTTCTGTTAAAATATGGATAAAAATAATTAGAGTATAGGATCCTTTTTTAATGATAAAAAGACTTGTTGATTTAAAATTAAAATGTGGTAATAAAACATTTTTTTATTTTGTATTTATTTCAATATTCTTTCTAGTAGATTTCACGGTACGTTTACTTTGTCGTGACATGGCTAAATTGGACGCGTTCTTTGCTTCCAGTCACAATTTAGCCAAATAAAATGTAATGTTCCTTTCGTTTCCATTGAACAGGATATATCGACGGATTTCCAGCGCTTCCATGTTGCAATTCCCACCCGAAGTGATGGCGTTGCTGAAGGTAGGTAGATGACAACGTCCTTTAATTTACTCGATCTGCTTGTCATTCACCGTAAACTTTATACTTGCAGAGCATCGACGACTGGTCCTTCGACGTGTTTGCCGTGCACGAGACCTCGGGCGGTCAGCCCGTGCGATATATTGGCTATGACCTTCTCAATCGCTATGGCATCATTCACAAGTTCAAGGTCAGTGGCTCCCCCTACATTTCGTCCCTTCGACCTCTGTCAATATCTCTCGTTTTGACGGATGTCAGGCGAAAATTGATCCAATTGACACTGGTTGCTGCTGAGCTCGGATGGGATTTAACGAACTGTCTCTTTCGTCCCCATCCTTAACTGCATTGGAGAACAGTAAAACGGAATTGTGTGATCAGAATGAAGTGTGGGAGTGACTTGCGTCCTGTAATAGCCGTAAACAAACAAACTACAGAAACTTCGAACTTTATTCAAAGCCTTCCCAACCATTGGCTATTTGCCTAGACTTTATACTATTAAAACATATACATAAACTTGAATTACTATGATGATTATAATATTAAATTTATAATTTTTCTTCAACCATTCAGTTTCTCTGATTTACCATATTATCAGTCGAACGATCCCTATTGAGTCAATATCGACATCTATGAAAATCCCTGCTTTAAGCAAATCGGACCAAATTCGGCTTTTCTTTCATTTATTCAGTTTAAATTGCGCTTTTTAAATACAACTCGATAATTCTTTCATTGATTCTGTTGAAAGTAAGAAAATTTTCTCATTCATGTCGATAAAAATCTAAAATGAAATCCTGTGATGTAAACTTTTCATTGTGAAAGATATACAAGTTCTTAAACTAGTACTGTAATGCAATGTATAGGGGGGGGGGGGAAGCTGGATTCACTTTACTATACTTAAAACGATTTAAATATTACTCCCCTAGATAAATGTTTTTATATCTTTGCATTTTCCCTTCTAGATTCCTCCTTCGATTTTAGAGAATTTCTTGAATCAAATCGAGATTGGTTATACCCGCTTCAAGAATCCTTACCACAACAACATTCATGCCGCCGACGTCACGCAGACCGTCCATTATATGCTCTGTCAGACGGGGCTCATGGTATGCTTGATGAACACAACTCTCTTTAATGTATATATCAGGTTGGTGGGAAAGTAATGTCCGCTTAGCACGTTCGAGTTTAGAGCAGCAATAATGACAAAGATTTTTATTCATCAAAATACGAATCCATCGGAAAAAATAACCTGCTCCCACTGTCTAGGAGCTTTTCAATTCCTGGTTTAAAGAAGTTTTGCTTCTGCGAGGAAAGGAACGTATTGAAAGCAATTATATGCGGCAAAGCTTCATATCCTGAATTCTCCAGTTTTTGTTTGGTTGATTTTGCTATATGAGGACGTTGTCATGAAAGAGAAGAGGCCCTTTCCTGTTCAAAAGCATCAAGTTGCTGACATTACAACTGAACTGTAATGGTTAAGAAATTCCTGGTGGATCAATCCAGCCACTGATTACCAAACTGGTAGCATGACCTTCTTGAGATAGAGATCACATTTGGCATTTTAGTTTTGGAGGAGGATCAGTGTCTACCCATTGTTATGAAAGTTGGGAATTGTAATACTTCTCGTCATACGTCACAATTCGAAGTAGGAAAGCGCCAGTTTTATTCCGCAAAATGAGTGAGGAACAAATAGAAAAACGTTGTGTTTTGTTGTCTTTGCTCAACTCATGGTGTACCCATTTTTCCAGTTTGCGCATTTTCTTCATTTTGCTTTAAATGTTCACAAAAAGTTGTATGATCAAGCTTGGGTGCAAGTTCTCATGACGTTAGCCGGGGATTTGACTCCACTAATGATTTTAAAATGATTATCAATCTCCGTATTTAAATAATTTTGAACCGTATTTGGGCGCGACTTTCAAATATTGAGTTCTTGACCCATACTTTGTTCACATTCTTTCAGCCTTAGCTGCACATTTGCCGAGTTTGAACGTGTATAACAAACATATCCGCATCTGATCAGTTGTCATGGCAGCTTCGATCAACAATAGCACAAAAATTACTATTGTTCAAACGCATCTGCACTGACATCAGCGCCAATGCATGCTTACAACTTTACTGAATTTAAACTGCATGTGCCGAACCAACATTACTTTTCCACCAGCCTGATAGTTATTCATAAATAATACCATTAAACCATAAGCATTCAATACAATAATAATTGTATTTGCTGAAATTTTATATTCCGATATGGTAGGGCAAACTTTATTCATCATTCTGTATGCCCATAATAAAATTTAGTAATATTGAAAAGAAAGATAGTAAATTGTTTCATGCAAATAATCATTGTTATGCATTAAGTTTAACAGAGTCACCACGGTAAAGTAAATTCGTCATCTTTAGTAGCAATTACATTACCCTCATCTGTTCTGTCTATTACGATTAGACGAGTTATGAAAATCTTTTAATTTTCCTTTTACAGCACTGGCTGAGTGACCTGGAGATCTTCGCTACTCTCATCGCCGCACTCACTCACGATTTCGAACACACGGGAACCACCAACAATTTCCACGTGAACTCACGGTATAAAACTTAAAGGAGTTTATAAAACTAATCTCTATACTATTATATTTCAGCAACTGCGTCGTTTGATACGAGAAATTAAAGTTAAAGTTTGACTAAATCGTTGAACTAATATCCAGATGATACTGGCACAAAATTTTATTAAATATTAAGATTAGAAAATAATTTTTCTATTACTGCATTTTTAACTTTTTTCTGTTTTTATACTAATACTCAAGACTGTTTTTTTTAATTTCACATGGAGATTAAAATGATACAGATAAAATTTGTCTAATCATAAAAAAATACAGAATGAATGAAATGAAGAATTTTATTGAGAATAATGTTTAAGTTTGTATTAAATTTTTACATGTTAGCTCATCGTTCCTTTTCAATAGATTAATTCTACATATACAGTAGACTCCCGATTATCCGCGAGCGGATTATTCGCGTTGCGGATTATCCGCGGGCGTCCCGAAAAAAAAAAAACCTCAATAAAACTACTATACTACTATATTTTGTTTATTGTTTTATGTTCTTTAGTACATAAAATAGAAATAATTTTTAATGTACTGTACATATTTTCACTGTTTGTATTACTTTCATGTACAATACAATCAAGCTGTTAAGCTAGAACAATTTTTATATTAGTTGCCCCTCATTTTTAGCCTTTTTGCGGGTTATCCGCGAATTTCCCTATCCGCGGTACCCGTGCCACCCAATTCCGCGGATAATCGGGAGTTTACTGTATTTTAATTTAACAGTTTTCATTTTATCTGCAATTTCATAAGCACATACTGATGTTTCATTTATCTTAGTTTTAAACATATCTCCATGATTTAATCTATTTAGCCCGTATGATTTTTAGATTATAGAAAAGAAATTGTAAAATATATTGCGATCAAAGGAGAATATATAGATTACACAAAAAAATAATATCGCTATCTGATTTGTAATATCTTTACTATGCATAATAACCTACCAGCACCTTTATGCAAATTAGCTGCGAACTTTAAAAGCGATCACGAGCATTTGGATTAATCTACACTGCTTTGCAATGAAATTGCCCCACCCATTAGGAGTTATGTAAATGAGCCAAAAGTAGGTATACAGCAAGAGATATATCTGAACACACCTTTATTATGTTATGGAGCCAAGACGCACTCGTTTGGACAGGATGTCCCAACGGAAACCGGCATCAGTAGGTTGTGGCACCACCTCTAGCGGCGATGCATTGTTCCAGCCGCAGGTGTAGGTGATCATACAGGTGGCGAATGTCATCTTGGGGTACGTCTGCTCAGGCCGGGCTGTGTCAGTTCATGGAGATTACGGGGTGATCTTAAACGACGTCCAACTATGTCCCGCACCTGCTCAATTGGCGATAGGTCTGGGTATCTCGCCAGCCATGGCAGGCAGTTGACATCATGCAGATATGCCATGTTCATTTTTGCCGTGTGCGGTCTGGCATTATCCTGCTGAAAGACTGCGCCGGGTATGGTGTGCAGAAAGGGCAGTAATACGGGCTGCAGAATCTCTGTGACGTACCGTGCTGCTGTCAGGGTGCCTTGGATGGTGACTAAAGCCGTTCCGGTATCGTACCAATGGCACCCCAGACCATGATCCCGGGTGTTGGTCCACGATGGCGATATCGGATGCATTGTTCATTGGCACGTTCCAATGGTCTGCGCTACACCCGTCCGCGTCTGTTCTGGTGTCCTAACAAAAGCGGGATTCGTCGCTGAAGACCACTGGGCGCCATTCCATTCGCCAGTCCACTCGTTCACGACACCATTGCAGTCGTATAGCGCGGTGCTCAGGTGTCAAAGGAAGACATTGGAAGACAATGGACGCCTGGCAGACATTGTCGCGACGTGTAACCGACGTGCTATTGTCGCTATTGACACTGGAGCAGTACCGGGAATAGTGAAGTTGTCGCGCAGTTGCCGCAGGGTGATGGTTCTGTCCGGTAGTGCTGTTCGCAGTATCCGCCTATCGGTACGAGCTGACGTGCTTCTCCGGGCCCCAGAGCCTGGTTTTCTGGCATGTGTGCCTTCCTCTCGCCATTGCCTCCAACATTGGCCTACCGTCCGTGCGTCCCGCGACACATGGACAGCAAACCGTCTGGTTAACCATCCAGCCTCGGAGAGGCCAATAATCCGACCTCGTCCAAAGTCCGTTAATTGCGTGAACGGTTGTCGTTTCGGCATTGAGACCGTTGTGCGGATTACAGTATTGTACGTCCACGAGGCAGTTGCTTCCTCCCTACTGCATGGAACATTTCGCACAGGTGTCAACAGATGAGCCTATACAGGCACCCGGGCAGCCTGTATCAACCCAAATGGTTATTAAAAAGAGTAAATACCTTTTGACTGTGGATGTGAGCATGTATTAAGACGAACCCCCCCCCCCACCCCCACTAAATATGGATAAGGTCGGATAATTCCTTGTTGGTGGGGCAATTTCATTGCAAAGCAGTGTACATTAGATATTCTGCTCAGACGAATTTGATTACCTTCTATATGACGTGAATACAAAGAGAATACCTTGTTTGAAGTATATCTTCAGAATATTATTATCTTCTCTTGAGTTCTATACGACGTGTTAATTAATTTGTCTCACTTATTTCTTCCTCTACCGCTGGCAACACGAAGTAACTCATACAACGTTAGGTACAATGTCACTTCTATCGTTGACTCAAAGTGGGCAACCTGACTGAGTGATTCTGATCTAATCATACACCCGTAAATGTTTTTGTGGGTTATATACCTAGGCACATAGATTTCTTAATACGGTAGGATTCCGTCCACCTTTGTTAGTTTCACCAAGATATTCACAATGAAGACTAGAACAGTTGTCTAAGCATTTCTTCAAAGCCAATGTCACAAATTGGTTTTCACTTTGCTAGAGGCTTTCCTAAGCATTTTTGGAGAACTGAGCTTCGTTCATTCATACTTCCTTCTTTCTAAGGCATTATTTTGCGCCTCTCTTCGACTAAGAATTCCCAGTGAACGGGGTATCTCATCTCTTATTGCAAAACTAATAAGCATTTTGTAAGGGATAAATTTTATTAATGTGTAATAAAATTGATATGTACTCCGAACAGAAGTCTGAGCCGATAGAAGCCAAATAATAATTAAGCAGAGATTTTTAATATAACCTCAGTAAAGAGATACAATTCGATTTGAATTGATGAAAGCACAAAAAAAATAAATAGTTAGATGAATAAATGTAAATATTACATGAAACAAACAAAAATGTAAATAACAAAATATGCGTCTCAATTGTATCCGACGTCTTCAGCCCACTGGGCTCGTTTAAATCTCCATACAGCAGCTATCCGTTAACGCAGTCGAGATGCATCAAGCAGGTAAATTGAAGAAAACAACGCAGTGGAACAAGCTGGCATCTACGACGTACACAACTCCAAACACAGCAAACCGTAGAGCTCCGCTTTTATTCTTCCTACAGCCGTCAGTAACGCAGCACTCTCGTCTGGATACGTAAAAGCAATCAATAAAAAGAATTAAAGTCAATAAATACATTGATACTAGAGTATGAGGCAAACAAAGTTAATCTTAAATCCTTCAAACTACGAGGTAATAAAATAATATATGCCACAATATGCAATTTACAGGCATAAAGGAGATAATTCACCAATGAATAAGATAATAGCACTTAACGCACAAAAATTCGAGAGACTCGTAGGCAGGTATAATTAATTTTGGTGCCTAAATATCAAGGTCCCCATTTAATATAATGAAAATCCAGTAGCGCAAAAGCTAAAGATCAAGTTCAATGACTCCTAGAGCGCAAGAGCTCGAAAATTGTTAATGGCCATAAAGTTAATAAAATCAACTTAGCAGAATTAAATCCACCTTAACAATAGCTTCAGAAACTAGCAGTAACGTTAATTTTTCCGAACGAGCAGGTAAATCCAAATACGTCGTTTTTAATGGAGAAAGCAACGATCTTTTCCTTCTTGGACGAATCCACCCATCCCATAAGGGAATATTCCTTTAATTCTACGCAGCTCGTATTCGATATTTAATTCTTCGCTGGTGGAATCAAACCAAAAGTCTAATTGTATACTCGTAATGCAATGAAGATAAGAAGGAGCAACATTTACGCTCGGATGAGAACGATTCAGTAATTTCTCCCGTCGATGCGAAGCGTAGTTTCTATCGGCGGATACCTCCCGTAAGCCGTTGCAATTTCGCTCGTCCGGTGCGACATTCGACTGGCCGTTTTCCCCACGGTTAACGTTCACCAATCTTTCCACTTGCATTACTCGGCTATCTTGGGTCTCTTCCCGCTTAATAGCTCGCCTCCTTCCATTCCACCTTTCGCCTATGGTATCTCTCGCCAAAGTCCCTTTTCTTCTCTTCTTCTCCTTCCCTCGCTCTTGATTGGTCCATTCTCTGTTACGTCGTTCTTCGTCATTTTCGTTGCCTCTCCGTCGTCGCTCGACGGCTTTTGTTTGAAAACAGAAGAACGGCGTAACACATTTTCATGTGATTTATCACAAGACATTGTCTTATTTTTCATGGTTGTTTAGATTGAAAATTGGATGAATATCTTGAGCTGGCAGAAGGCTTCAGTCATTAATGATCGGTTTAGCGCTAACAATTATTAGTGCCCGTTTCCTCGGCTTTGTTTTATGGCAATCTGTAAAATTACAGCTCATCCACTGCATAATAAATTTATTGATAAAAACACAAAAAAGAAAGAAACCAAATACATCAGTTGTTCTTGTTCAGTGATCCATGATAAATGAAAAGCTTTTTTTTTT
>JAHWFO010009248.1:929213-1078273 GCA_023313115.1 Rhysida immarginata | reverse complement strand
GGGCTTGAAAGGTTCCGGTTCATGAAATTATTAGAAAAATCATTCCGATTCTTGAAAGAATAAAATTTAATTTACAAATATTGTAGCAATTTTTCAAAATATTTAGTGTTCAGGTTCATATAATTTTTCATTTTAAACTTTGGTTCAGTCAAATATAAAACCGAATTTCGCGTGCTACTGTGTTTTATTAGTGACCTTTGTGATGCGGCCGCGCAGAGATATCCATAGTGAATGGGGGATTAAAATGGACGTTGCATTTTGTAAAGACTATGTTGTCATATTTGTAAGAATCACGCATAAAGAGCAGCGAATTAAAATTAAACAAAAATTAACATTAAGACTTGCAATCAATATCTCTGCTGAATTTACTGAAACGTTTACCTTCTTAAGTGAAGCGTACAAAGAGGAAGCAATTTTGTGGGTTCAAGCTCACGAGTGTTATAAGAAATTCAAAGATGGTTGTGTTCTAAGGAAGATGATTCACATCCAGTCAGTAAGAAATGAACAAAGAACATCCAAGGTAATCATCAAAAACTGTGGATAACTGAACTCCCAGAAAAAAGTAACAGAGAAAAACATAGAAAAACACTTTGCACAAATTTACTCTGTTATTTTTTTCTGGAAATAAACAAAGGACCGTCAGGACGATTTCAACCCAAGCGCTAATCTCTGTCGTTCGAAGGAATGTATACAAGGTGTAACAAATTGTAGGGCTTGTAGGCGGTTCAGAGTGACTACATTTTGCATAGGAGTCCATGTGCAGAAAGGGCTATTCCCTTGCTATTAAAGTGAGATTGTTCAAACCATTGAATATTTTCTTGTACAAGTTTTATTTTGGTTTTGAAAAAACGTTTATTAAGGAGTTGTTCAAAATGGCGTTACCCAAAACATCTGCGAACAGTGTTGTCATAAACTGCCAACCAGAATATGCGCTGCCAGATCTCGGAATCCACTGAAGTTTCGTAAACAAAACTCTTCATGAAACCCCAAAGGAAGAAACCAGGTGTTAAGTCCGCGGAACGTGGAGGCCGCATCACAGCCCCTCCTCGGTCAATAGATCTCTTATTGAACGTTTGGTTGAGGTAGGCCCTGACATCTCGCGAAAAATGTGATGGGGTACCATCTGTTGAAACTAAATTTGCTGTGGAATGTCCAATGGGTCATCGTCAAGCAACTCTGGCGGCGTTTTCTGACAAAAAAAAAGCCAAGTAAATTGGACTTGTGAGGCATGTGGAAGAAGGTAAGACTCAATCAAGCGACTGCGGATGATTCCTGCTCACATGTTTACTGTGAATTTCTGCTGGAACTTACGAAAAAGAGAGTGGCATAAGGGTTTCCCCGACCCAACCCCAAGAATTGAATATTCATTGGTTTGAACAATTCCAAATTGATGTTAAAACTTAAATGGTAGAAGCACGTCGCATATGCAAGATGACTTACAGGACGGTCTAGGTTAGGTTAGCTTTCCACCAGTTAAGTGGTAACATAATTTTAAGTCAGTGTGTCCAAAAACTTAAAAAAAACACATTTTTCATAAGTCATCATTAGCATATTGTTCGACAGTCCATTGATCTTCAAGAATATCTTGATCTCATGTTCCCATGTGACATCATGGGATTACAGAAGGTTGATTATGGTAACGATGTGGAGGAGAACGTTTACGAAGAAAACCCTTTTCTCCACCAATAATCGTGTTCTATTTGGTGGCCCTGATTATGGACTATTGCCCTGCACTGTATCGTTCACTGTTGAAGACATGTCTGCAGAACGACGAGGCTGATGTTGTTTGCAAGTTTTCCAGAGACCCTGAATGGTTGTTGGATGGCATCGAGCAGGGGCACGTTTCAATAATTCGAATCCACAGAAATCTATCGGAGATGCATCTGGTGACTTGACAGGGATATCATGAAAGAGTATAACGTGAATTCTAGTTTCATCTTTCAAATCCAACATACATTGAACGGTCGAGTTAGACGTATGACTGGAGGCTTTGGCTTGATGCAACCAAGCTTTGTTTTTGTCCTCTCCGTACAATGCGGGGATTTCCTCGTGAAAAATTGTACTGAGAACAAGCTGTTGATAATAAAGGGAGTTAACCTGAGCCTTCCTGTCCTCTCTTCTGATTGTGAGCTTGCCATTGTACGAGTATCCCGCAATCACCATAAATCCTTTTGAAAAACTTTCCTTACATTCCTTGGACCACTTTTGATATGACTTCTCTCCACATGGACGGTAGAAAATCGCGCTGGGTTTGTTTGGTTGCAATCGTTGAAATAGACGTAGGCTTCATCCAAAGTGACAACGTACTTCCATTGTTCCGCTACGAGATAACCCTCATAGCGCCTCCGATAGTTCCTCTTCTTTTCTGCGACGTGTCGTGGTAGCAGCTTATGAGGGCTCTTGTAACGCTTTTCCAGTTGCAAATCTTTATTATTTTATTTACGGCTGCCACGACACGTCGCAGAACAGAAGAGGAACTATCGGAGACTCGTTTGCGATTCCTCTTTGGGTTGCTGGATTTTCACACAGGAGAGGCTGCTTGCTTTCGAATGATCTGTAATGTTCGACTTGTGGGAACTCGAGGATGTTGCTGCTTCTTGCTATTCCCGGGAACAATTGGAATTAGCCTTTCCCGGGATTTTCCTTTTCCATTTTCCTACTGCGATATGCCTGTCTTCGAAACAGAAATTTCGTATTTTACATGCACTAATTATAGCAGGTTCTTACCCTTCCCAGTAAAGTCCGATTTTCGGAGACATTTTTTCATGATGTTTACTGCTTTTGAATGAAACACAACAATGAGGATGTAATAGCATCATTTCAAGTCCTTTCTATCACTTGCACGTGCACGTGACCAGCAGCATTCACGCAATAAATCGTTACCAAAGATCGTAATCAACCTTCTGAATAAGTGCATGCAATCATTTCTGTAAATCTTGTCTCAGGCAGCCATCAGACTTACAGTATAATAAATACCCTGTCAGGAATCACTCTTTTTGATGATACAAATAAAATAACCAGAAAATGTAAAAGCAATAACAGGGAATTATGCTATTAAGGCTTGTTCAGAAAGGACATCCGATGTTATTCTTATTGGTGGTTAAGGAATTGTGAAATTTTTAAATCTTTACTTTAAAAAATATTTTGTTTTATATAGTGGGATTTAAAGTGTACAATATGATTAAAAGAGTATTTTCTTACGTTAAGAAATTAAGATAATATCTTTTAGAGCATTAAACGCCTAATATATCTGTAGTAATTAAAAAATTTTTGTTTTAAAAATATCTGTAGTAGCATGTTTAGTAATTAAATAAGTTGCAAATTTAGTGCCTTAATATATAGCTTTACTGGTATTGTGAAGTCTTAATAAGTTACTTTAGCTTATTTATCATTTTTTTTTCTGTTGAACATAAATTATTAACATCGTCAGTTTTAATGCTTATTGCCTCGAGTTTACTGCACATTAAAAGCTTCTAGCTTAATTTATGGTTATTTTTAGCGAAAATTCATTGAATATAATCAACAACCCGCAGTATACTTTTACTTAAAGCAACTCATAATGTTTTAAAATTACTATAAAGAAGATAAGAATTTTTTGTGAGTTTTGATTATGTTAGATTACAAAACTTAAATCTTATTAAAAAACCTTACGCAGACAACGATATGAATATTACGTGCTATTTTAGTAGCTGCTTCCTGAATGCCAAAATAGCCATAAAGAGCGCAGCAATTGTTACGTCTTAACAAGCACGTTTAATTCACTTTTCCAAGAACAAACTTTTTGAGTTTAAAAATAGTTTTCAAAAAATTAAATCATGACAGGGCCAAAAGATACCCACAAACCGCTAAACTTTTCACATTGTAAGCTCATATTTGTTTTGGATATGAGAAACATGATGGACAGCATTATATTTACCTTTAATTCAGATTAAGCTTATTAAAGGTTTAAATTGTTTTTCTTATTTTCTGTTTCTTACTGTTTTGGAAATACGGCATGAATCGACAGATAATGAAGATTCATTTAATTCCACGTTCATTAAATTGTTTTATAATGTAACCGATGGAATTTAAACCTTATTGTTATTGTTGTTGTAGTTTTGGAAAAACCAAACTCGGATCAAGTCCGCATGCCAAGTCCCAGAGGCGGAGCTCAAGTGGCTCAAATGTAGGGAAGGGAAAAAATTACGTGTTGCTGGAATGTTAATGTCTGAGTGTAGGAATTCCTTTGCTATGTGACAAGTGTTTAGGATTGTGGCATTTTGTAAGGTTTTGTTTAAGTGTGGGCTTATATTCAATGTTAACTGGCTTTTGTTTAATGAGTGTGGAATAATCCCAGTGGCAGAAAGAACGATAGGAACAATTTGTATGCTGGTAACTCCCCAAAGGAGTTTTATTTCGTGTGCAAGATCTGGATTCTTAGTGATTTTGGCTGTGTATATCTTTTATAAATTATGCTTATTGTAAATGGAAATATCTACGAGTGTGATGTTTGATCTGTTATGAGGGATAGCTCTCTCAAAATATAATTTATATGTTGTGTACAAAAGCTGTGTCTGGGATATATTTATAATATGGAGTGTTTATGTCCCTAAGCTTGTGTATCACAACTAGACGTTGATGCATGATGTTTGCGTAAATAGTCTATCTGCTGGGTATTTTGCAACTGGATATGACGTGCTGGGTAGTTTCCTCTTGGATGTGGCATTTCCTGCAAGCCCGATCTGTTGAAGGCTTGATAATGTGTTTTTTTGTAGCTTTTCTTGGTAATAACTTGATCTTGTGTGGCAATCATGACTCCTTCAGCTTCCCCAAAGAGACTCCCTTTACTCAACCAAAAGTTAGACGTTTTCCTGTCGACGTGTGATTAATTGAAGTCAGTAGAATGTCTACCATGGAGTTACCGAATCATGATTGAAACTTAACACATGTTGTATGTAGGTGCGTATGTTGTGGGTGTTCTGCACGCTGTTCAAACTTAAAGGTATGTATTTTGTTTCAGCCATGCAGATTGTTTTGTGCAATGGTGATTTGCGCTGTTTAGAGTAAAAGAATTCTCTGAGTGACCGAGTCTCTTTGTGGCGTAAGTTTATTATATCAAAAAGGCCATTGTCTTCCTCTTAACCAGGTAAGACGAGTCTTTCGATAAATGTGGTCTGGGTGATGTTTTCTGTGCTTTGTAAGTAGTTTTCGCGTTTTCCTTTCAAGTCCCTCAAGATCTGTGTACGTCCACGGTATGACTCTAAAGGAGTAGGACAGCATGGGATTGCATAAGTGGTTTATGGCCATGATTAAATTTTAGGAGTTTAAGTATGTTTTAAGTATTGTCTCTAACCTGTGAAGATATTGTTTAATGAGTGTACTCCATAAGTTTGGCTTGTTTAAATCCTAGAAATATGTTAAATTCCCCGTTTTCCATAGCCTCAATGCGATCATGGTCTTCCATTGTGAAGCCCCATCCCTGAGAATTCCATTTTCAATGTGAATGATTTTGCATTTGTTAATCCAAATTGCACTTGTATGTCTTTTGAAAAATGTGTTGTGCAAGTGTGCTTGTGTGGAACCGTAAATTTTCATATCGTTCATATAGAGCATGTATGAAAGTGTGTCGTGTGTGCTTTTACTGTGGTCAATCGTGTAGTTATAATGTTTACTGTCCAGTCTCTTTGAAAGCGCATTTAATGCAAGACAAAAACAGTACGGGCTCAATGAGTTAGCCTAGAAAATTTTGTATTATTATGATTGGTGTTATAAAGCTACGGATGATACTTTTGGACACTTAGACCTTCATTATGATTAAAAATTATAATCAGGATTTAAAATAAAATAGTTTCTTCTATTTTTATAACATTTTCATTTTCTTGTTATCAATAGATAAACTTAAAATTTCCTTTAGATCGTTTTAAATGCATTGTTCGCGATATTAAATAATAAATAAATCCAAGAACTTGTTTATAATGGTTAAAAGTTTTTATTTACCCCCAACCCCTGTTTCAGGTCAGAATTGGCCCTTCTATATAACGATCGTGCCGTTTTAGAAAACTATCACCTCAGTGCAACTTTTAAGGTCTTGAAAGAAGACGACAATAATATTTTACTCAACCTGTCTAAAGAAGAATACAGGTAAGTGTTCACAGCAGTTGATCACACTCTTAGGCTGGGAATAAGCATTATTACCAATGCTGTAAGCCTTTCAACTTTTTTTATTATAGGGAGTTTAGAACCCTGATGATAGACATGGTACTCGCCACCGACATGTCTTCGCATTTTCAACAACTCAAGGTCATGAAGGGAATTTTGGCAATGCCAGATTTTAGGTAGCACATGACATCTTTAAAATCCTTGTTTGGATAATTTTAGAAACATTGATGTGCCTAAATATTACATAACATATTGAATGTTTTGTTCTTTCAGTGTTGACAAATCGAAGGCTTTATCTTTGGTGTTGCATTGCTGTGACATCAGCCATCCAGCAAAAAAATGGGAGCTCCATTTTCGATGGACGGAGCTTCTTCTCGAGGAGTTCTTCAGACAGGTATGATATAATATGTAAAGAAAACGTACATCTACTTATGCCATAAACAGGATTATTCTTTGCTGAAGTCCAAATATACTCATCGTCAAAAAAGAAAGTTGCATCCCGAAGGAATCGTCAGATTGAAAAGATATTTGAAAGGAAGTTAATACTCACCAACACAACAAATGATTAAACAATGAGCGTGGATATGACAAAATTTATTGTTCAAAATACCAAAATCATTACAACTCTCAGTAGATTGTTGGGCCGTCATTATTTCTAATGGATTTGTGTCATGGAGTCGTACAAGTTCTTAACGTAGTCTTAACTCAGCTCATCGCATGTGACAGAACTTTGATTTCTAGCTCTTGCAGATCTTGTGCCAGGTGTAGTCTTAACAGCATCTTATAGGTTTTCTATGGGTGCAACTCTTTTGACGATGAGTGTAATAACAATAAAGAAGCCGCTTCTTTGCGTTCTCTATAGGTTTGAAATGTACATTGTTAAGTTATACAGCAATACAGTAAATATCGAACCAATACAAATCCATGCCATTTATGAGAAGATCTGATATATTAGCAATACAAATAGGTTTACATCGTTTGCTAATAGACGGTGTAGCTAGCACAGATTTCATGTAATTGAGAATAGTAATACGTGTATAAGAAAATTCTTGAAACAAGCTTTCGTTGAAGAGTGAACATCATTGTTTTTAAGTGCTTTGAAAATGTCGAATTTTGTGCCAAAACAGAGCATATGCGGGCAGTTTTTCTGGATTACTTCTTTTGAAAGAAAATTCTGCTGAAAGTCGTCTTTGGCTTGTGGAAGCTGATGGTAAACAAGCTCTATCTGAAAGCACGTATAGATGGTGGTTGAGACAATTCATACGTAGTGATTTCAACGTGGAAGAAAGAGCGTGAAGGTGTACCAAAAAAATTTTAAGATACAGATTTGGAAATATTGCTGGATGAAGATCCGTGCTAAAGCAGAAACAGAGGTAGCAATGGCATATCAGTCTACATGCAATGGGAATGGTTCAAAAGCAAGGTAACTGGGTCCCACATGAATTGAGAGAATGAGACATTGCAAAGCGTTTAACCATATGTGAAATGCTTCTTCAAAGACACAAAGAAGCACTTTGCTGGAATGTGTTATCCCACCCGCCGTAATCATCAGACATCCCGCCATCAGATTATCATTTGTTTAGATCCCTGCAAAGCGCCTTTTCTCGAGAGGGATTTACTTCTCATGAGATCAGAAAGTGGCTTGATAACTGGATATCTTCCAAACAACTGGACTTCTATCGCGGAATCCTTTTATTGCCAGAAAAGTCGGGAAAGGTTTTTTGTCTCGATGGCAAATATTTTGTATAAAATAATCGTTAACTTTCTATAAAAACTAATTTTCTATTTTGAACAAAAAACGTTATAAACTTTATTTACATACCCAATATAATAAAAGTAATTTTAAGGCGATTGAATGGGGCTAATCCCCGACTTAAAAGTAACCTTAAAATTTCAGTTTAAAATTTGCTAATGGAATTTGCCGGTCAATTTACTAGGAATACCACGTGATACGGTCTTACTTTCTCGTCTGTTCAGAACTGTCTGGATTCGTCTGGGCCTTGTAGAATCATTGATTACACAAAATGCTTAACACGTTCCAGAGGAACAATGGTACATGCAGCCTGTATGGCAAAGCGCCTGGATCCATATTGCTTTGCACAGTAGTAGTCGGTTGTAGCTGTGTATGTCTGACTGCTTGTTTCGTTTCGTGTCAAACACGTTCGATTAGTGCCACTGATCGGGTGACTGTGCTGGCCATGTTACTAAAACTTCTACCGTTTGTTCTTCGAACCACTTGTTGAAAACTCAGTCTTTATATCATGGAACTTTGTCCTGCTGAAAGGTCACCTTGCGGGTAACATGTAGAGGTGCATCTGTTTTTTTAAAGATCCATTAATTGTTCGGCACCAATTAGGCGTTGATCAACGCCCTAGCACGCTCCTCCGCTCGGAGCAGTTAATTAGACCAGACAATTCTTCTCAACTCGCCTACAGCCCAGTTTTTTTCCTAAATCGTTTTTTCCTGTATTGTTCCAATAGAAGGGGATCCATATTGCTAGCTGGTAAATGGTGGCGCGTCAATTATCTTTGATGACCCTAAGACACCTTCGCTCACTCTGGTCATCCATGAACGTCCGCGGGTATATCTTTGGGTGGTATTTTTTTTTTCTTGACCATGTCACCAGACACTCATGAAACAGCTGTTTGTGAAAAGGCAGCTGCTCTACAGGCATTCATTGTCATACCATGCTCAAAGTCTATCAAGATTTTAACTTTGCCCATGATGCGATTGGAAGATGTCTACTCCGATGTCTCTTCCCCCCTCTCCCTCCCCCCCCCCCCCTATATTTCGTTTGAGATCATCTGAACATTCAAATAAGGGCACGACCCATTTGCATTTCTGTATGTGAGGATTTACTATAAAGTGGCTGACGAATGTTTAGTTTGTAGTAATAAATTGTACGAGATGCTACCCAAAATTTCCGAGAATTTTCTGGTAAAAAGCAGAAAACGTACCCTACACCCTAATTTCCACCGTCACCTTCAAAGTAATCACCTCCGGAACGTATGCAATGATCCCAGCGATTTTCCCATTTTTGGAAGCACTCCTGGAAGTCCAAAAGCTGTATCGTGTTCAAGACCAGTTGCGATTCCATTTGGATATCTTCAATGGAGTCAAAACGTCGCCCTTTTATTTTAAGGAAGAGGTAGAAGTCGCAAGGGGTTAGGCCAGGGCAGTAGGGAGGATGGGGGAATCTTTGCCATGTTGTTTTTGCCAGGAATTCCTTCACAACGATCGAGGTATGTGCAGGCGTCTTGTCATGGTGGAGCAACCAGTCTTTATTCTTCCACTACTCGCTATAAAACTTTCTGTTGACAGTCTGACCAGGTCGAATAATTTGGAAATTCGCAGAAGCACAAGAACACATTGCAACACAAACATCAATAACTCAAAGAAATGCGCCTACGATTATGAAACTTGGCAGAGCATCAGCTGAAAGGTGCACCAAGAGGTATCTAGCGACAGAACCTCGTACTGTTTTTTGGTTTGGGCGAAATATTCAAATTCTCGCATATTTTGGGTAGTATCTCGAATAAATAAATAGAAATTGCTTAGCAACTTTGTCGTCAAAACCATTTCAGATTGCGTTCAATCACTTTTTGGCTAAGCTTTAATTTTATCGTTGTTTTTATCTGTAAAGAATGCCAAGTCATTAATTTTATTCGTTGTTTTTTCATTATTGCTTTCATGAAATCTTTTTTTCCATTTTTCATTCTTCATAGGGAGACAAAGAAAGTGAACTCGGCTTATCCTATTCACCTTTATGTGACAGGAATAATACTCATGTGCCAGAGTCGCAGATAGGTGAGACAGATTTACTTAAAAGTAGACCACCTTTAATATATCTATAATCTCTCCAACCAAAGTTTGGCTGAGCGTGTGCTTAAAATTTCAAATGGACACACCCAGTCAAGCTTTCCTTGAACAGAATAAATTTCATGATTAAAGTGTGATACTTTTGTTTTGTAAACGAACTAAGGTTTCATCGATTTCATCGTGGATCCCAGCATCCAGGTGTGCTCGGAGATGTTGGAGCGCGTGATGGGGACTATGCAGCCGGCCAAGACGGTGGACGGAACAATCACCGAGGAGAGCATCGACTCCATCGCCCCGGTCGCTTCCGGTAAGGAATGAATGAAAAAAATCCGCTTAATTTTTCCCCCCCCCCCCCCCAAAATTTCGAAATCGCCATCTTATTTTTTTATCTTCATCCACATTTCCTTTTAAGTCTTTAATGCTGCCACTATCTTATTTTGCACTGCAAAAATACCTTCAAAATAGAAGAATTTATCATCAAAATGTAAATCCTGTTTGTGAATCTATCCTGACTATGGCCTAGCAGGGCTGTTCAGAGGATAAATCTGAAAGTTGTGATCAAGTCATTAAAATACAAGATAATTCATATAGGCAGCGTTATAAGCATAAATGCTGATTATTAATTAGGCTACTTTGTTATTGTCTTCCAAGCAAATTTAAATATCCGGCAATTTCACGTCCTTCAATCCAGGTAAGGGTGATCATACCTCATATGTGATCAAAGAATTATCGATTCTCATTTTGTTGGAAGGAACCTATTATGGATATAATAGCTTATTTCCGTCCTCTCTAAGTTTATTTAAAGAGGAAGTCCCGCCAAATATGAATTGTCTGAAATTTAGCAAGAGTGTACGTGAAAGATATAATTTGCTTCCTTAATAGATCGATAACAATCTCTAAAACTTGGAAATTATTAAGCCCTCTTTGATGCGCGCATGGAGAGAAGTAGGCACAGTGATGCGACGTGATGACGCTTTAAACGGAACTCACTAAGCAGGTTGATCACCAGCGCCTGTTTTCCTTGTTGCAGCTGTGCTGGTGAAAAGCTGTATAAAAATTTAAACGCTGGAGAGAAAATAATTTGACACACCCATACATGTTAGAACCAGAATCCGATACCCCTCCCACTGAAGAAGAAAACATTAGCATATAGATAAAATTTCATCGTACATTTTTTTTTATCAAGATCGTTAATGGAGTTAATGCGCTGCATGCATTTCTGTGGATTCTGGTCTGAAAAGAGTGCTGCTTCTCTCCTATGTATCCTGCCGCGCATGTAAGAAGCATTACCGACCGTATCACAAATTACTTCCCTGCAACATATTTTGTTGTTTTTTTATTATTATTAATTACTACCTAATACGAGGTGCGATCAAAAAGTTCCGAGACTGGTTCATTTAAAGAGAAAGTACTTTATTTAAATACATTTACATAGTGTCCCCTTCAAAATAGATCGGCCTCGGTGGCTCAGCAGGTTACGTGATCGCCTCTGATGCCCGAGTACGCGGGTTCGATCCCGGCTGAGGACGACGAGGATTTTTCAGGGGTAAATCCTGTGATCACGCACTTCCTTCGGAAGGGAAGTAAAGCCGTTGGTCCCGTGTAGTCGTTTGCCGGCTGCACGTTAAAGAACCCTTGCGAGGCAAAATTTGCGGCCCCTATAACGCCGTCCGGAAATGACCATAGCAGTTGAAAAGGACGTTAATACCAAACAAACCAAACCAAACCTTCAAAATAGCCCTCTTGCGAAGCCATGCAGTGAGTCCAACATTCCTGCCACTTCAGGAATGTGTCCTGGAAGTCTTTACGTTCAACAAGTCAAGCACCTTCTGCGATTCATACTGGATCTGCTTAATCGCATGAAAACGGTGACCTTTCACCTGGATTTTCATTTTCGGAAAGAGGGCAAAGACTGCAGGAGCCAAATCTGGCGAGTAGGGTTAGTGTGGAAGTGAAATTATGTTGTTTTTCGCAAGAAACTCACTTGTGAAGAGAATTCGGTGAGAGGGTGCATTGTCGTGGTGGAGCATCCAGTTTTTTTTCACGCCACAGATTGCTCGCTGCTGGAATTCTCTCGTTCTCAAATTTAATGTCCAAGATAAAATCGCAGACGACCTCATATACGTGGTCACAATAGCAGTATTTTCTCAGTCCCCAATGCACATGAAACAAAATCCTTTGAAAAGATGATTTTTGAATGTTAGGGCTATAATTTACTGCCATTTGTGGACTTGTTAGCGAGATGCGCAACCCGTCCCGGAACTTTTTGATCTCACCTTGTATTTGGAAGAAAAGTTTCTCCATATCGTGAATTAGCAATATAATTTAAAGATATCCAACCGTATTTTAATTATGGTTGGAGTTCCCCTCTAACAAGCGTGTAAAGCATCTCTTTCGGTGAACGTGAAGTTCCTTTTCGAGGATGTAGCTAACTACAAAATTCAGGAGTGCAGTATACTTTATTTTTGTCGGAATCCCTTAGGAAATGAATGTCTCATAATATTTTGCTTCATTCAAGTAGAATAATTACAAATGAATTCAGTCAACTTGACAACATGGCAATGAGAAACATTTCTTCCGACAACTGAAAATCGCAAGTTCACACTTGCCTGGATAGGAAGATGGTTCGTAATTTCAGCATAAAGTTTATCTCCATGTATTCTAGACGAGAAATGTTGTTCACGTTTTCATGAATATTTGGATGTATATTCTATCGAAATCATATTGTATTGCACCTACTGTACATTGTTGGTATATGGAACAGTTCAAGAATAACACTGGCTACTTTTAATATAGCACATATATTCCCTTCCACATAAACCTATAGAACTTTTAATAGAAATTGAGAATAATTATATAACTAGCACGTGTTACGATGGTGAGTGCGTTACTCGGAAACTACTTGTTGGAGTTCGATCAAATTTTAAGGGTATACACAGTTTTATGTACCCTAATATTCCTCCAAAATTCATTATCCTAGGCGTTTCCGAACCTGAGTTATTAACTTGTTGATCTTGGTGGCGGCATTTTTATTTCTGTTCATATCTCAGCGTTCAAATTCGGACCCGTGTGTTCATATGGACAAAATGCATCACTATACCCTGATCTACCATTTGTTTTTCGTCACCCTGTATATTCCTCTGGAAAAAGGGACGTGAAGAATTCGTCCAGGCAGCGTTTCACTTCATCATCATTAGTAAATTTTTTCCCGGCAAGAAAATTGGACATAGATCGGAACAAGTGAAAATCTGATGGAGCTACATTTGGGGAATAAGGAGGGTGAGGTAAAAGTTCCCAATTCAGAGTGTGTTATTTTTCATCGGTCCTTAAGGCAACATGTAGTTGAGCGTTGTCTTGGCACATTTCGATTAAGCAAGGCTGGGCGCTTAATTTTCAGTGCAGAATGTAATCTGTCCAACTTCTCGATGTAAGAGTCTGTTGTTATTGTATGGTTACGTGGTGAAAGTTCATTACATCACGGCAATACCACGAGAAAGTAACCATAACGATGGATGTTCTTAAAAGGGTGCTTACCAAATAACTTTCTGTAAGTGCTGTCCACCTTTTGTCCATACCTTTTCTTGTGTAACATTCACGTACATGACCCTCTATTCATCACTTATGACCAATCGATGCAAAAAGCTTTCAAGTTTTCTTTCACGTCGAGGGCGAGTTTTTCCGGATGCTTTTTTTTTTTTTTTTTACAATCTGATAGATAATAGACTTGGACCACAACAGGTCACTATTTGATTGTACGTAAGTAAAAAGAAATTATTATTTAACATTACCCACTCTCTATTTAAAATAAAGTGTTTTCAAAAAGTACTTTTAATAATAATAGCATTGCTTGCAAAATTTCTTTAAACTTCGCAAATAAAGATTAAATATCTATATTGTTCGTTGCAGTCGAAATTTCTCGTTTGGACGAGTCGACCTCGTTTCAGTCGGTGGAGAAAGGCAAAGAGCACGAATAATAAAAAGGAGAATCTGAAAGTTATTGCCAGAAACGGATAAAATTACAACACTCGGCTTCGATAAATCTTCACGACTGCTACTAGCAAAGCGTTCTCATTTTATTTTTTCCTACACAAATTTCTTAAAATATAATTTCCATAATATGATAAATCATTTACATATTAATTAGATATGTTACGATAATAAATTCAGAGCGTAAACGTGACGAGGCTGATCGATGTCAGCCGAGAAAATTGGGGGACGCTAATCTGAACTTTATCAATTTCTGATAAACCAGACTTCTTTGGAAAAATTACGACGAACAGCATTTATTTAATTAAACAAGCGTCTTCTTTATGCAGTATCCAGATTAATCTCATTCTAAGAAATGATCGAAATGATCGGAGCAGACACGGTAGTATTTTATACAGTCGCAGTCTTGAGGTGCTAATGCTGGGTGCCTACTTAGCGCAACGATCGCGCGATTCTATCGCTTTGTGAAGCACGCATGCGCAGAGTGACGTCACGAGGGCGATTCTATGGCGCATCTGAGGCGATTGAAAAGCTCTGCATGCCAGAGCTTTTTGATCGCGCGACTTTATCGCACCCAATCAGAAAACAAATCACGTGGCACATGCAATCATGGCAGCACCTATTTCGAGATGGTCGGATATCACTACGGAAAATTTGATTGAAGATATATGCAAATAGCTAAGCATTCCAAATATAAATAACTCATTCTCGTCCATGTCGATTTTGAAAGCACGAAATCTTGAAGTGGGAAGCGAAATGATCGCGTAGATAGCGCATGCGCATTCAGTCACGCGGCCGTCGCGCCAAATGGGCACCAGAGACAAATGAAAGTAAGAGACTGGCAGCATAGCCAACATGATAGGGATAGCCTGTTCATTTAGCCTTCAAGCTATTGTATGCAGTGTCGCCGCTGTGTTTCATCATCTTGTCAATAGAGGCGCTGCTAGTACGCCAAACAACAGAGTTGGCGGAGGAGAGCAGAGTTGCCATACAGAGGGAAAACCCCCCCAAAACTACGGTTTTTTTTAGTCTTCAGGGGTTTTCTGGGGGGGGGGGGGAGTTAAAGTTTTAATATCTATTTTGACTTTTAAATAATAGCTCCAATAAAGAGAACTTTGTACCACTAATGTTCTATGCCCGAGTAAGCGGGTTCGATCCCGGCCGAGGACGACGAGGATTTTTCAGGGGTAAATCCTGAGATGACGCACTTCCTTCGGAAGGGAAGTAAAGCCGTTGGTCCCGTGTAGTCGTTTGCCGGCTGCTGCACGTTAAAGAACCCTTGCGAGGCAAAATTTGCGGCCCCTATAACGCCGTCCTGAAATGACCATAGCAGTTGAAAAGGACGTTAATACCAAACAAACCAACCTAATGTTCTCTTCATTTTGGCCGTTCAGGATTTAGCATGTGTAAAACTATAATACATACGTGATTTTTTCGGTAAATTTTACCGTAAATAGGAATTACATGATTAGTTTTTAAGGTTCGACCGAGGTTGCGAAGTTTAGTTCATTTATCTAGTCAGTAATTTATACTTTTGGTAGGCGACTACTTCACGCTCTTGATGCTACGGAAAATATTGTCCATGAACTGGTTTTCCATGAGTCAATGTAGAATAAATCTTCAAATATTTATAATTGATGTTTCCACAAAAGAATAAATAAGAATATAAAATAAAACTGTCGTTATGCTTTATTTTTGCTTTTCATTTTTTGAGTTCAATGGATAGTGACTAATTTAAGTTCTCATTCCATATATAAGTTGCTCAAAATCTTTCAAACTTTGAAACATAACTGACGATGGTTTAAAAACCGAAACGCGTATTAATAATAAAAATTATGTTGTTGCAATTGAAAAATTAATTCATAGTGCAACATGGAACGATTCAATCTAAATAAATTCTCCTCTAGAAGTCCAGTTCTAGGGGGAAACTGTCTTTTTTTTTAGGTAGATGATGGCGGTTTTTATCATTTCGATCTGGCAACTCTGGAGGAGTTTTTTTTAAATCTAGCATTGGCATTTAATTTTTAAGAGTCCAAATTTTTTTTTATTTAAATTTATACCAATCTTTAGTTCTAACTAAACTGTACACATTTGTTCACGGGTTAAATGTCTTTAAAAAAATTTCAAACAGCTTCTTCAATTGTTTTTTATAATATTGATTACAATAAGTGCTCCAGCTATTTTCTGCAACATCAAAAAATATTCATCACCGAATTAATATGTCGAACTTAATATCCTATCATACATAAAAAATATTAGTAACGATGTATAACAATAACAATGCTAATATTAATAAAGATGTTTTAATAAATCAGCTGCTATTTATTATTGGGCATTTTCTCTTCTCATTTGGGCTCAATTTATGTAGCCCTTTCAATCTCCATTACAAGAGATATCGATATTTTTTTTCGTCTTATTTGCTTCATTTCTAAGTTTTCTATTTCATTAAATTATAAAATGTATTTTAAAAGCCTTCCATTGCCATGAATTGAAAACTTGGGAATTCATGAAAACTTATCCCTGCCTTCTGTGCACTATTTGAAGTGCAAAATGGAACACAACAGTGTACCATTTTTCTAATTATGTTACTGTATGTTTTTTTCTCTCATATCAATTTTTTTTACAATATTTTAAATCATTTTCTACGAGACGATATCACACTTGTTTACTTGGCGTATACTGTTCTGTGGCTAGAGTGCCTTTATAACCAGAGTGTGGCCATACGCGGGACAGTTTTCTATTGGTTGTTCATTGTCACGTGCTATTTTCCGCCATGTTGTGTCCAAATTAGCATAGCGTTGTGTGGAAATAAGACGGTTTTTTTGTAATTTTTAAAGATTTTAAAAGAGTTTAGTGACCAAAAATGCCTTCCTGTGCTGTAGTAGGGTGGTCTAATCGCTCTGAAGAAGGTTTTATAATGAAACGTTTTCCTCGCGATCCAGAAAGACGATCGATTTGGGCCGCGAAGACGAAAATAGTCAAATGGAAACCTTCGGACAACAGTTGCCTTTGTGAGATTAGAAAAACCAAATGTTTCTTTATATCGTATTTATTCTACGATAATCGCCTAAAATACCTCAATTTGTGAGATCGTATTATAGAAGAGGATAATATTAGCGCTGCAATGACTGGCGGCGGGGGTGGGGGGGGTCAAACGAACTTCGGGCTGATGGAGTTCAGACGAAATTAGCGTTTAATATACATCACAGTACATTAAGTAAACAGTATATACAATGTCCAGTTCATTAAACAGTATATTAATTCACTTTTTGTTTGAATTTCTCCTCGTTTAACGCTAAAACGAAAGTAATTTCTCAAAAGATGGCAACTTCAAAACTGCTCCGTTCTTGCAAAGTTGCATTTTGTCCTGTTGCTTCTTTTCCGATCATAGGAGAAAGAAGTTAAGTATTGTTGATTTTAAAGTGACTTTGTTTCTGAATTTTAAAAGAAACATTTTGATGAAGATCAGTGGGAAAAAGATAGTCGACGGAAAAATTTTGGATGTTAAAAAAAGAAACTTACTTAACAGAACAGAAAAAATGTACAGGAAATTATGATAGCAAAAGTACGGCAATGCATACAAAATTGTCATGAAATTAACTTTTCAGTTTTACATATTTAAAATTTCATTTGTATTTTGTTGTTGTTAAATTTAATTTAAAAATCAGTCAATAAATTAGCCTTTTTTTCTTCATATAAGCGTATCTATTTTATTTCGTTTTTTTTTTTTCAGTAACGAAAAATTATCATTTTTTTTTTTTAATAATTCCTTGATATAATGTTTAATAAAAATTTTGATAAGGTGGATATTCATTTTATTAACAAAAATTGTGACTGATAATTTAATGAAATAATAAATGGGAAGAAACAACATAAAATGGGAAAAAATAAAAAATAAATTTTAATTTACATATTTTCAGTTTATTTTTTTTCTCTAATAATTAAAAGTGGACTTTTATTTTCGATTTATTGATTACTCCATTAATTCGAGGTTAATTTTAATGCCAAAAGAGCAAAATTTCTTGTTTCTGCTACACTAATCTATAGACAGATTGGACACAACATGGCTGCCTGGCCTCTCATGGCCACACTCTGGTTATAAAGGCACTCTATCTGTGGCGTACTACGAGCGCCACCGCTCGGCAGAATGATGCAAAGCGTGACGTGGCACGGCGACATAAAAAAACTACGAATGGGCAGGCTATCCCTATCATGTTGGCTATGCTGGCAGTGCCCACTTAGTGCAGTGCCCTATTCATTTCGCTGAGCGCTACTGGTGCCACCGGAAGTGCAGCAGTCGCCCTGTTGTGAATGGCAAAAACCTAAGGCGGCCTATGTTCTCAATGTAATTTCAGCTGTTTTTGTAGATGATTTCAGGAGGTAGTAGTAAGCATAACCTGTTTACTGATTTTTTTAAATAAACTTTATTGCATTAACTAACGATAACGTATACTTTTAATGACTTTCAATAGCTGATTCAATGCCTTACGAATTTTTAAAAGAGCACGTACAACTCGCAACTCCTATCGTTATATTGGAGGCTTAGCCACAGACAAGTGAAAGCATAGATGAAGAAAGATGAAGAAGCAAAGTTATTTCTTCATCCATGGTGAAAGTAAATGAAACTAGAGGAAGGATGAATTTATTTTTTCAGTCTTAACTGATTTTTATTATTAAAAAAGTTGATTATTGTAACTTAATCAATTTTTAATACCTAGCAAAGAATTTCATTTGTATTGCCAAATAAAAAGTAAATTTGAAGCCTCTTCATATAGCATTACCAGTGGAGTTTCGAAAATAGCTTCAGTTACACAAAAAATTTTAATTCATTTATTCTTTATTGATTTTTAAATATAATAAGTCGTGAAAAGACACTGCGTATATTTTTCTCCACTTATTTTTTCTGTCAGCCGCTTGGTTTCATGGTGATATCGAATATTACAGTACATGTATGTGATAACATTAAGTCTAATAAGTCGAAGCACATGATCGTCAGAAGGACTCATTTCAAATGAATGGCGAGTTAAATTAGTGAAAATATTAATTTTGTTTTCGATTATAAAATGTAATGTTTTTTTAGAATTTTGATAGGCGTATTCAAATTCACTCCTAATGATTTTTTCTGAAATTTTTCACAGGCTTACTACATCTTTCGATGGTGTGATAAGGACTCTTTATTTTTTTTCACAATGAAATTAAGGTTCTGGCAGCTCTTATATTGCTCTTTCAACGCTTCTTTATATTGAATGCAGATTATAGATTTAATTAGAGACCTAGAAACAAATCCTGCAATATATTCTACAATCGAATCATAATATTTTGACAAGATTTTAATATCAGGGATTGGACGCATCATCTTATATGGATTCATGATTATATTCATCAGAGTTATACATGAATTAATGTTTTGTGCCCTGCACTCAATTTTAACCTGGTAAATTTAATGCCAATCAATTTGTCATCCTTTGGAAATCTACAATGCAAATGTTTCACTTTCTAATTTTTCGTTTAGCTATGAAATAGCTATTATACACGGGTGTTTGAGCTTGGTGCTTATTTCTTGAGTGACAAGTTATTTTGTTTTTTTTTTAATGTATTCATCACAATAAAAACGTTTATACTATGTTTACTGAAATGTCAGTTAGATGTTTATACTTTATAAAAAATTTTAAAAGCTGTGTAACAAAATTGTTTTTTAAGATAATAAAAAAATGCAATTTTAATTTTTGTTAATCTGATAAGAATGGAATATTTGTAAAGGCAGGACATTTAAACTGGAAGGATATTTAAAAGTTTAATTGCTATCAAGAAACAAACATAACAAATTTATCAAATATTAGCTAATTGATTTTAAAATATTTTAAAATTTTAAATTAAAAGAAAATCTGGTAACGTAAAATACTTTTGAAAAGGTACTTAAATTGTTTTTTTTAAACAAAAAACGAAAAGGAAGAAATAATTCTCAGTTCAATAAAATAACCAATTTATTAATCCAAATATTGTAATAAGCAATTAACTAATAATATAATTACTTGTGAACTGAAGTATTGGATCTTTTAAAAAAAACGATTTGACCAATATGTATGAGAATGTGGTCGCCAGTTAGTATTAGAAAGGGAGATTATACATCTCGCACAAATCAACAATAATTTGGATTATAATTAGTGAACTGTATATTTTATTTTATTAACTTTCAAATTATAATTTTTAAAGGAGAATTTTCCTAGTTAATTGTTTAATATAATCTCTTCCTCCTTTTCCATTTAAACTTTTATTTTTTTAAATTAATGTTTAAGAATAACTTTATTTATCACAAAATAACTTTTTATCGGATGGGCCATTTGGATAATTATTTTTTGTTTAATAGAGCAAGTTTTTCTGGTGGTCCCATAATAAATTCATCCAGATATCTTAGATAGATATTATAAAAAATAATTGTTTGCGATTGATTCACATGCATTGACTCCCGCGATCAGCGTTTCTTGCCAATCCCATAATGGCGGTGCGAAGGCACCACTAGAGGGGAGGTCACTGCCAGTCTCTTTCTTCATTTGTCTCTGGTGGGCACTGAGAAGCGAATTGATCGCCTGGCGTTTGTTGCGCATGCGCTAAGTGGGCACCCAGCATAACTCTTTTAATCGCGGCGAGCCAAGCTCTTCTCCTCTCCGTTCTTTCGAAGGTTAGCTTATCTTGTAGGGTGACCAGATTTTGAAGGAAAAAATGCAGGACATAAATGCAGGACACAATTGCAATCAGGATTAACCATTTTAGAAATTTCTTGCAAAAGCGGTATCGCTGCGTATTTTCTTGGTGTATTTTCAAAAATACAATGTAAACTCATTGAAAATGATAACTTTTATATTTTTTTCTCTATTTATTGATAACTTTTACTTAAAGTATATATAAAAAATAAATAAATCTATTTTATTTAAACCAGAATGTTTATTTTTAAACATTTTTATGATGATCATTACGGAATGCAGGACGTTTTGCAGGACAAATAAAAAAAAAGAAGAACATTCTTATTTTTTTCAGTAGGTAAAGCAGTTTGCAGGACAAAACATAAAAATGCAGGACGTCTGGTCACCCTATTATCTTGGTGCCTCTGAACTACTGGTATTCTATAAAAAAGACTTTAATCTATCTCTAGTTATCCGATTCGAACACCCTAAGATGTAGCAAAAAGACATTGTAAAATGATTTCCAGAGCGTGTGCGAATACTGAACTGATAGCAAAGAAAGCGAGTACCTGTTTGCTCTCGTGTCGATGACATCACAATGACGACACGATGACGCATAGTGAAAAAGCTCTATTACCAGAATTTTGCCTCATCCTGTGCATAGCTTACGCTAGAATTTTGCCTGAATATTTGTTAACTTCAATGAATGCTTGATGCCAATAAGCTATCGTGCTTACGAACAATTATATGTAGCGCTTAAATGTATAAATATTTCTTAGCCTAATGTAAAATAAAAGGATGTGCAGCACTCTGTTTATGTTAATGGATTTTGTTTTCATCCTGAGATTTAAAACCATGATTTTAATATTAATTTATTGTTATTTACATATCTCTTGATGTGTCCGTGATTTTTTTATTTCTAGCGAATAAAAAGCCCCCGAAGCCCAAACGGAGTTTTAGCACCATCGTGCCTGGTCCGTCGGGAGCCGGTGCCGTAGAGCGATCGAGCTCCACGTCAGTGGCGCCGCTCAAAAAGGAGATAAAGAAGCCGTGGATCCCTTGCCTTAGCGACAACAAGTCCCACTGGAAGGATAGGGCCACACGCGGCATAGGTAAGTCTCTCAACGGGATGATCACTGCGACCGCTAACGATATTAAAGAGCAGTAGGTTCGGTTAAAAATCAGAGGCTAAAAATTAAATCACAGCACTCTGGGTAGAATTTGCTGATGATCTGATATTCTTCATTAAATTACTATCGAATTTCTAGGTCGCGAATCAATTCTGCGATGTCGGGCGTCAGTGGTTGCTATCAAAAGGTTAGTCCCCTTGGGTAGGGTGGGCAGTTCGAGAAACACAATCTTCCTAAAAGGAAGGAAAAGAAATTAATTTATTTTGTTCAAAATAGATCTAGGTTAGGTTAGGTTAACAGATACTATTTTTAAATACAAGGATTGTAAATAAACTAATGGTAACATACGTCATAAAAAGAAGGGAAAGAAATTCTGAACCATACAATATGTTAAGAATTAAGCAGTTTATCTTATATCCCAATTGATTGAAAGAATCCTACATACACAAGAAGCACAAAACTAAGTGAAAACAATTGATAGTTTATTTGTATAGTGATTTCAATCGTAAAAAATAACAAAAACGTGAAAGAATTAAAAGACCAGTTACACAAATAATTTACAGATATGATTAGAATAACAGGCCATGGTCAAAAGCAAGTAGGGGTGAAAGGAGATGCATAGTGCAATCAGCTAAACAGTTATAAATACAGGGCGATTCAAAAGTTACTGTGTAGTGGCTGGTCGGAAGTGGCATCCACTCACACTAGATGCTGGGAATGCCCGCCACCGGCCTCACATGACTTGCATGTTGTGAAACACTGCTCAATATGGCTGGTGCGATTTGCTGAACTTCAGTGGTTATTTCCTCCTTCAGCTCAGGCAAAGTGTGGATTGTTTGCATACACTTTACCTTTCATCAAGGCATCCCAAAGGAAGGAATCGAGAGGTGCGAGGTCCGGCGAACGTGCAAGCCAGATGCCACGCGAGATGATTCGATCAGCAAAGACGTCCTGTAGAAAGTGCATTGACGTGCGCGACGTATGCGCAGTTGCTCCGTCCTGTTGAAACCAGACACCCCGGATCTCTTCCTCATCGAATTCGGCCACAAAGGGCTGAAACAGCTGCCGAACCTCCTCTGTGTATTTGCCAGCGTTCCGGAATACATTCACCACTAGGAACACACGCTGTTCCGTTGTCAGCACCAATTTACTATTACCGCCCTCTGTACACGTTTCTATGCACTACTGCACACAAATTTATACAGCATAATTGTTTAGGAACATTGTATGGCTCTAATGGAACAAAAAATGTCCTATAAACATTATTACATCTAGTTTCGATGGTGTGTGAGATATCGACGTTTGTCTATTTTCTTTTATTTAGAGTCTTTTCCTAGAAAAAGCGTAGGTTTACTTATTTATTCTTAAATGTACTCTTCCTGTTTTGCATATGCCAAATAGGAGGGGGAACCATCGTAATTTTCATCCTTTTATTCTACCAGCTCAGTTGTCCGAAGATGTAACCAGTGCATTGGAGCTGGGGGGCAACCATTTTGAGGGGCTTCCTCGACATTGATTTGTGACTTTCTTCTCATTCTTATTCCTTGTATCATTTTAGTTTTGTTTTGTAGCTCATTGTGATGTTCTGTCAGTATGCAGAGTAAAAGTGCTTTAACAACTCTACAAGAAAATAGACAAAGGTCGATATCCCACACAACGGTATAGGACATTTTTCGTTCCATTTGAACCATACAATGTTCCTAAACAATTATGCTGGATAAGGTAGGGTCACCCTATATACGGATTTCTAAACTCTTCACTATCAATATGCCACCTCTCTGAACAAAAAATCTGAAAAGTTAATTACGAGTTTCGTTCATAAAGTAAAGAACTATTGGGTGTATCTCAACAAAAAACAAAAGATATCAAAACAAAACTTTATTTTACTACGATTATGTCATAACGAAACACAAGTTTTTCATGTCGATGTTATATTATATGCCGCCAATGACTGAAATCATGAAGTTACTGCTTCTTTAAGCGCTTCATCACGTTGGAAGTGTTTTTGCCCGAGAAACCCTTTCATTTTAGGGAAAATCACTAGGCACCAAGTCGGGATTGTAAGGGAGATGATCAAAAACGTGCTACTCGAAACCCTGCAATTCTTGTTGTGTTCATGAGGCCGAGCGTTATCATGAATCAACACAATCCCTGTAGACAACATTCCACGTTGTTTTGGATAGCGCTTTTTGAAGTTGCTTTTCTGTTTTTTGAAGGCGAATGCGTGTGATGCACTCCACGGATTGGCGTTTGGATTCAGGCAGATGAGTATAACATCGGCATTGAAAAAGTTGTCTCTCGTTATGATAAATGCCTCAGTAACAATGGCGATTATATAGAAAAGTAGTGTTAGGTTTAGCATTGTTGCAAATAAAGTTATGTTTTGTTATCTTTTGTTTTTTGTTAAGATACATCCAATCGTTCTTTACTTTTTGGACGACTCTCGTACATACATGACTTTGGAAAGTCAAGAGAGAAATAGCAAGATCCGACAGGCATCCGACAGGTTTTTCGATCGATTTCAGTGGGCCAAAGAACATGACATGGACAGAAGAGTGAAAGTGTTGTAGCTTTTTCCGACGAGAAGAAATTCAATTTAGATGGTTCTGATGGTTGTAGCTACTATTGGCATGATCTGAAATGGGAACCAAAGGAACGATTCAGTCGTCAAATGGGTGGTGGTCTATGATGGTCTGGGGAGCAATTTCATATTTTGGAAAGACCGATTTGATATGAATTAATGGCAATATGAATAGTGAGCAGTATGATCATTTAATACCATTTGGACTGTTAACTTCAGGAAATGATTGGGCGTTCCAACAAGGCAATGCCCCATGTCATGTGTCAAAGTCAACGACAGAGTGGTTAAAAAGGAGAAAATCGATGTCATCCAATGGCCATCATGTCGTCCTGACTTAAAACTTTGGAAAAACCTTTGGGGGTTGCTACAATCGAGTTTATGCAATTTTCTTTACAAGCAATTGTTTGTTTTTTTTATTTTCTACAGATGAGGTCTCTGTAAACATATAGTATCCATTGTTTGCATTTACTTTTGTGCATATCGTGTAAATAATAGTCAATCAGAGTAAAAAACAAATTGTTCAATTCCAAAATATTGCATGGTCTTATAATTTCTTTACAAACTTTAGTTTTTCATCACTGTGGATGCATGTCTTCGGTTGAGTTTAGTAGAGTAAGCATGCTTATCTAGGTAGAAACGTCGTCAAAGTGAAACACCGCCCTAAACACGTTTCTTTCGTGGCCATCCAGGATACAAATTCATATAACAGTAGCTTACAGTACATATAACTCTGATTTAAACACGTCAGTTAATATTGATATAAATTTTCTTAACAAAGATTTAATCACTTGATTCGATTAATTGATTTAAACCGATTTAATCGATCAGATGATAAATTGGTTGAATCAATCGATAGTTTTTTTTTAATCGGTTATTTTTATCGATCAGTTATCGCAAAATCGCCCAATCCTGTCTTTCATATGGCCTCTCAGGAAGAAGTGCATGCACATGAGATCAGGTGACCTTGATAATAATTGGGGAGGCGCCCTATCATTTTGGAAGATTGTCTCTGTGAACCATTAATAGTACGCCTCCAAAAGCTCCGGCGTCCTCAAGGAAATTGCGATAATCATGCCCGGTTAGGGGAGTAGACATTTAAATACGGGTCAATCAGTTGTTATGCACAATTCCAGCCTGGTCGTAATTGTGATCTGACCAAACTGCAGCGTGCTGGATGTGCACGAACAAATTGTGCATGCGCTTTCGGGTGCCCACCTGTGCAATTTGCATGAATTAAAGAGACCTTCTCGTGTTCGATTGTGTGGTAAAGACCTTCATGATATAATCTAGTTGCAGTTCTCCCATTCACGTTAGCAACTCCATATATCAGTTGAATGTCAGCCAAGTCTCCATTAGAGTAATTCTGCATGCTTACAATGATTAGCATTGATTGCTGTCTTCAGTTAGACTGCGTTAAGAGTGACACGTTCTACAAACATTTTTTACGTCGGCTATCGCAGCCAGGTTCCCGTCTCCCATTGAGCTTTCAACCGTGACAACTTGGTTGTCTTTAAGACACCTTGAGACAGCTTGGCTGCCCGGGTGTCTGCGATAACCCAACTGGTAGAGGCGTCGGCCATGATAGTCGAGGTTCCTGGTTCGAATCCAGGTCGCAGAATTTTTTCGTCCATTTTTTCAAGAAAGAAAAATAGTAAAGAAAATTTCATGGCCCGGACTCGAACCAGAAACTTTCGGGTTTAGGTCCCGACGATATAATCCTTAAGCTACCGTGGACATTGAAGCTGTCGCTGTCAAACTTGGCCTATGAGCATAGGTTAAAGCTCGGCTCCTTGTTCGAGTCCAGGCCGTGGAATTTTCTTTATTATTTTTCTCTATTTATAAATATAGAGCCCTTTAAAAGCTTGAGAGTATCTCTTATGTTAATAATGCTCATAATGGCGAGGGTATTTCATTGCTTTAAGTTGTTGATCTCTTTTTGAAGAATATTAATTTGCCACTTTCGTCTAACTACGTTTGTACGAGGGGAAGTCAGTAAGTAATTTCCAAATGGATATAGAAATGAAATAAATTTGGATACCGATTTGAAAACTACTTTTATTTCTCCGCATAATCTCCCTGTACATTGAGCACTTGTCCCATCATTTCACTAGCCCCTCAAAACCAGTAAGATAAAGTTCTTTGGGCTACTGCCTGAACGAGGCGGTGACTTCCCTTTGTACAGCTTTATCGTGCATTAAGAGGACCGAACAGCTTCATCCTAAGGTTTGGTTTGGTTTGTTTGGTATTAACGTCCTTTTCAACTGCTGTGGTCATTTCAGGACGGCGTTATAGGGGCCGCAAATTTTGCCTCGCAAGGGTTCTTTAACGTGACCAACTACACGGGACCAACGGCTTTACTTCCCTTCCGAAGGAAGTGCGTGATCTCAGGATTTCCCCCTGAAAAATCCTCGTCGTCCTCGGCCAGGATCGAACCCGCGTATCATCCTAAGGAAAGTGTTCACCCGAAAGATGATGCTTAAGAGGACCGAACAAATGGAAGTCGCTTGAGCGAGCTATGCGGAAGATGCTTGAGGACTTTCCACTTGAACTTTCTCAGCATCTCAGTTGCCTGGTTGGCAGTAAAAGGATGTTCAGTCTTCTGGGATTACGAGGCCGTACTGTTTATTATATAGCCCTAACTTTGCTCCTCACGACTTCCATTTGTTCGGTCCTCTTAAACATGATCTTTTGGCCGACGATGAAGCTGTACAAAGGGAAGCCACCGCCTGGTTCAGACAGGAGCACAAAGAATTTTGAGAGGTTTGTGAAACGATAGGACAAGTGTCCAAATGTACAGGGAGATTATGCGGAGAAATAAAAGTAGTTTTCAAATCAGTATTCGTTTTATTTCATTTCTATATCCATTTGTAACTTACTTACTGACTTGCCCTCGTTTTGCGCTGCCGAAAACGTACAACAAAAACATCATATTAATCTTTGCCATTACTTCCCTCCCTCTTTCTTTTTTTCCTTTGTCTAGAGGGTTTTGCAAGAGATCCGGCAGAAAGTGAGACGTCTTCGCCCAAGGAAGAGTGAAGCCCTGTGTGCGCCTACTTGCGAGAGCTTTTCCATATGCAAACCTCCACGCGCCCTCTTTGCTCTGTAGCTGCCGCAGTCTGTTCTCGTCAAAGCCGAAAGTCGTTCGTCGCGAGGAGAAACGGTTGAGTAATCAGTGATGCTGCAACAGCAATGATCTCACGTGTAAAGATGCTCGTTCTGTGACGTTATGATTGGAGAATTTTTACATACCATTCTAAACCAGTATAACTATATATACATATTTTTTAATCCGTGTAGTGAAATATCAATGAAGTCTAAATCAGTTCTGATGTATTCCAAGTTTAGACCAAAGAACCAAACGAACTTTGTTGAACTCTATTTTTATTCCTGTTGCTCTCCACTTTCCTTATTTTTTTTTTCTCTTCCTCTCATCTTTTTACAAACGAGATGTACAATAGGTTTATCCATTCGACTTTTCCAGGTCCCTATTTTTTCTCTACATTTAAAATTGTTCACTACTCACCGAAACACGCAGACGACATATTTATTTGGGGAATAACAAACAAAAACTGTATTTAAATATGGGGACATTATAAGAAATCTACTTGTTTTTGTCGTCCTTGCAATATTTAAGAGAATTTAAAATAAATCGACGAAATTTATACGTTCCTTTGAATAACGAAGAGTACAGAGATTTAAGAGTTTCAAAGATTACGAAATACTCCTATTTTACTTAAAACGCTTACAGAGAAATGACCCGCTATACACAAAACAGTATCAGAACTTCATTTGATCTCACGTTTACCCGTCCACATTTAAATGGACGATAAACGTTGCACGATCGATAGTCTTTGTATTATTATTATTTTGTACCACATAAAAAACCTTTTCTTTTGTACTGAATTCGAAACCAAAATCTATAGAGGCAACTTTTGACAAAAAATTGTATGGGTTTTTTAAATTCAAAATTCTTCAACAACACCTTAATTTCATTACAGGCAACCTAATGTAAACGTGCCCTTTAAGTTAGCTTCTATTATTCGACTAATCACGGAAGAGCCCTGCCAGCCATAAATTCCTATTCAATTCCTCATCAACTTCAACGCCATAGTTGTTATCCTGCAAAGAGCACGAGATTAACATTGACAAAGGCTGACAGATAAAAAGAGCAATTGCCATGATGCTTGTTTCATAGCAATATGGGACCACGGCTCTTCTTAGTTTAGTCGAAAGACGACTGAATTCCAAAGAATGAGATATTAAGAAAGGACGTTTTCCCTCCCCTTAGCGTTTAGAAAAACCGTATTGTCAATGCTTTAATTATCCTTATTATATTAAAAAAATAAAGATAATTATTACTTATTGTTATGAAGGAAATTACCTGATGCCGACTTTGAACAAGTAAACTCTAGTAATGTATATACGTATATATAAATGTATTTATGAGTGTAGATACTTTTTGCCTTGACCTCTCCTTATCCCATTCTGGCCCTTTTCCTCACCGCTCTCAGTCCCGATTCTGTCGGTGTCGCCTATATTTCTTCTCTTTTTAAGCACATATCACTTTTTTGGCTGTTGTCCTCCGCAGGATGCTTGTGTAAATATCGAACTCGTGTTTCATCATGTGAATATTTAAACAACCAACTCCAACCAAAATCGGTATTTATTCAAAGACAAAAACAAGGGAAAAACTTTCTTAAGCTTTAATATGAGCATGACAAAAATAAAATTAATAACCCTCTAAATCGGAAATGACCCCCCCCCCTTCTCCTACCCTTCCCGCCCCATCGGGGAAATGTTGGACGGATCATTATATGTTTCCTCGTGAAACTGTGTCAACGGCCTCTTGTCATCACTGTTGCATTTTATAATTGACATAATGTGGTTTTTCTCTGTGTTTAAATACATTTTTCCTATGCTGCTCTCGAAGAAAGCTAGAATGATTTTTATATAAATAAATATATGAGGATGAAGAAAATACATTTGTCGAAATTGGGTACGAACTTTTTTCTAGAGCAGCATTTATTAACAACTAATGAATTGCCTGTGAATACAATGAACATTTTCTTGAACCACAAGAGACAAAACGAATATTTTCCATTAACATGCGTTAGATGTAGTTAGACGTTGCGTATCAAATGCAAAGAGATCTATTTAAATATGGAAATTAAAAAAAAAATTGATTACATACCTATACATAATATATATTTTCAACATTGAATGGATATTCAACATCCATATTGGACAACTGGGTTCAAGCGTTTTCTCATTTCGGCCAAACTTGCCTTGTTTTTTGTAGAATATAAATTTTAATCTTGGAAACAAAAAAAAAAAAAAAGATTAAATAAAAACAAAGCTTTAAAAGTATTTTTAAGAATATTCAGACTACAAAGCAAAGTATTTATTCTTTAGACCAGTTCATAACAAAAATATTGTTATATAAAAAAACCCAACATTATATGAGATCTTGATGAAAATGAAAATGTTTATTTTCACTACTGTTGTTAACCCGTTTTTACTGAGATCGCAGTGTATGTTTGTATAGAATGTTTTACAAAAATAAATGCCGGACATTCACAAAATATTTGAAACTAATTTTAAAAATATGCAAAATAAGTGAAATAAAAAAAATTCTTTAAAAACGAAGCACGTCCGAATCCTTTTCTGAATAAATTATTTTAAAAGGCAAAACACTTTGTAATTTGTATTTATTTATTACATTATCTTAGTTACTGAGAAATACTTTGTTTAGTGAAAGCCCACCAGGCCACGGCCTCCCCCGAAAACATTGCATATGTCAATCCTTATTTAATTCCAATAAAAATAACATTTGGTTTGGAAACTTGGTTTTTTAAAACGATACCCAAACAATTGCTTTTGGTCACAAGGACGAAAGCAAAATATGACAATATACAGGGTCTCAGTAAAAGATTTATAATAACTTTTGAACGTAATAACAATGTATCGTTTTCAGCAGGTTTCAAAGCGACTCCAATATTCGTTTATTGTAGAAACTGCTCACAGGAGGTGCTAGCCTCGACAATAGAAAATGGCATCTACAGGGTGTCCACAGAGTCTGGATACATGGGAAATTTCACTATTTTATTTATTTAATTTATTTTTCCGAGGGGAGAAAGATGGATGTGGTGGTTTAGCAGTAAATAAACTCACGACATAAACAATTAAATATAAAAAATAATGATTGGCTGAATGGCACTTTTCCTCATTGGATAGGAAGAAGAGGTCATGTGGAGTGGTCCCCTCGTTCACCAGACCTTTCTCCCCTTGACTTTTTCTGGGGTATGTTGAGAGAGAAAGTTTACTCAGTGAAGATTACAGATTTAAACCATAAGTACCCAGTTTTGTTTTAAAAGTATGTGTTAATCCCCTATGTACCCAGACTTTGTGGACACCCTGTATTATAGAGAAAGTGCAGTGTGTAAGACTGTTACAGTATGGCTTGTCGAAGCAAAATCACCGTTCACTGTTCAGGCAACATAAAGTTAAAACTCGCCTTGTAAACAGCCAACAGATAAAAAATCGATTGATTTCTGGATGAAAAATTTTTGTAGAATTTTTTTTATTTTTTTAATAGTGATCAGTGATTTCGTTTCGGCTGTGCTTTTCTCTAGGTAGACGCCATGCTAATGCCTCTTATGAACAGTTTCTATAATAAACATTTATACGAGGGTCACTTACAAAGTCAAAGCAATTGATTTTTAGCGAAATCCCAGATCGCGATCCGCATTTTTCGATATGTAGCAATGACATTTAGACGTATGGTACTTATTGATGCCGCTAGATGGTGTAGATGGTAAAGGACGGAAGAAGGGATGCACAAAAGTCACTTGGTGTTTAACCGTTGCTAAGTGTAGATGCGAGTCGGTTAGAACATCGTGCGTACGTAAAAATAGCAGCGCTTCGCGGTCAAAATGCGAGGGAATGTCACGCACAACTCGTAGAAACTGTTGCATATCGTGCTCTCCCATACAGAACTGTTTCAAGATGAGACGACATCGCCAACGCAGTGCGACGCGAAATTACCAGATTGGACAATGGGATAGCTGATAGTATTCGTCGCTTAACTCATCGTTAGCAGCGAACGGTTAATTGCCTTAGAGGTTACTTTGAAGGTTCTTAATGCGTTAATGTGTGTGAGACTATTGTGCTCAATATTATTACGGTAGATTAATTTTTTTTTAATTTTTATTCTTCCATCTCTATAATACTTCCTGAGTAACCCATGTAACAGTCATTATTGGTAAAGTACATTGCATATTTTCAAATGTATATTATGAAATATTTGTATAACTACACACTTGCCTGCAAAAATAATAGTTGCCATGACTTTGTAAGTAACCCTCGTACTAGATAAAACTTTTAGAGTTTCTTTGCATCATGTTCAAAACTATACATAATTATTACCATCAAAAGTGGTTAAATATACGAGGGAGGATCGAAAAGTAACGCGGGATATTATTTTGGTCCGGATATTCAAAATTGGCAGATTGATAGTTTGAATCTTTCGTTACAGACAGCGAAAGCTTGATCAGGTGTCGCCGTAGCGGAAGGACCGATAATTATTGAGTAAAGATGGCGCGTTTGCTAGCATCGTCAACTTGTGAAGAACAGCAAAATGTAGCTCGGGTTTTGTGGGCTGAACGAAAAAAAATACGAGTGAAATCCACAGAAAAGTATTGGATGTGTATGGTGCCTATTGTCTGGATCGTAGCAACATCTCCTGGTGGTGCAGATTCGACACATTTCTCATTGTCAAAAGATTGAGGAATCTGGCTGGGAGGTGCTCAAACATCTACCCTTTAGTCCAGATCTCGCACCATCTGACTATCACCTTTTTGGACCAATGAAGAAATTCCTAGGAGGCTAAGGCTTTGATTCGGATGAAGAGGTTAAATCAGCCATGCGCAGGTGGCTATACAACCCGAAAACGGAGGTATAGCTACGATGGGAGAAATGTATCGAGAGACCTAGTGCATATGTCAAAAATTAGATAAAACCTGCAGCGCAGTTTCCTTACGCATCATTTCATTTTTGCTTATTATTAACCTTGAGTAATACCGAAGCGACGCGATCTAAACAAGCCGTGGCACTGCTTTTGTGACATCATGCAAATAGATGGATTTTATGACGTCATGCAAAAAGAATTTTAAAAACAAAATAGGGATATTTAATTTAAAATTTAAAAAAAAATGAATTATTAAAAAAGTAAATGGCCCATGTTTGGCAGTAATGCATTTTATTATACTGTATTTAATTATTTATCTAAAATACAAAATTCACATTTCAATATATCCCATCGGTTCGAGGCTAACGAGAAATACAGGCTCTGGCAACACCCCCTAGAAAGAAAGCCAAACAACTGAAACGTCATACATTGTTACATCATCATAAGTCGACCAAATTTAGGTCTTATTTTTGGTAGAAATCACCGTCTATAGATATACATGGTCATCGAGCTCCATTGTTAAAATGAAGCTAAAGTTTCTAGCTCCCAATAGGGCGGGAACTCTATTGAAAAGTGGCGCTGCATGTACAATCGGCCCAAAAATGCCTGCAGCGCCGCCCTATCGACAAACAAAAACTTTACTTTCATTTTCAGTTTCAATGAAAAACCTCTATCGAAGGTCACGGTCGGCCCTGGTGCGATCTATGTGGCACCTGGCGCGATCTGTTTTCCTTAGCTTCTCGAAACAATGGAAAATGGCCGAAGCTCGATGACCATGAATATCTATAGACCAATGACGTATATTAAAGACTCCGAATCCTATTGCTAACAGCGGCAAAAAGTGAAGCAAATTGAGCCATGATAGTTCTGGGCAGGAGTGAGCAGTGGAGTAATTACTTGTCTGGCTGCTTTCTTTTTGAAGATTTTGGACCCGAGGGATTAATTCACCCATGACTTCTCCAGGGTTATTCCCATGAAATAATCTGTTACATGAAAAATGTCATATTTTTTGCCGTTTTAATAAAATCTTCTAAACATTCCAAGAAAGAAACGTGACCATATAAACAATGCTTTAAAGCTAAGCAGAAAGTAACAGTTTATTCATTCTGTTTAAAACTTTACAGATATGTAGATTTATTTAAGCAAATTTGATTTTGCTCTGAATAGAGTACTCCAAAAAGGGCCATTAGTAGCATTACTAGTGCATTGAAAAAAATGTGTAATCTTAATGATTCGTTGAAGATTTTATTAAATAGTCAAAAGAAAATCTTCGAAAAAATTAATAAATCTTGGGAGCAAACTAAGACCTTTACTAATGTGTAAAAAATTCGAAGCAGGTTCCACCCTTCATAGTGAAAATAATGAGATGGATTCTTCTAAGGCTGCTTGCATTAAAGTAAAAGGTGAGTTAGGAAAAGGAAAAAATTTTATCAGCAACTTTGTGAAAAATTATATTAATCTCCTAATAAAATAATACGATTTCAACTATTAAAAATCATAATCATAATCCTCGAATAACTGAAAGCGGCAAATTTTTAATGGTATCAAAGCCGTCTCCAGTGTCAAAAGTTATTTCAGAGTTAATACCATTTTTTTTAATATCTGATATCTTGGACCATTAAAAATTTATTCCCGAATCTCGGTGATAGTTTCTTAACCTGCTATGGATGAAATATTTATAACTTTTTCCATGTCGAATATATAACTAGTACTTGGAACAATTTATTTAAAACCTGAAAACTGATCTGAGGCATCTTAGTTACGCTTTCTGTGGTAAGTTACATTCATATCAATTCTTATTTTGTACCGAGGAGGAAGGTATATTGAAAAGTGTTTCATAAGGCTGAAAAAATATATATCAGAATACTCATTATATAAATTCTAAATTGAATAAGATACAGAATTTATTTATACAAAATTTTGAGTAGAGAAGCAATTTGGCGCTCCTTTTGGGCTTTACCAGTTCAACTAAGCTTTGAACTGAAAAGTGAAATATCGGACAAAATTCTTTCAAACTGCGCAGTGTATGTAATTCTTACTGCAAGATGTCCCTAATTACATATGGTTTCTATCTGATGTTTGGCATTACTCGGAATTTTAATATTATCCAACACAAGTATATGATATGAAATGATTACTAATGATGATAGTGCCATCAGGTAGCACACTAGAATTGCTACTTTTCGTGCATTTTGTGACCACTTTGAGAATAAGTTTCTGTGTACGTGACCGATGTTGTCCAGTGTTATATTTTTTGGAAATGAGTTTGCATATCTTATTAAAATTTTTCAAAGAATATCTATAACTAGTATTAAAGCCCGTCATACGACGGGTGCCAAAACGGGCGAATCTGTAAATTCGATTTTATTTTGAAAAATTTCGTCTGTGACTGAACTGTGATAATTGACAGAACTGCTAGATTAGGAAACTCGCTGTAACTGAAGAATTTGCACTTACTTACCTTTCAAACCCGCTTATACTTTAGAGTCGCGGAGGCAGGGGTCCTATAGACGATCAGCAGTGCTCTCGATCTTCTGCCATCAGGTAAGTTTATTCAAAGAAAGTACAAAAATTCAAATACAATATTTACATATCACAGTTTAAGTGTCTCTTATTTTTTAATTTTTTTATTTTCTTTTGTAAAATGATAGTTGATTCAGTCATTTCTTCACTGGTTAATGTATATGTCCTCCCAGTTGCAATCCTTGGGACAACCTTTTTGAGAAGAGTCTCAGTTTCTACAACCAAAATGTCAGGTTTGGCCTGTGGATAGTAGAACGATGCCGCAGGTCCTTGAGATGTGAAAAACTAACTTTTGTTTCGTGTGATTCATTTTTTGCTAGGATGCAGGCCAATCACCAGCTTTTGTTATACTCCACAGTAACGAAACCTGATTCAATATTTGTCAGGTCCTCTGTAATACCTGCACTTGATATTACAGGTTGTTCTGTTATTTTCTCAAAACTTAGAGAATACAGTTTAGTGTCCATTTTTGCCTCAGATACAGGAATTATTGCATGGATTTTACGTGTTCCTTTTACAGTTTATGCTTCATCAAATCTTGCTTTCAGTTTTCTTTTATTTTCACTGTTTTGCTCACAAGTGCAATACTTGAATTGAATTCCCGGAATGCTTGTCTTTGCAAATTCGTAAAGTTGTTTAAGAGTCATGATTTGCTGTTCATATGGGCGCTGTAAACTAGCTTTGCTAGCTAACATCTTTATAGTTCCTCCAAGGCATTGTCTTTACAGTTCCTACTATCTAAAGATGATGCTCCAAGGCAATCACAGGCACTCTTGTATATAGATTTATAATATCTTATTTATAAAGGCTACCAGAAACCCTTTATATATTCTTAAGATACTTTATTATTATTCTTTATATCTGTGTATTCTAATCTTCACAGCGTTTTTAGTGTACCTGTTGTTGGTCAAAAATTTTTATCTCATAAATCCATTGTTTCTCCACTTTGAAATTTGGCACACCTTGAGCCAGCGTATGTTAGAATAACATAATTTTTTAATAAAAATCAAAAGGTGTGTTTTTTCTAAATTCAAAAAAAAGAATTTTTAGTTAGTTTTTTTTTTTGGAAAAATATTGTATTTTAAGAATATGGCCATTTTGTATATCAAAAGAAAGAGCATTAAAAACTGAAAAAGATGACACTTGTTCCAGCTTTCTAGCTCCAATAGTTTTTGATAAATAGTCAAATAATTATTTCAAAACCACGTCGTTTTTCAGCTTTTTTTTAAAACTTTAAAGATTTATAACTCAAAAAACATAAGTTCTGAAAAATCTAAAATTTTGTATTTTTCTTTACATTAATCCATGGAACAAATAACCAAAAAATTACCAAAACCCAAGACCTACAAGTCAAAATTATTTTTAAACTGGTTGATATGGTATGGAATATACTTATTCATCGGCTTGGAAGCGTGGAAAATAGCAATTGCCTAGGAAGCTCTGATTGCGGCATCCACATCACATGGCCATACCAACGCAACTGAGACCGCTCTATGCGGAAAAGTACACTCACAGCAATATGCGGTTAATATGACCGCTTGTGAGATTCTTACGATTCTTCCAATACGTAAGAGAGAGAGTCATTTAAGAGAGTCATTGGACACAGATGTCAGTAAGAGTTGTTTGACTCAATTTTCCGAGTCGCCATTCTCAGGTCAGTTGACTCGACTGTACAAGACTTAAGACTCATTAACGGAATGTATACTATACGCGTATATATCTATTTACACATTTTTACATACATATTTATACATTTTCACAGCTACTTACACATTTATATATTCATATTTACACAAATTTACATACGTGTATACACAATCTACACAAGTTTACACACGAGTACACCTATTCACATAAGTTTACATACGTCTATACACCTATTTATACAAGTTACACTTTTGTACTCATCTGTATAGAAAATTTACCATATTTACACACACTCGTACACAAATTTACACAGGTTTACAGATAGTTACATATGTTTACATCTGTATAGCATATTTACACATTTATACACAGGTACACAAATTTACACACGTGTATACGGATATTTACACAAGTTTACAGTTGTATACCGACCTGTATTTGTATTTATCATCTTCATAGTCAAAATTCGCCAGCAGAAGATAGAACTTCAAGCTTGTAGGCAGAAAAAAGGATTTTAATGATAAATTTGTTGCTAAATTCTAAAATAACGATCGCCGTGTTCATAGAGTTTACAGCTCTCGAATAGTAGACAACAATAGGAAGAGAAGCGATATCTTTTTAAAATTTTTAAACATCAATTTTTTTTATAAAATCATTCACTGATTTAACAATACATTCAATTTATAATGTACAATGCAATAAATTCACCATCACCTAACAGAATTGATTTGCACAAAGATCAAGGGATTATTTTTGTTGTAACCATTACATCGTTCTCATTACAAGTCTGCAAGATTCCTTTTATATTCCTTTGGGTAGGCTAAATGGAAACTATCACGAGGAGGCTGAAGAGGAAGGCTCATATGAGTATCCTTGGCAATCTGAAATACAGAAAAAAGAATGAGAAAAAAGGGATCAATGATTTACGCTCCCTACTATAATGGAAAGGAAACAGTGACATTTTATTTTAGTTAATATCATATTCGACCTCCGTGCTGAAATTAAGTCAGCCACCCTTCTTACTTTCTATAAGGCTCCGATACACAGCTTCCGGTATTTAGATTCATTCTTGCTGCGAGAAACTAGCCAAGTTATTAGCAGTCGATAATAATAAATGAATGCTGTTCAGTGGAAATGCATTTCAGATCACAACGAGTAAATAAAAAATAATCGTAACAATAATGAATAAGAAAACGTGTTAGCAAATAAATTTGAAACTATTAAATAAGTATAATTTACGTGTAAGAAAAAAGTGTAACTTACTTAGATTCCTGTTTTCGTTCAATTTTTCTTGAACTGGTAAAATTTAAAGGAGCAAGACGAACAACGTTGGAGAATGGCTTATTCAACGTTGGGTTTTTAAGGTAGACTGTTCTCGCACTCAAGAGTTGAAGAGACTATCCCTGTTACTGATAGATAGTCTTTAGATAACTTGTCCCATCCGTATTCATATTAAAGAGTAGTATTAGTTCTAATAATTTTCTATTAATCTTCTTACTAACACGAACGGCGAAATCGTCCAGTATCGCTATCCGCCATGTTTTCGTAACGTGATTTCGCAAGGTTGTTAAAGAGAAGGTGGCCTCTATCGGGGTGATCGATGGGCATTGGCTACTGACGTGTGACGTCAGCTGGAAGGTTTGGAGCAGACCAACGCATAGAAAACTATAGGGAATAGCGCGGTGACCATTATTTTCCAGCCTATTTCTACTATTTATCACCAATATAAATGAAGAAAAACGTGCCAAGGTTTTATATAAATATTTTATTGGGATAATATGTGTTTAAAATTCAGAGATTGCAAATAAAAGATCTATTTATATACATTTAGCACTGAAATACAAAAGCAAATACTGCAATAGCGAGGCCACCTCATCAAAGCAATTCTTTAACGATTAACCTGTTACAGTATTCAATCATTTAGCATTAAGTACTAGTACACCATTAAAACATCTGCCACTGCTTGTATGGTTGTAAAAATATGATAGGAAGAAAAAAAAAGTAATGCCTACATACCCAATCACTTTCTGTTTGAGTCTTACCGAACATTTTCGTTTTGCTCAAATTACAATTTGAGAGTGAAAGCGTATCCCACCTCGTCGTTTTTCCCAACGTAGTTTATAGTCTTCAAATGAATCTGAAGCCACTGAACAGTTTTAATTACTTGGTACGAGTGAAGGAGGTGAAGATGAAAGCAAAGAGTCTTGTGTATATTTTATTTTCTAAACTTCTCTTAATTATTTTAGTTTCAAATTTTCTCGTAGTGCAATCTGTTGGATTTTTGCGTTTTAACACTCGTATCAAGAGCAGATCTTCTGCTCAGGAATTCTCCTGCTTGTTACGAATGTGCTCTTTTTCATTATAAGAAGGGGTGGGGGGTTTGCTCATTTAATGAAATTTTTCTCATACACTGGTGGCCAAAAGTTTGGACCACATTTGTATAACATAAAGGGAAAAAAATATTACATCATCAACTAATGTATTATTTTGATATTTGAGATCATTTTGACTCTACAATATCTGACAAACGACCTGAAATACAATTAAATAAGCTATTAATAACATTTTGGCTTAAGAGCTTTCTGAATGGCTGCTTTTAGTTGTTCTCGAGATTTGTACTGAGTGTTTTGGTAAATTTTTTGATCCTTGAGATGCCACACATTCTCAATAATATTGAGATCTCGATTTCGAGCAGTCCAAGCAAAAGTGGAAATGTTGTTGCTCTCAAAATAGGCTTTCACAACTCAGTATAGATTGCAGGACTGTCCTGCTGCTAAATCCATGGTTTTTGCTTAAACTGGACTTTGCACAAAGGGATGAACACATTGTGAAGATCATCTTTATATTGAGCTGCTATGCAATGTCCATCCATAATGTGAATCTTCAACTTTCCGTTGCTTCCAATGGCACCCAGAATCATCTCTTCACTACCACCCATTTGCCGCTTAATTCTCAGTGGAACAAGTGTTTCTTTATCACGATGCTCTTCATAAGAAGCTATATTATCAGGACCATCCAAACTGATTCGTTTTTTATCAGAAAAAATAACCAATAGGAAATCGGTGTTTTCACACAGATGTGTCTTAGCAAACTCCAGTCTCTGTTAGTGGCAACGTTTTGGGTATAATTTCATAGGCAAAGTTCTGAGCACGTAGTTCGCTGCGAATTGTTCTTCTTGAGGCAGCAAGTTGCAGATTAAGTTTGACTTGTGTGGTGTTGACTACATGCCCAGATGTAATATCATGTCTAACATGTCTCTTAATTCTTGATTTGTCTCTTTGCGTCAGTGCACAAGGTCGTCCTATTTCCGTCCTATTTTCCAATTAACATTTTAAACAATTCTGATAAAGATTTTTAGCTCACACGGGAGATTTCAGCAACTTTTTTGAAGTTTATAAATTGCTTGTTAAAATTTCTAATTCGCTCTCGTTGGCCTTCAGTTAACATTGTACAATACATAAGATGGTTTTAGTGCTCACCACACAACACGATGACTTGTAATATGCAAATTATTTGCATGTTTGTGATGTTGGTCCAAACTTTTGGCCAGTCTTATTTTGATTTAAGGTAATAAAAAAGCAACGACGCAGAAATAAATTTGTTTCTTCCCTGAATATTGTTTCATATTTACTTAGAGTTGTAGGTGTAAAATATTTTTAGTATAAATTCATTTTTTCTTGATCTTGCTGGTTGGTCCAAACTTTTGGCCACCAGTGTATCTATTGCCATGAGAAGAATAAATGCATGGAAATATAATAAATCCACTCTATATTATAATATTGGACTAAAAATAATAAATAATTGCGTTTATTATTAGCAAAAGTATATGGAAATCCGGTCATCTCAGCTTTATGTTAAAAGGGGCGAATCGCCTGCTGCTAACCTTCCACACTCACAGCAATTTCCAGATCGTAGGACTCATTTTATTAGGTTATAGCTCTCTGACTCGATTATAAAATACAGAACTTCGTAGATAAGTTGTACCATCCATCTTCAAGTGTTTACGAACCCCGACTCATCTAACAGCGCCATACAAAATTATTAGAAGATTAATACAAAATTATTAGAACTAACACTACTCTTTAATATGACTATGGATGGGACAAGTTATCTAGAGACTATCTATCAGTAGAGATAGTCTCTTCAACTCTGAGTGCGAGAACAGGCTCCCTCAAATACCCAACGTTAAATATGCCATTCTCCAACGTTGTTCGTCTTGCTCCTTCAAATTTTTCCAGTTCAAGAAAAATTGAACGAAAATAGGAATCTAAGTAAGTTACACTTTTTTCTAACGTAAATTATACTTATTTAATAGTTTCAAATTTATTTGCTAACACGTTTTCTTATTCATTATTGTTACGATTATTTTTTATTTACTCGTTGTGTTCTGAAATGCATTTCCACTGAACAGCATTCATTATTATCGACTGCTAACAACATGGTTAGTTTCTCGCAGCAAGAATGGATCTAAACACTGGAAGCTGTGTATCGGAGCCTTATAGAAAATAAGAAGAGTGGCTGACTTAATTTCAGCACGGAGGTCGAATATGATATTAACTAAAATAAAATGTCACTGTTTCCTTTCCATTATAGTAGGGAGTATAAATCATTGATCTAAAACTCGTCCTTTTTTCTGCATTTCAGATTTCCAAGGATACTAATATGAGCCTTTCTCTTCAGCCTCCTCTTGATAGGTTCCATTTAGCCTACCCAAAGGAATGGAAAAGGAATCTTGCAGATTTATAATGAGAACGATTTAATGGATACAACAAAAGTAATCCCTTGATTTTTGTGCAAATCATTTTTGTTAGGTGATGGTGAATTTATTGCATTGCACATTAGAAGTTGAATGTATTGTTAAATCAATAAATGACTTTATAAAAAAAAAATTGATGTTTAAAATTTTTTAAAAGATGTCGTTTCTCTTCCTATTGTTGCCTACCGTTCAAGAGCTATCAACTCTATGAACACGGCAATCGTTATTTTAGAATTTAACAACAGATTTATCATTAAAATCCTTTTTTCTGCCTACAAGCTTGGAGTTCTATCTTCTGCTGGCGAATTTTGACTGTAAAGATAATAAAATTTAAATACAGGTCGGTATACAAATGTAAACTTGTGTAAGTAGATGTGGAAGCCCATGTTTACACGTATGTAAATTTGTGCACCTGTGTGTATTAATGTGTAAATATGCTTTACAGATGTGTACAAAAGTGTAAACTTGTGTAAATCTGAATGTAAACCTGTGTAAATTTGTGTGCGTTTGTGTTTAAATGTGTGTTAAGTTGTGTGTTTAAATATTCTACAAAAGTGTAAAGTTGTGTAAATAGGTGTATAGACGTATGCAAACTTGTGTGATTAGATGTATATCCGCGTGTAAACTTGTGTATACATGTGTGTAAATATAATTAAGTAAATGCGTAAGTAGCTGTGAAAATGTATAAATATGTATGTAAAAATGTGTAAATAGGTATATACGCGTATAGAAAACAATCCGTTAATGAGTCTTAAGTCTTGTACAGTCGAGTCAATTGACCCGAGAATGGCGACTCGGAAAATCGAGTCAAACAACTCTTACTGACATCTGTGTCCAATGACTCTCTTAAATGGGTCGTATTGGAACAATCATAGGACTTTCACAAGCCCGTCATATTAACCACATATTGCTGTGAGTGCAGGTGACGTCACAATCCCTGAAGACAATGCGAGTGCTTTTGAGAGAAATCGGCCGATAGAGGCCACCACCTTTTTAACAACCTTGTTGATTTCGTATCTCTACCGGAAGTGATTCCCATTTCCTATGACTTTGCTCCTAAAGCTGCGTATGGCGCTATTAGATGAGTCGAGGGTTCGTAAACATTTGAAGATGGATGGTACAACTTATCTACGAAGTACTGTATTCTTATAATCGAGTCAGAGAGCTATAACCTAATAAAATGAGTCCTACGATCTGGAAATTGCTGTGAGTGTAGCAGCTCAAAAGACTTCCTTATTGTTCTCCTATGCATTATATCTCATTTCGGCCGCTTTTTTGCCCCGCACTCGCACTCATTCGGTCATTATCCAAGACCATAGTTGAGAATGGGGACAAAGATGGATTTGAAAACAAAACGTTTGGCTTTCTTTCCAAGCTCACTTTTCGTTTCACAGATCGCCAGAGTTCGCGTCTGAGACAGCTTAGCTTGCTGCACCAATCCGTGTATCCAATAAATACTGATACTTGCTTTAGCTTTTATGGTATTACGACGGTGGCCACAAAAATAGAAGCTGTAAATTCGATTTTATTTACACAAACCTCGTCTGTGACAGGACTGTGATAATTGACAGGACTGCCATTAGTAAAAAAGTCATCGCCAAAAAGAGAGCGACACTATCACAATTGACATATTTACCACTGTCAATTTGACAGTTATTAAAACAAAGCCACGTCTACAACTGTAAAATGTAATCGTTGCTCTTCAGTGAACTAGCACGGCGGGCTCTTTCTTGTTCTGCGTTTAGCCATATTGCCTCCCTCATTGCTACAATTACCTCGGCAGACCGTTAAACGGTTTTAGGAGCATTTTGTACAACCATTATAGTTTAAAACTAAAAAAAAATTATATATACACATAAAAAGAATATCTTAAAATGAAAAATATAATGTTACTTGCTTAATTTTATTCGATTTTTTTTTTTTGAAATTCAAGAATTTTGTTTTATTAATTTCTTCTAACTGAAAAAAATAACTACGAATACAGTACTATAAAATAGAATATGTTATCTGCTATTGTGTGTCATAATTTAGAATAGATAAAATTACTTATTTCGGATGTGATTTATTTATTTATTTATTTATTTTTTTATTTTTTTTTGAGAGTTTTATTTAAATGCTAATAGCTGTAGTTACTATAGTAATTAACTACGACGTGGGTCAATATTTTTTTAGATTATAATAATCAGTAGTCGCATTCAAGACCTCCAAACTTTTCTCACTTTTCTCGCTTATCTTATTTCTTGCTTATCTTTTCTCACTTTTCTCACTTTCAGTGACGTCATTTTGAGGAAAGTAAAGTCTCAAAAGTGACTTTTCTGAAAGCGAGTCAGTACTCACTTTCCCCCCTGCCAAGGCTTCCGAGATTATATCCAGTATAATCTGGGAAGCCTCGCCCCTGCTTTTGTTACTTTTCTGGCTTTACAGCTACTAACTTTCAGGTTTAGTGGTAGCCATATTGAATCGCTGCATACATATGAATTACATGTATCCTTCGAACGATTTTTATAGACCGCTAGAAGAGGCACCCGGCGTTGCCCGGGATATTTACAGTTGTGGGTAAACAGAACAACATCAAGAAGTTGAATTATAACACAAATTATTTTTCAGTAATTCTGCAATTTCCTACTGTAGACGAAGCTCCCGCTGTTCAGATGTTTCCGACGCCCAGAGAACTTTTTTTTCTTCTCTGACCATTACTCATTCATTTCAATTATTCACTATTTGGTAAACTGTTGTTGCAATTGCACTCTGCTATCGATGTTTTGAAGCAAAACTTGGCCATTCATCACTTTGTGTGGTCTAGCAGTCGTAGTTTCTTCTTCTAGTTCCTCTCTCGCCTTTCCAATCTTTCTCAATTGTCTGCTAACCCTTCATTATCTCCAGTTAGTGCTTATTTTTAAAGATTTTCAAGAAAATGTTAAGTTCTAAGAACTAAAGCCCTTGTCCTTTGTTGGACATTGTTAAACAATGCACAAAACAATGAAAACAAGGACAAGCGCTTTAAAAAAAATTACTAAATCTGGCAACACTGCCCTGAACAACAGAAATTCTACAATTTTGTTACAAATTGAACCTTATTTTTAAAGCACAAGCTTTGCCTTGCATTTTTGGTCATGAGATACCTCTTATTTGTATGCCCTGTCATCATAATGAGCATCGATTATTACTAATTTTTCGAAATCTGATGTGGACAGTGACCTTCCTCTTGCTTTGAAGATCAAGTGTGCAAGATTTCATCAAGATCGGAATAAAACTGTAGATTTGTATAAGAAAGAACAAATTTTCGCCAATCGTCTTAACTGTTGTTAGAGAGCTGAAGGGAGGCACGTGTATTTCTTTGCCTCTCGAAGGAGACTGCTTAATCTATATCGTCTGTTATACTCATTTTCTGCGCAATTTCCCGATGTTGATGTGGCAATTTATGGCAACAGTAACTTCGACGAAGACACTCATGATAGTTTGTGTCAGTTTACTTACTACTTGGTAATCTGTTGATATAATTTGTACTCTGTTCTAGATGTTTGGAAGTAAAACTTGGGCTTTCATCCCTTTGTGTGGTCTAGCAATTGGAGGATACTCAGTTGACACGCTTGCATTGTTGACGGCCGCGTGGGAACTTCGATAATCACTGGGTTACTTACCACTTGCTCAGTTTCCGCAAACCCACAAACATACATTCTTCTTTATGTATGTAGATGTGGAGGATCAGAGGGAGACTACACGAAATTTAAAAGCACAGGTACAGGCTATGACTGCAATCCGTTTGTAAGAGCTAGAGAAGAATTTAAAAAGCATGGAGTTGTTAATCGTATTCAATATATGCTACAGAACCCAAAATGTTTTTGGCGTTATTTCAATAACCTCTTTAATATAAAAATCTGAGCTCGAAAGATATTTATTGGACGATTTCAAAGCATGTTTGCCCTGGAATTCCTACAATCCATATTATATTGAAATGAAAACTGCAGTATTTAATTTTTCCAAATTGTTTAATATTTAATACATTACTTGGCCAAAAAAGTAGCGCAGTTTAATATATAATTGGGCCGTCTTTCGTTTTGATGACAGCGCGCATTCGCCGTGGTATGGATTCAACAAATTCGTGGACCTTCAGTGCAGCTCTACGTCTATTTTTGTCCAGTTTTTCAGTAATTTTTTGTAAATTTGAGATCCTGCAGTGACGCGGAGAGAATGAAACCTCCCTGTATGTCCCTCTCCAATACATCCCAAACACTTTCTACAGGAACAAAACCAAACTGAAACCAATATTCCACAAAGAGAGTTTATTTGTACGGATGCGCATTTCGGCAGCCAAGCTGCCTTCGTCAGCGTATACAAAAATAATTAGAACAGAAGGTTCTGTAAGATAAAGACGTATATATAGTAAAATTGTACAAGTAGTTATCCAATCAGAAACAAAAAAGAAAAGAAACAAAACTAGAGATATAAAGAACAAATCAGGAGTCAAAGTAGTCACTAGTAGAGAAGACCAATCAGGTGTCATTGTTTTTGCTTGTATGATTTTTCTTTCTGTTGGCCAACGTGGGGAGATGTAGAAGCTTAGCAAGGTCTCTCAATTCTGATACGTTCACCGGACCTGCGTCGCTGTTGAGAAGTTTGGTAGGGTCTTCGTTGGTGATAGCGTAGGATTCGAGAAAATTTATATTTGCTCTACCATTTATATACAGGGTAAATACAAAAGTCTGAACCCCCCTTTTATTTTTTGAACCGAAGCAGATATGTCAATTTTGATGAATCCAATGAATAGGAAGTTGTGGGTGGCCTATCCCATGGTGCACTTTTTATCATCCCAAATATGCAAATTCGGACACATTCAAAATTTATCTCAAAAACCGTAAGGGATAGAGAAAAAAGCCCAAGTGCAAACTTGTTCAGCATAAAAAAACAAACAAAACAAAAAAAATCATCCAAATCGGACCAACCAATCACCCACAATCACGTGGTGAACTGTTTGTAGCTTACAAACAGTCACACTGCACAAGGAAAACTGAATGTTGATATTTCCACCATGTAAAGCATGCAAATCAAAAAATTAACATAAATTACCATACTCACATTCACTTTCATGCGCGGAAAAGCAAATAAAAGGCATGTTTCAGCACACAGAAGACAGAACAATACCAGGATGTCAAGCTACACTGTTCCGGAAATGGTCAACATGATCTTCTGCTTCGAAGAGGCAAGGAGAAACCTACATGCTGCAGTTAGGTTGTATCGAGACAGATACCCTAACGAACGCCATCCATCTCGTCAAACAATGCGTCACATTATTCAAAGATTCGAGGCTACAGGGAATGTTAATGCAGAACGAGGACGACCAAGGGCATAAGTCGACGAGGATACAACAACACTAGTTCTGGCTGCAGTTGCTGCAAATCCCCGCATAAGCAGCAGAGCAATTGCTGCAGATGTTGGGTGCCATCAGAGAACTGTTCTCAACATTCTACACGCACATCATTTTCACCCATACGATATTCATTATCACCAGGAGTTACTGCCATTGGATTATGTTGCTAGGGCCGCCTTCTGCAACTGGTTACTTACCTGCCTGGATAACAATCCAAACTTCATTCATGAGGTGTTGTGGACAGATGAAGCCCAGTTCACCAGGGATGGAGTTATCAACAGGCACAACCATCATCATTGGGTAGACGAAAACCCACGATGTCTGCGAGAAGCAACTCATCAAGTGAACTGGAGAATCAATGTGTGGTGTGGATTGTACAATGACACTGTGGTTGGACCGTATTTTTACGATGGAACACTGACTGCAGAACGCTACCGGGCTAAAATTCTCAACGTGGTAGTCACAGACTTCATTGACAATTTGCTATTGGCCTCGTATCAGCGCACGTGGTTTCAGCATGATGGAGCTCCTCCACATTACGGGTTGGTCGTTCGCGAACGTCTAAGTGAGAAGTTTGGACAACAATGGATTGGCCGAGGAAGACCAGTTCGTTGGCCACCCCGCTCCCCTGATTTTGCACCACTTGACTTTTTCTTGTGGGGATACCTGAAGGATCTGGTTCAACGAATCTAGGAAGCGTGCCGAGGAGTGACACCAGCCATGCTTGCCGATGTTTTGGCGTCAGTTAGGTTCCGTGCCCAATTGTGTTATGGTGCCCACGGCCGTCACATCGAGCATTTTGTTGATTAACTTTTTTTTTAAACTGTTTGAAGTAACTTATTTGTTTGAAGTAACTTATTTGAAGTAAGCTACAAATAGTTCACCACGTGATTGTGGGTGATTGGTTGGTCCGATTTGGATGATTTTCTTTTGTTATGTTTGTTTTTTTCTGCTGAACAAGTTTGCAATTGGGTTTTATCTCTATCCCTTACGGTTTTTGAGATAAATTTTGAATGTGTCCTAATTTGCATAATTGGGATGATGAAAAGTGCACCATGGGATAGGCCACCCACAACTTCCTATTCATTGGATTCATCAAAATTGATATATCTGCTTCGGTTCAAAAAATAAAAGGGGGGTTCAGACTTTTGTATTCACCCTGTATAGACTGAGCCTCTCGGTCAATTGAAAAATCACATTCCTAGAAAATTAACTGTATCGAATATGTTCGATCACTGATACTTCATCAACCCTAAGTCACGATAATCGAAACATTAGAATACGACATATTTCTTCGTCGTGTCAAACCCTTCCGCCATTTTAAATATTCTGTAACGACGCTATTTAACGACGGTTTCGTTTGCGACAAGTTTTGTCAATAGCAATGGACGTTGTTAGACGCCGTAACGACGAAATGTTGTCGATAACTCGCTAACGACGCTTTTGTGAATCGGGCCTTAAATAGTTTATGCCCTAATATAAATTTCACCAAGGAAATAGAGAGCAACGGTAGCCTTGCCTTCTTGGACATTAGATTGACAAAGCATAACCATGAACAAATTTATGACATTCACCGGAAAGCAAACTTTGTTCCAAACTTCATTAAGCATGACTCCAACCACAGCCATCCCCATAGGACTGGCAACCTTCCATCATCTGGTTTATAGAGCTCATGTCATCCCTCTAAATGATGAATATAGGAAGAAAGAACTAAATCAATAGAAGAATATGGCGTTTCGAACGGATTTCAAAAAGAAATCGGCAGAAGCATCTCCAAGAAAGTAAAACATAAATTAATATTAAGAGACATCACAACACTTCATAAAGAAGGAAAAATAACGGAAAGTGGCATAGTATCCTGCCGTAAAACCAACAACATGAAGAAGATTGCTAGAGAATTTGGCCTCTCCATAGCTTTCCAAACCTTAAACACGATCGGAAAACAATTAAAGGGTCCTAAAGACGTAATTCCAAAGGAAGACCAACCTGGAGTCTACATGCTCCCATGTGCAAAGTAAACACTACGGTCAGACACAAAGAACAGTGAAGACGAGGATGGACGAGCATCTAGCGTGTATTAGAAACGGGAAATTCGCCGTGTCTAGGTTTGCGGACCATATCCTCGATCTCAAACATGACTATAAACGTGAAAACTTCAAGATCCTCCACAGCACAAAAGACCCTAGATTGTTAAATTTTCTCGAATCCTACGCTATCACCAATGAAGACCCTACCAAACTTCTCAACAGCGACGCAGGTCCGGTGAACGTATCAGAATTGAGAGACATTGCTAAACTTCTACATCTGCCCACACTAGCCAACAGCAAGAAAAATCATACAAGCGAAAACAATGACACCTGATCTGTCTTCTCTACTAGTGACTACTTTGACTCCTGATTTGTTTTTTACATCTCTAGTTTTGTTTCTTCTCTTTTTTTGTTTCTGATTGGATAACTACTTGTACAATTATACTATTTACTCGTATACGTCTTTGTATTTTCTTAAGCTTTATCTTAACAGAACTTTCTGTTCTGATCATCTTTGTATACTCTGACGAAGGCAGCTTGGCTGCCGAAATGCGTATCCGTAAAAATAAACTTTGTGGAATAGTGCTTTCAGTTTGATTTTGTTAATCAGTGTCCATAGTTTCTGGCTTATGTTCTCTCTACTTTCTATAGGATTAACATTAGGATTATGGGGCCGGGCCAGCTGTTGTGTTGAAACGACTGATCATGAGACCAGAACCAATCGGTTACAATTCGATCTCTGTGAATCCTGTCATTGTCGTCCTGGAATATGTCGTGGATGTGCTTTAGACTCCCTTGTTAAACTTCGCCGTTAGTTCTTAAGTGGAATACAGTTGAATCCCAATTATCCGAATCGAGTTTGGGCGAAATACAGTAGTGTAATAGAAAATCTAAAATACATATTTCACCTCAAATCATATTATTGCAACACTATTAAACATTGTTTGTGGTCTACGTAGTTTGCTTACTTAATGTACATTACATTTAGAGTAACTTTGTCAATAAAATTCTGGTTTTTCAATGTATGATGTGCCTGTTTTTCTTGATTCGCGAGCTATATCCAATTATCCGAATTTTCGATTATCCGAATCGACCCGAGCCCCAATTAATTCGGATAATTAGTGTACCTTCGGATACACGTCTTAATGATCTCCGGTTACGGTTATTCAGATTTTTTTCTGACCACAGTTACTCCTCAAGGTTGATGGTTTAGATCTTTCCTCCTTCCAAGCTTTAATAATCGTTGATTGATCAGTTCTTACTGCAGTTCCAGTAATTGCCGCATTCTCTTTGCTTGTTTTTTTCACCTCGGAATAGGCCAACAATTTGTCCTTTCAGGAATTCGAAGACATCTTTTCCCTTGACCAGGTGTCCACGGATATCTTTCTTCCAAACATATGAAGTGATAACTAATGCAGGACAAGTTAAAAGAGGTATTGCCTGCACAAATTTGCGCATAACTGCAGCATTAAGCCTGTGATTGGTTCCTTAATATTTGCATACTGAATATTCGACGGCGACTGGTTTTTTTTGGCCAGGCATTGTATGCCAAGCAGGAAAAATATTAAAATGATCAAATTCAATAATTGCGTGGCGATCAGTTCTATTGGAACAAGTATCAAAATGAAAAAACTGGCTCTGCCTTAGATTTATTTTGTCGACGCGTTTCGGTAACATACCATCTTCAACAGACATAACACCGCAAACAGCAGTGGGATGAACAAACTATTTACAAGATAACATAAGATGGTATGTTACCGAAACAAAATAAGCCTACCACATTGTTAATTAAAGAACTAGTTTCTTCATTTCATACTTGAAGTCGCCACATGTATTTAAGTTCAGGAGTTTGACGAAGTCCAACAGAAACGCCTTTCAACCATAGTCAATTTTCTGATTTTGGCTTTTTTCCCTAATTAAATTTGTCAAGTGGCTGATAGATGTGTGCGTGATCCACCTACCCACAAATGAAAGTTTTTCAATTTCGGAAGTGATATTAAGTAATAAACAAGATTTCAGTCGAGTTTGTAATAAAATAATAAAATGAAAGACACCTTTTCTTAAAAGCCTTCTTATGACAAGAATAAAATTTGTATGCATGTTAAAAATATGTGGTTTATATTTTTCTTCTTATAATAAATAAGGAAACTTTCTTACAGATTCAAATTTTATTTGAGTTTTTCATAATATATTGTGCAAAAAATTGAAATTAAGGTCCACATTTTAAAATAGAATGAACCAGTTATAGTTTAAGAAAATGTTTAAGTCAAGCAAGGTTAAATCCCATGTTTGTTAAAAATTGTTTATCACACAAACTTATGTGTTGAAATCACTACACTCTGTCCAACTAAATAAAAACTGAATGTGTCCAGTTAGCATAGAATAGCAAAGAGACCAACAATACACAGACTGGCCAGATTATTATGACCATCCCATCACTGCTTCGTTGGGCCACCTTTTGTCTTCAATACTGCGGCGATTCTTCTTGGCATTGACTTCACGAGATGTTGAAAGGTGAGGCGAGGAATCTGACACCATGACTGATAAATAGCACTGTCCAGTTGTGTGAGATTTGATGGTTTGTGGGACCAGCTGCCGGATGGCTCTTTCATCTTCGTCCCACAAATGCTCAATTGGATTGAAATCTGGTGATTGTGGGGCCACTTAAGCAAGGTAAAGTCTCCGTCATGTGCTTGAAACCACTCCTGCACAAATACGAGCACCGTGACATGGCGCATTGTCTTGTCGGAAAAAGCCATCTCCATTGGGATATGCCATCAACATGATAGGATGAACGTGATCAGCAACGATACTAAGGTATTTTGTGCTATTTAGACGCTGTTCCACACGGCATAAATCATGTCAGGAAAATATGCCCCAAACGATAACACTGCCCCCCACCAGCTTAAAGGGTTGCACTTATGCATGTGGGGTCCATGCTGTCATTCTGTTTCCACCAAATTCTCACTCTGCCTTTTGCATGATGCAACTGAAAACATGATTCATCGGACCACATGAATTTTTTCCAATGCTCGGCTATCCAATCCTTATGTTCCTGTGCGAATTCGAGACGTTTTATCTTTTAAGTGCAGATAGCAAAGGTGTTCGAACAGGCCTTCGGCTTCCATATTCCATGCGATGCAGTGTACGACGAACAGTGCATTTAGAGATCATTTGAGATGATCCCTGATTAAGATCTGCAGTAATTTGATGCACTGTTACCATTCTCTTGTCTCGTACCTGTCTTGCCACTCTCCTTTCTGCCCGAACATTGACTAGTCGCTGACGGCCACAACTCTCACGTTCAGACCCAGTGTTCCAGCTGACACTCCAGTCTTTAAACACTTTAACAATAGCTGCTCTTAAACATTTAACGAATGTTCTGCTGATACTCGCTCCATAGCTCCGATCACCAACAATCATCCCACGTTCAAAGGCTGTTAAATCGCGTCGTTTACCAATTATCAGTCTTCAGAAATAAATCACTTCTACTGTCGTGTTAAACAACCTGCTTCCCTGTTTATAATGGTTCTGGCCCTCTAGCAACTTCAGCGCGAAATCATAGCTAATTTCCCTGCAAACATCAGGTGGTCATAATAATCTGACCAGAGGAAGGTGGTATAGATCAGGAAGAATAAGGAGGTAAGCTTCCATGATATGTAACTTAGCTGAGGACAGGATCAAATCGAGTATAACATTATTATTATTGGCAGTCGTTGCCAGTAACGTCCCCAATGGGCTGGTTTAGATTTCACCATTCGTTTTTTTCACATCAAGACTTATACAACTCAACCACAAAAAGTTGAAGCACTGCATTAAAACAAAGTAGGTGAGTGCGTTTCAATTTTAATAAAGTAACAAAAAAGTGAAAAAAATAATAAGCTGCAAGACCGCCATCTGAGGACAGAATTGAGAAACTACTTTCGGTGTTGCACTTGCTCTCAGTGCATACGAATGGTTTGTAGGATGGATTTGGGGTTGTTTTTTTATCAGATATGGATTTCAATTATTAACAGTCATATAGTAAACAAATAAACGATTATTGAGGGTAGCCCAGAAAGTAATGCACCACAATTTTTTTCTTCAACAATTATTTATTGAACACAATCAAACTTATACACACGAAAGAATGATGTTTCTTCTACACTCCCAATTTTTCCACATAATCTCCGTCCCGTTCTATGGCCTTCCTCCAGCGAGACACAAGGGCGTGTATGGCCTGTCGGTACCAGTCTTTGTTCTGTTCACGCAGCCATGTCTTCACTGTGCGAATCACCTCTTCGTCATCCTCAAAATGTCTTCCATTCTTCAATGGCCCAAACAAGTGAAAGTCTGAGGGCGCTAGGTCAGGTCTGTAGGGTGGATGGGGTAACACTGTCCAATCCTGTTTCGTGATGTGCTCTGATGTCCTCAAACTGGTGTGAGGGCGAGCGTTATCGTGTTGAAGCAAACAATCATCTGGGTTTAAGAGAAAACAGCCAAGAAACTGTGGACACAATAATCAAACTAACGACGACGGGAAACCACAAATCCACAATAATCATTTAACAATAATCATTATTAAATGATTATTGTGGATTTGTGGTTTCCCGTCGTCGTTAGTTTGATCATCTGGGTTGTTATGGCGTCCAAGTCGCTGGAAGCGCTTCTTGAGTTCGGTTAATGTGTTCACATATGCCTCAGAATTAATGGTGCTGCCTCTCAGCATCACATCAATGAGTATGACATCATCACAGTCCCAAAACATAGTGATCATGACCTTACCAGCAGAAGCAGTTGCTTTGAATTTTTTCTTCTGTGGAGAGTGCGGATGATGCCATTCCATCGATTGTCGTTTTGTTTCGGGCTCAAAATGGTGCACCCAGGTTTCATCAGCTGTCACACTCCGGGATAAGAAGGGTTCTCCCTCAGCTTTAAAACGTTGCAGTAACTCAGAAGAAATGTCTTTTCTCAGATCTTTGTGTTCCTCCGTAAGACAGCGCGGAACCCATCGTGAACACGTTTTTGTGTAACCAAGAGCACGGATGATTTCACCCACACTTCCTTTGCTGATTGACAGCTCCAGCGCCAACTGCCGAGTCGTTCTGCGTCGATCCTGACGAATGAGCGCATCAAAACGCTGCATCTTGTCAGGTGTGACAGCCGAGGATGGCCGCCCCGACCGCGGCAAATCTTGGAGCCCCGCCGAACCGCTTTCTGATGGCCTCACCCTCTGTGGCCTCTATTTCTGTCGACTGCTGATGCTCCATAAACTGCACATAAACGTTTGTAAATGTTTCCAATCGTTTCTTGCTCCGCACTGAGAAATTCAATGACGACACGCTGGTTGTAACGTAATCACTTACAGACGCCATGTTGTTCCATTGCTGCACGTATGCTATCTGTCGGAAGAAACGGAAACTTTGCGCGTGCACTCCGAAAACTTCAAAGAATGCATATCTGAAGTTTCGCATTCGTACCCTTGTTGGGGACGGAGAAAAAATTGTGCTGCATTACTTTCTGAGCTATCCTCGTATATTACCCTCTGAAAAGTATTCGCATTCGTTTATCTCTCTATTACAACAAACATCACTACAGCTTTTGTTTATCAACAAAGGCAAATATGTTTCTATTACAACTTCACTCCCACTCACAACTAACAAACATGAAGCCAACGCTTTGGTTTTGCAAATCACTAGTGGCTAACCCACATTCTATTGCTACATCTAGCTCACTGGCAGTATCTTCATAAAAATCTTCAGCGAGTTCAGGAATTACAAAATTGGCAGAGATCAACGATTACTTCTGTATTTTTCTGTTCTTGTACCGCTTATGTCGTGCACATCAAATTTGGATTACGGTTTTTCCCATAGCATGGATTGCTCAGGCCTCTGGATACACAGCCATTGATAAAATGTTGGCTTCAAATTTTAAACCATTTTATCGGATTCCAGTTAATTTCATCTTTACTGAAAAATGCAAAAGAAAAATTGAAACAATTATATTGAGAACTAGCTGAAGCAACCGGCGTCTCTCGGAGAAAAATGTAGTTTTTTATATTGATATATTGAACATAAAGATAACTGTATTCCCGCGCGAAAGACTTGCAGTCGTTTTTCATGCTGCTTCACGAAACAATCGCAAAAGTCTTAATTAAACAAAGCAAACAATGACGTCACAATTTTTTAACGTGGCAAAATCCCATTCAACTCCAGGTAAATTGAATTTTAAAAATAAACTACAATGGAAAGGAAGAAAGAAAAAATAAATCTTTTCTTAGCGAGCACCTAGAAGCCAAGAGCAATATACCGGTACTTGCGAAATTTCAAGCTTGTAGGCTTCATAATTCTAGCGATTTCGTGATGATGTAAACATTTGTGTACCATATACAGGGCGAATCAAAAGTCTGTTACCCACCATACAATATCAAAACGAGTGGAGATATAACAAATCTGTTGCAGGCAGTTAGATAATGACTAAACAATAGTGGTGTCAAATTTGACCTTTGACCTCGAATTTTGCACCTTGTAATTTGTAACTTTATAACCGTTACGGATAGAGAAAAATTTCTAATTGTACGTTGTAGAGCTCAAAACGCTGAGTTTTTTTGTTTTTTTTTGTTAAAGAGATTAAAATTAAACAGACTACAGTCGAACAGAGTACTTATAATATAAATAATATACATAAGAACAAGACTGACCTGGCCGATCTGTGGATACTTTGATGCAAAGAAGACGATGGATTCCACTATTTCCACTATTCTTTGTAAATAGTGGAATCCATCGTCTCCTTTGCAGACTACAGTCGGTTCGATGGCCGAGAGCATTAAGGCCGAGTGTGGTTTGGACTATGGAATGGCTACAACGGTTGCCTTACAGGAGTAAGGTTATATACAGGGTGTTTTTGAATTGAGTACAGATTTTTTGGGAGATGATAGAAGAGGTCCTTAGAAGTATTTTTTGTCATATGAACATGGGGTCCCGCAGCTCCGTCTACTTACAATACTGCATTGAACAATCAAATGACACCGGGACGAAATGACCGCCATTTGCTTCATAGCACAATTCGCAACACCTTATGATGGATTGATGTACGCGTGGAAACAGTTGATTTGCACGGTCGCTGATGTCACCTGCTGCCGCGACAACACGAGCCGCCAATTCTTCTTCGGTATCTACGGGTTCGGAGTACACCACTGATTTTATGCTTCCCCATAAAAAAATCCATCGGTGTGAGATCTGGCGATCTCGGTGGCCAAGCAACTGGATACCATGGATACAGGGATGTTATACTCAAGGAATAAACCTGGCAGTTTAAGAAGAACCTCAGAAAGAGATCATCGAGCCTATGTCAAATTATCGGGTCCAACAGACATGTCACGACATCAGAAATAAACAGCGAATGGTGTAATGTGATTAAAATAGTTTCCACTGAATATACTTTTTATCAATTAAATTCACATTTAAATCTTGCAGTACGGTAATATATTGCAAGCCAATGCATTTCGTATCTGGGAAATAAATTCTTTTAATTAGTGTATTTACATCTGCAGTATATACAGTGCAATCATACTCTATTAATACCGACCAAGTATAATGCAAGACTTTAACTGGGAAATATTTTAAAAGGAAAATACTGTAATTCCATTACGTAATCCTCACAACTATATAGATTTATTCCAATACAATGGGCATATAGTATAAATTTTTTTAAATAGCTTTTTAATCGTTCAGATGTGGATTCGCCCGCGTTTATGGTGATCAGCAGCTCACTCGACTTCGTTGCGAGCGAGAAACCTTGCATTATGTGTTTAATTATTAAATCAGATATATTGTAAAACGCATTAAAACTGTCAAAGATGAAAACTGTAATAAAATACAAATTGCTGATAAAAAGGGGCACTTCCTATTATCTTGATTTAAATGCTGTCACTCCATTCACTATCATCCCATCTTATTTTTTTTCTTGGTTTCCTTAATTAAATTTGTTTCAATAAAAATTCAGGCGTATTGACAGTTTTTGTCTTTATTACTTTTATTCGCTATAAATTAAGGAAAGAAAGAAATAAGTTTGTACCTTCGAGCATGAAAATAGAAAGTGTATACAGATAAGCCCCTAAGAGGCGAAGTGACAGCTGCAACCATCGATACTGAATATAATTAATTTGAAAATTTATCAAGAGTCTAATTTATATTATTAGAAAAATCAAGTTATGGCCACCATCATTATCTCTCTATAACGGTGAACGAGAAAGGCCTGTAAAGAGTTAAGAAAGGTTAACGGGCCTTCGACAGAAACAGAAAGAAAGTTACTTACCTCATTCATAAAACTCAAAAACTCAAGTTTATAAATTTTACCGGGGTAAGCAAAAGCGAAATTACAAGATCGCCACCACTGGTGAACGAAATCGGAGCTAAGCAGTCATCGTGACGAGACATCTTCTGTGGGACGCATCAGTGACCTGAACCCGTGCCCTGTCAAGTACACGAGCCAAGAAAGATCGAAAAAGGATTCTTGTTTGTTTTCAAAAACAACAACGAATCATGATGCGAGCAAAGTGACCACTGGGGCCCCGATGGGCGATGTCGCATTAGCGAAAGATCTCCGAAAAGTATGCAATTTTGCGAATTTCACGATAGACTATGGCTTATACGAGGGTTGGGGCATAAGTCATGGCAACTGTTTTTTCTCTTGTAGATATGTGAACGGATCACAAACGTATATGTGTCGTGTGGAAGTTCTGCAGGCATAGTGTGTATGCAGAACAACAGATGGCTCTGTGATAGCTGGTAGTAGCGCAGCGAGGGGTGTGAAATCAGTTAGTTGGTGAGTGTCGTGCGAGATGGAAGTAACCCGTGTTGAGCAGCGCGCTTACATCAAAATAGCCGTTCTCCGAGGGAGAAATGCGATGGAATGTCACAGTGAATTAGTGGAAGCCCTTGGGAATAACGCCCTACCATACCGTACAGTAGCACGGTGGGTAGGAAAGTTTCAGCAAGGACGTGTGTCAACCAGTGATGAGCAACCGTGAAGGCCATATTGCCCTGTATACTACCGTAATAAATTAGTGTGTTACGATATTTCAGTGCTATTCATTGTCCACACATGTAGTTAACACCTTATCCTTTCGTCTGTATATGTCACATTTTCCAACCGGAATGGTATCTTCAAGAAAAAAAATAGTAGCCATGACTTTTGCCCCAACCCTCGTATTCTTCGAATCTTATTAATTTGTGAATTATTACGTAATTTGATATTTCAATTTATACTGCACAGATGTTCAGGTGGGTTGGTTGGTTTGTTTGGTATTAACGTCCTTTTCAACTGCTATGGTCATTTCAGAACGGCGTTATAGGGGCCGCAAATTTTGCCTTGCAAGGGTTCTTTAACGTGCAGCCGGCAAACGACTGCACGGGACCAACGGCTTTACTTCCCTTCCGAAGGAAGTGCGTGATCTCAGGATTTCCCCCTGAAAAATCCTCGTCGTCCTCGGCCGGGAACAGATGTTCAGGCTCCCCGCCCCCCTCCCAGCGGCACCCTCGATGACTTGGTGAGCTGAGGAGTCGGACTTGAGTACGAACACGGAATTCCTCATTACTCCACCAAAAGAAGTGATTGAATCAGACAATAACTGATCTACATAGACATTTTCATTTCATTTCATTTTCATCTACATCTTCATAAATATTCTCTTGTGACATTTAATATTTATTTTTTACTATTAAAACTTAAGTGCTTTATATCCACCATCGTTATTTATTAGATTTAATTTCAAATCGCATTACGGATCCTCGCTCATTTCTCTCTCCAAAAAGCGTGGCAGTGGGTTAATTATAAGGCGTGATCAAATGCAACCTGTTCAGGTGATGAAATGAAACCTGCAGATGTGATAGAATTGAACAAAGCAATACTGCATTAGAATTCATTAGAAGAAGTCGCCGTAAGTAATTAGATGAAATCATTTGGTTATCGCTTTGCATCGTAGTGGAATCGTTGTTCTTTTTAGAGCTTTTAAGGTCTGAAAAAAATGAAAAAAAAAAACATGATCGAGGTTTTGGGCTGGATAAGCAGAACCTCCAATCCTTTTCATCATGTTCCTGATGCGCCTGTCCACTCGAGGCGGCACAAACGGGCTTCATTTTGATCATGCCTAGTATTTTGAATAACTTATTTATTTAAACAATGTTTCAAATTACAAATTCAGTTTTTTGTTGTTTTTGTTTTTTTTATAATAATAATAAGAAATTATTTTATTGTATAATACAATCAGTTTATAATAATTACAATACAATACAATAAAATCAGTTAATACAATAAAATGTAACCACTGAGCCTAAGCTCGTAGGGTTTACACTAAAAGTAAAACTAAAAACTAAATCTAAAAGGAGGATTAAAAAATAATAATATAAAATTATGATGGAAAAGGAAAAAAAAGAATCAAAATCATTATTTGAAGAGACCCATTTTTTTATATCTCTCCGCCAATTTCCTTTAAGGGAAATATTTTTAATATATATAGGAGCAGAATTATAAATTCTTCTAGAAATAAAATAATATTGATGAAGAGAATTTGTATGTACAACAGCTGGAATCGAAATCGCATTAATCGCAACATATCTAGTTTTATAATGGCTAGTTAAGCTTAAAGGAATATTTTTCTCCATAATTACCTTTATCATTACTTTCAATACATAAATTTGTTGAAGATTCATAAAATCAACTGAATAATTATGACCAAATAAAATCTTAAGTATCATTTTATGATAATTCTGTAATTTTAAAATATGAGACTTATAAGTCCGACCCCAACTTACAATGCCGTATTGTAAGAGTGAGTAACAAAATGCATAATATGCTATTTTTATTAAGGAGTGAGGTAGAATATATTTCAGTTGAATCAAGGTCCAACCAATACGTTTTAATTTACTTAAAAGTGTTTGACATTGTAAGTCCCAATTTAAATTTGAATCAATACCTAAGTATTTAAAATTATTTACATTTCTAATTTCTCCACAAAGATCCAAACAAGATCCATTACATAAAAAATCATGAAAAAGTAATGCAGAATGATCCATAAACATATTTTTATATTGAAATATTTGAAATTTAGACTTAATTGGATTTAAGCGCAGACCATTATCAAAAAGCCACCTAGCTACCCCTACTAGATCACTCTTTAAATTTCTAAAATTTAAATTGAACTGTCCTAAGTAAAGAATAACAAGATCATCTGCATAAGCATAAGCACTACCTAACAAATTAAGATTCAAAACATCATTGAAATATAAATTAAATAATAATAGTGCCAAAATAGTTCCCTGTGGTACCCCAGGCTTAACTTCTAGTTTTCCGTGCATTTTCCCATCTTTTATCAGGTTATAATTTGTTTTGCTAAACAAACATTTAAAAATTGCTAAACGACTTCATTATAAATTTTCTGTCCATGTCTCTGGTCCGTATCGCTTGTTTCCCATCATATGATAAACATACAGGGTGGTTATAAAATAACGTGAGGTATCCAGAGCCCTCTAGCGAATAAAGTAATTGTAGGCGTACATAGTGGACCATGGAATTTCGATTTCTAAAAAGATAAAAATTAGTACCAAAAGTCGCACCAATAAAATTTTGGCGCGGTTTACCGAATAAATTAATTTGCAAAAACGCGTTCCATGTAGCGCTCATGAGTATAAAAGGAAAGGCTGGGAGAATTCTCATCATTCTGAGGCCAACTGCCTTTCGATGGCTTTTACCTTACGGGACCGCACTTTGTTAGTCAAGCTGTATTATCAGCGGAACGAGAATGACAATGCTGCCCTTCGTGAATTTCGGCGGTTAAAGGAGTTGCCAAAAGGACCGATGAGCAAAACAAACTTACGGAACATGATTCAACGATTTGAAACTACAGGAACTCTAGCACAGTAACCAGGGCGGGCAAAGCAGCTAATCAGCCACAAGTTGAAGAAGTTGCAACTGCTGTTGTCGAACAGGAGATGGCGAATATGTAGCGTACCAGCAGTGCTCGGGCAGTATCCCGGCACACGCAGATCCCACACTCAACGGTCCGGAAGATCCTGCATCAGATGTTGAAGTTTTACCCGTATAAAATCTCTTCTGTTCAAGAATTGTGATGCAGCCACCCGATTGGATTTTTCATTGAGATTCTTAGCACACGTGCAAGTTGGCAGATTTTATGGAGCGACGAAGCACACTTTCGTTTGAACGGTGTTATTAACACACACAACTTCCGCATTTGGGCTGCGAATAATCCGCACGCATGTGTGCTGAAGCTTCTCCACTCGCCAAAAGTCACAGTGTTGTGTGACTTTACAGTATTTTTATCCTCGGTCCTTACTTTTACGAAGAAAATCGTGCAAGTGGACCAGTGACCTGTACCATTACTGCTGACAGGTATGCTGATAAGCTATAGAACTTCGCGATTCCACAACTGTAGCAACGAAGATGTCTCGATTCGACTACATTCATGCAGGATGGTTCACCTTTCCACATTGGACGTAAGGTACAGCGTGTGTTGTTGGCAACATTTCTCTGACAGCAGACTCACTAGTCGTGCATTTCCTACAGTATAGCCACCGAGGTCGCCCGATCTCAGTTTTTGTGACTTTTGGTTGTGGGGATTTCTTAAAGGTGTTGTGTATCAAAGACATGTCCCCGATATCACAACGTTCAAAGATCGAATAACGTTACAGGTGAGACAAATTAATTCTGATATGTTGCGAGGCGCTGTGAAAAATGTTGTGCATCGTAAGAAGTTCTTGGAACATCACGATGTCGGTCATATTGAACCTCATTTGTAAGTTACAATTATTTGTCGTTAACAAAATTGATGTGTGCTGTGTCGTTTGGCATTTAATCATTCGGTATTCACACTAGTGCGCTTTTGTAGCGTCAACATTTTATTGGTGGCAACTTTTGGTACTAATTTTTATTTTTTTATAAATCGAAATCCCATGGTCTACTAGTGTACATCCATCAAATTTGATTATGTTTCGTCCAATATTTTACTCGCTAGAGGGCTCTGGATATCTCACGTTTTTTTTATAACCACCCTGTATATCAAATTAACGTGACAAATTTTTCAGTCGGAACGGGATACAGGGGGTGAGGGATTCTTTAAATATACTAAATATACAACTTAATATCTAATAAAAACATATTGTATTTCTAAAAGTGCTATATTATTGAATAGTATTCGGTATAATAATAGCTATCGTTATGTTAGGATTAATATGATATACTGTAATCACTTGAGTTTCTGAATATTGAAATCTCTAGCATATACTGATAAAAATCACATTGTAACAAAATCCTAACCTCCAAATATTTCACTTGATGTCATCGTAATAAATCAATACAAAACAAATCGGACGATATCGGATACTTTCGTGCCAACTAGTTGATCGATAAACATGTATAACCGCTATATTGATTAGGTCAGGTTGTGAAATATGTGCAATTACTAGAACTCGTATACTATTTATGGAAATGAGCGTCCCGACTTCCCAAACAATATAAGGAAAAAGGGCGGAAAAAATTAGATAAAGATCTTTCACTAAGGAGCCCTCATTAGCTTTCCTCTAGTTCACTGAAACACAATCTTTTTAATATAAAGACCCATATGGACCGCATACAAGTCTGATTTTGGCTGTAGGCAACATTAAAAAATTGTTCAAGAATTTTAGGTACCAACTTGTCTGTATCTGATTTAATTTGTTTAATTTAGTCGAAAAATACCATAATTATTAAGAGACGATCAACAATTTGACAAGTACACCAAGAACAGATTCGATTTTTATCCAAAAGATAGAGGAAGAACACAGTAAAGCAGAGGTTCTCAACTGGTTACGAAAGCGGTTAACTATGATACTTGAACGGAGAGCCCAACGCATAAATTGTGATACCTGACCCGCCCCCCCGCCCCCCCACCTGGGGGGGGGGAGGTCACCTAAGTAAACCCTCCTTCATGTTCCTGAAACCAATCCTGTACAATATGAGCACTATGGCGGGACGCATTATCTTGTTGAAAGTAGCCATTTCCATTGGGATAAATTATCAACATAACAAGATAAACTAGGTCAGCAGTGAATGATGTTTAGATATGTTGTGCGATGATCAACACGAGTTCAAAAGCATGTCACTAAAACATATCCTAAACCATAACTCTGCCTCCGCCAGCTGGAAGGGCTATAGTAATAGCTTTTGGGTTCCTGCTTTCGTGCTGTTTCTCCCAAATTCTCATGCGGCCATCTCGTAAGCAAGCGGTTAACTGGTGGTATTTGAACGAGGAGACCAACGATTAAATTGTGGTGCTTGGACGGAGAGAACGGCTAATTTGTGGTACATGTACCTTCATTTACTTCTGTAGTAAGCGGTTGCGAAAAGTTTTACAACCGCTGCTGTAAAGCAACAAAAAGAGCAGAATACTCAAATATGTGATCTTATTTCCAATACTCCGAGTCTTTATCATGTATAAGGCGCATGATACACAAGTGAAATTATTGGACTCTACAACTGATTATCCCTTTTATGTAAAACTTATAGTCACCTTATCAAAATAGCAGATTATTCGTTCCTTTCGTTTTTTTGATCCTTTCGTTCTTATTCTTCATTTGAAAAGTACAGTGTACTTAAAATAATTCTTCGTTCCAATCATCCTTCTTTTCCCGTATAAAATGGGCAGAAATGAAGATGAACGATTTTGAAAATTTATTGGCAAAAGGCACAGCAGGCACAGGTTTTTTGTAGACAGTCGTTCGAGGCTTCGGTTTCCCATGTTGAACTGTAAAAAACTCTTCTCTGTCCCTTGCAGCCCGTTAAATAGAACCATACTTCGTCGGTGGTAATAATGTTTTTCAAAGTTTTCAGAAGAAACTTGTACAATGGCAATAATCTCTAGCGCCTTTTCTCAAAATTGGCTCCTGAGATGCCATGAACTTGATTTTTTTTTTATTACCAAATTGGATGTATTCGAAATATGATATCTGATTGTTGATCTAGGAAGGTTCAGCAATCTGGCCTTATTTCTTTGGCTCGGTAGGTTGCAGATTTTGGCATGCTTCTGAGGCGTTTTAACTTACAAGACTCACCCCAGTTTTGCGTCTTTTTTTCACTGCTGGTATCGTGGTTACAGTAGTTTCTTTGGTTTCTTTTCTTTTGGATATTGTTTCTGTGCTCACTGTCTGATTTGAACGTTTTAGTTGACGAATTATTTGTGAAGTTGACCACTTCATTTGTAAAAGCTGCTGAACTTTGCTTTTTATTATGGGGTCTAATTTTGGAAAAGGCATGTTTCCTTTTCAACAATCTAACATTAAGAACACTTCATAGGAAGCGTGTGTATAGAAATTTGCATATTAGCCACCTTGAAATAGTACGGCGGTCCTACCAAAACTTTTCAAAATCGATCATCTTCATTTCTGCCCGCCCTCTGTGTTATATAAAATATTGTGCGTGTTATGTTTTATTATTAACGTTATTAATTTTTCTGATAATAACTTCGAGAAAAATAATAAAAATATGCTTCATGAATTTGTTTTAACAGTACTCCCTAATTAAATTATTATTCATTTACGAAATTTGATAAGTCTTTCTTCACATGTTTAAATTAATACTTGTTTTTTGTTTGTTTGGAGTGTTTTCATTGTGTTATATTGATTGTTTTCCCTCTCGTTTTCCCTTCCTTCTTTGTATTTCTTTCTTTCCTTTCGCCTATTTGGTGAGAAACATCTGACAGGTATATCTTCCCCTCGTGGCCTATTTTTCCGTTTGTTCATAGTTTCTTTTTTTCTTCTTATAAATAAATAAATAAATAAATAAATAAATAAATATAAAGTCAAAATCAATTACGACCAATAATTCAATAGAACTTTTAGCTTTCACAATAAGTAACAATGACCTAATTTACCTAGTTATGACGAAGTTTGAAAAACCACTCGTTCAAAGAAGAGCCTTCACATTGTCGTATAATAATTTTTATAATTAAAGCAAAATAATTAAATATATATTTGCGTGTATTACAATTTAATAAACAGTTAAATAATACGAATTTAAACATTTACTCTGTTAAATATTCTCTAACGTTATACTTTATAATACAAATACTGCATTAAAAACAAGCTCTTAAACAGTTGATTTCATTTATCTTATCTTTTTCAGATGTATTATTTGTCGTATTTTCCAAAATTTAAGATAGTGTACAACAATGTCGTGCTCCTATGCCGTCGCGTTCGTACTGTTGTCGCCATGATACCATTAATTGTTGAAACGATCACATAACAAATGCAGTTGGAATTACCATAGGTGGGGGGGGAAATTCTTTTTTCTCATGAATGTTGAGATTGCCCCTAACACATTTGGTAATATAGAAAAAAATCTGGCCAATAATTTCACAAAAGTTGAATTTTTAAATGGTTTGCGAGTTTATATGGAAATATTGTATTAATGCACTAAGAATGAATCGAACTGCCTCCACCTTAGACATATACATTTAGGTTTGTTTGACATAAGCGAAAATAAGCTCTCACTAAAAATTCACGAAGTAAAACTTGAAGATGTGTTCCACCACACCACTCAACAGTGCCGCTGTCATGTGTGGAGGTAAAGTTATTTCAAATGATTATGTATTTACTCATAAAGTAGAGGTTATGCGCATGATTAATTAAGATTAATTGATAAATAAAGTTATTAAAGTTTACGGTAAGTTTTATTTTTTCGGTATCTTGAATAGAACATCTTTTATTGTTAAATACCAATAAACTTCTATTATAGCTTTTTCTAACAGTTATTTTTCTTTTGAAATAGTCCTATTTGGAGCATAAATTTATCTTCCCTATACTACATTTATGAATTATGATAAACATTTTAATTATTTAAGAGAAACAACGTTCAGATTGTATCGTAAAGTCTCATTTAGAAGAAGTAATGATCATTCCTTCCTCTCAAATGCAATGGTCGCTTAGGTTTTTCTGATTTCCAGTGAGAGGGGAACGATAAAATATAGCCAACAAATGTATGATTTTATTATCTTCTTTTATCCTATTAAAAAACTTCCTGCATCAAATTTTTGGCAAGTATGAGGGATATCTGAACACCCATCCCCCTCACTACTGCAGATTATCATGCATTTCTAGGGTGTCCAGCGATTTCCGTGAACAAAATTCCCGTATATTTCCCATACTGTCCATAAAATTTCCAATACATTCGAGATAACTAAACATTGTAATATGAGAATATCGCAAAAAATATTTCAAAAGAGTAAGAAAACTTTTCTAAATGTGATAATGATTTTTAATGCTGCATGTTTTATATTAATAAAGAAATACGTACAAATAAATTGAATTAGAACCTTCATTTATGCCAAACTTTTAATCACTTCTGTTTTGCCATTGGTTCATTACGTTTCGTTATTTGAAATTCCTTTTTCTTTTCAGAATCTCTTTGCCTCTCTTCATCAAGAGCTTTCTTTCTACAAAGAATGAGCACTTTTGAAGAAATGCAGGGGTTGGACAAAATAATATGACCACTAGAAGAAGAATTGGCCAAGAAACTGTGGACACAACGATTCAATCGAGCGATGAGAAGAAACGACAAATCCACAATCAATTTTAATGCCTCAGATGTACATTTCGGGGGCTATGCTCCTTTCATAAGTGAGTGATTTAACAGAGAACTCAGTAATAATAATAATAATAATAATAATAATAATAATTTATAATAAATAATTTTGGTATTGGTTAATTTATGTTAAAAATTTTTTATTATAAATTCAGAGTTCTCTGTCTGTTAAATCACTCACTGATAAAGGGAGTGTAGCCCCGAAATGTACAACTAAGCATTAAAAATTATTGTGGATTTGTTGTTTCTTCTCATCGCTCGATTGATTAATATGAACACCTTTGATTTTAGACGTTTTGTCGAATATCTAAAAAAATATTTGACGAATCATCCTGAAACTTCAGGGATGTAAAGAGCATGTTACACCTCATATATTTCAGCGAAGGTTTTGTCTCAAAGGCAAATGGGGACCAGCAACATATTGAACAAAAAATAATGTTAGGGATCATCCTGTTAAAAACAATGTTTGAAATGCGTTGTAGCTGTAGCATATGATTATGAGGCTACTTTTATTTATCTATGTTCATTTATATGAGAATAGCACGCATGTTCATGAAGATATAAAGGTTTCTTTAAAAAAAATCGAAAATTTTCTTAAGTTTTTTTGTTTATAACATGCAGGGTTTTCAACGCAATGCAATGCCATTTTCAGGAAACTTGACAAACTACAGTAGAGACAACACCCTGCAATCAGAATATTGCAGAGTCCTAAATTTTTGGGGTCATAAGAGCAAAAGGCGGGCCTACGGCATATAGCCGTAAGGAGAAGTTGATACTGGTGTTCGGTCCAAAAATAAAAATTTGAAGAAACCCCTTTATCGTTTTGTTTAAATTTGAGAGCAACTGAAATTCTATTTATTCTATCGGCGTATCTTTCTGACATTTCACGATATTTGCTTGGGCTTTTTACAAGAGTAGCTCTAATAAATTATGCAAAAGACATTTTAGTAACGCTTGAGCATGCGCAGTTAAACATTTAGTCGACATGCTATAAAATGCTCATATAAAATATTTAATATTTTTATACTATTTTTTTAACAGGGTGATCCCAAACATTATTTTTTGTTCAATTTGTTGCTGGTCTCCTATTTGCCTTCGGGACAAAACCTTCGCTGAAAAATATGAGGTGTAACATGCTCTTTACACCCCTGAAGTTTCAGGATAATTCGTCAAGTATTTTGCTAGATATTTGACAAAACGCCTAAAATCAAAGGTGTTCATCTTATTTTGTCCAATCCCTGTATCAATAATTACTTCAATCCCTCCAGCAAATTTTAAACGATTTTAACTAACTCGTTGAGATAATAAAGATCTCTCATTTTGATTTTCCATCAAACATTGTTTGTACACTAGTATTTCCATGAAACCTGATCAAAAGCATCTGAACAACTCCAAGTTGCTTAAGTTTATCAGTGAGAAGGCTAGCCTAGAAGCAATTCGTCCTTTTTTCTTGAGAATAGTTTCACTTCATTCGGACAAGCACTCAAGCATACTCCTCTTAATTGACGTTCAACTAAATCGCTTTCCATCCAGGCATTTAGTTGATATCAATTAGAAATTCAAGGGTTGAGAGAGACTGCTTTTACTAGGGCTGGTTTTAGATAGGGGCAAAGTAACCCGGATCCTGGGGGGGGGGGGGTAAATTTTGAGCCAATGGGCGCAAAAAATGGAAATCTAGTCCTGACTATCAGAGATATCGAAACTATTCGCCTCAATCACTTTGGAGAAGTTGGACACACTAATATCGTGAATATTTCTTCGAGTAATTAAAAAAAATTGCCTGATTAATAGATAGGAATAACTATGCTTCAGTTGCAAGATGTGTCAAAGAAAATTTTCTGGAAGCTAAGTTGACTTTCTTCTTTTCAATAGCTTGAGAGTTAGAGCCTTTTTAAAAAGAGGTTTCAATCAGGTGTACCTATTTCTCTGTGCCTTTATCAAGAATTTTTAGCGATGTTAAAAAACAAAATGGAACATGTTATTAAAAAAGATCATTGCCAATAGCATAAATCTCTGTAAAATTGATATAACCAAAAAAAAAAAAAAATGTATGGGAAAACCACGATTGGGAAACTGAATGAAACCAACTTGATTTTTCCATTTCCCATCAAAATTTACGGATTTTTTTCTAATTTCCAGTACAATTTCCACATTTTTCTCGGCACTAACGAATTCCCGCACTTCCCGGTTTTCCCGGATCGCTGGACATCCTCGATATTATCCCGTGCATAAATATCGGTAGAATTTTTTGGCTTGCGCATTCAATTTTAGACAAAGCTCATTTCCGATTAGTCCGTTAATTTGGCTATACAGGTGATAAACTTTTTTCATCACATGATGGTTTAGCTGCGAACGCTTCTCTAAGAAATAATTACTAAATTTTTGGTAACACTTTTGAGAGCCATTCCAAAATGTTCCATCAATGCTCGAGTACTTCAATATTATACCAAAATTAAGGTAACTTATTCATCTTCCCGCCTTTTATATTCATAGCAAATGAAGACTGCACATACAGTGAAGGTAAAAGTAAGTTAACAAGAAAAAAAAATCATTTACGAAACAATATCTTGCAAGTGTTTTACGTAAATTAAATAATTTGAATATAATCTGTGTATGTTCAAACAACAAGGGGATATCAAAGTAACTCCATTTATTTTTTAATGGAGGAAATAGTCAATGTGTAAAAGTTAACGTAATCAAAAAGAAGGCTGAGTACATGCACAGATATTGCATAACAAGAATTCTTCCTGCGCATGCGCACTACGTGCTACCAGTAGTTTAAAAAATGCTCGCCGGTATCGCATCGTCTACTGTGGAAGAACAGCGAGCTGTTATAAGGTTTCTTTTCGCAAAAGGCAAGAAACCCGCTGAGATTCATGGAGAAATGGTAGAAGTTTACGGCGCCGACTCTCTGATCTATTCCACTGCGTGCAAATGGTGTATAATGTTTCGGGAAGGAAGAATTGCCGATAAACAGCGTTCTGGGCGGCCTGCGTCAGCGGGAAGACTAAGCCATTATCGAGGACATTAACAACACAATCAGAGAAAACCGTCGCATTTCCTTGAAAGAAGTGAGTGAAACGTTTTACATATCATGTGGATCTGCATGGAATTTGATGCATGAGAAGCTTGTACACCGCAAAGTTTGTTCGCGTTGGATTCCAAAAAGTCTGACACCAGAACTGACCGACAACAGAATGGCGTGCAGTCTGCAACATCTGCAACGGCACCATCAAGAGAAAAATGAGTTTTTGAATGGCATTCTCACAGGAGATCAATGCTGGGTCTTGCACTTCACACGTGAGCCTAAAACTGCCAGATTGTGTGGAAACATCTACATTCTCCGGTTCGTAAGAAATTCAAAGTTTCTCCTTCAGCTAGAAAGATTATGCCTAAGTTTTTTGGGATATGCAAGGCATTCTAATCGCAGAGTTAACCGTCAACGCTACTACCTATTGTGAAACGTTGACTAAACTGCGGCGTGCTATTCGGGATAAGCGACCAGAAAGAGGAAACGACGTTTGACTTGTTCATGACAACGCACGCCCGCATATGGCCAATGTCGTCAAAGCAAAATTGGTCCGTTTCGGGTGGGAGGTTCTGGACTTAGCGCCCTCGGGCTACCACCTCGTTGGTCCCATGAAGAGATTTCTGCGTGGTCAGAGGTTTGAGACTGATGAGGGCCTCAAATCTGCGTGCGCCATTGGCTGTATTCACAGCCGATGGAGTTCTATGAACGGGGTATTCTGAAACTGGTGCAGCATTGGCATAAATGCCTAAATCATCAAGCTACCGAAGTGAAAATGTAAATAGACATGTAGTTTTAGCTGCACTTAATTGTTTACCTGTATATTTTGTAACTTTCTTTGAAAAAAAAATAAATGGCGTTACTTTCTGATATCTCCTCATACAATTCCCAGACAGAAAGTTCGTGAAATTCTAGTTACAAAAGAAAGTTATTAACAAATATTACACCTCCCGTCTGGCAGAAGTAAGTTAATAACAATAAGACATCACATATATGCAAATTTTTTCCTACTATAATTGTTGTTATGTTAATGTATAATCAGCGATAATCTCAAATCAATAAAATTGTTGATTTACTAGCTGAGATGCCTAAGAATGGTTAAGGAACATGAATTAAGCAACAGCATGTACAAAACAGTCAAGGATAGAATGGACTTAAAGATGACCTATAGACCGTCTGGGGAATATGTACAACATAACGCCTGTGGGTGCACTAAAGATATTTAAAAAGTTTGAAACCACTAGAATGAAGATTAATCACCGAAGATCAGGGAGAAAAAAAAAATTCACAGTTAAGCAGCACCAGAGCCACATCAGGCAATTGAAAAAGGATGGCTTTACAACACGCAGGCAAATCAAAGAGAAATTTAAACAAGCATCCAAGAAATATCCGTTTCCCAAATCACAAGGAAAATGAAAAAAACTGGATATCATGGACGAGTAGCTCGTCGCAAGCTTCTCATCAGCGCGAAGAACAAGAAGGATCGTTTAACTTTTGGTAAGAAATATGTAAACAAACCTGTGGAATTTTGGCACATCATTTGTGGAGTGACAACAGCAAATTTGAGGTTTTTCAAAAAAAAAAAAGAAAGGAAAGGTTTACAGACGGAATGGAACGGCATTTGACAGTAATAACATCAAGCCCACTATGAAACATTCTCAATCATTCACGGTCTGAGAATTTTCGGAGGAAATAAGATTGGACATCTTCATTTCATCGAAGTATTATGGACCGATTAGCCTACAAAAAATTCTTGACCAACATCCCATTCCTTCCAAAATCCAAACTGGTTTGAAGAGGGGCTGGTTGTTTCAGCAAGGCAACGGATCACAAACATACAGTACATCCGGAGTAATAATAGATGTTTTTGCAATGCAGAAGAATCAACATTCTTCCATAGCCAAATCAAATCTCCGGACATTAATCTAATCGAATATTTGTGGGATATTTTGGACAGAAAGGTCCATCGTCAAAAGACGAAATGTTGCTCAGTTCAAACAGTTTGCTAAAGTCTTGGGCATCAGTTCCCGCAAAAATGCTTCTAAAATTAGTGTAATGCATGCCCAGACATCGTAGGTAATCAAGGCACAAGGATGACCAACCAGATGCTAACTGCTTTCTTGACACTAAGTGCGAGTTCCTGTTAACATGTATTTGACGGGCAGGTGTATAGCTGATTTGTTAATAACTTTTATTTTGTGTAACTATAAATCCACGAAGTTTCTTCAGGTGATCGTACTTTTAAAATAGACAGAATATATTAACATTATTTAATTATCATAAATTGCTTGCAATATACTGTCACTTAAATGATGTTTTTCCTTGTTAACTTACTTTGACTCTTACTGCAAGAGAAATTTGTGAGCATAGGCAATTTTACCATATTTTGGCACGTTTGTCCCATCGTTAAGTTTTGAGACTCAATCATCAAATACTGATAAACTAAGGTGCTGGAAAAAAGTATAGAGCCGGGATGAAAATGCAAAACAAATAAACGCAAATAAACGTAGCAAATCCCTGCTGATTTTGTTGCTTTTTTATACACGTGAATTAGATGATACGAAACGTGGTTTCCAGAGCCTTTAACAACGAATAAGGAATCAAATGCAAATTAAGTCATTATACTAACCTAGCCACTTGCAAAAAACTTTAGTCTCACGTTTAAAACCCGATAAAGGCACCTTTTTTCTCATTGACCTTTATTAATCTGTTTGTCATTGATTCACTGAGTTTCACTAACATTCCTGGATCAAGGTTTTGCCATGCTGCAGTAATACTATTCACCAATTCTTCTTTATTACTGTACTAACGGAAATTGCTGTATACAGAACGCACTAAGATTGCCCAAATGTTCTCCACTGGGTTGAGATCTGGACTCCGGGATGGCTAGTCTAGAGCAATCACAGAATTAGCGTCAAACCAGTCCTTGGTTGAGGCCGAGCTTTGAATCGCAGCATTGTCCTGCTGGAAAATCCATTCACCCTCCGTTATGAGCGGACCGTATGGAAGCAAATTATCCGCCAGAATATCTTGATATGCAATGGAATTCATCTTGTGTGATACGAATGCAATAGGTGTAGTTCCGCCAGCAGCAACCCCTCCCCAAGTCATTACTGAGACACCTCCAAACTGTCTCTTTGAGAAGAATTCCTTTTCATCTCGAATATCATGCTAATAGTACTTGAACCCATCTGGTCCGTCCATGTTGAACTTCTTCTCGTCTGAGAACACAACATTCTTCCACTTGTCACCGTACGTAACGTATTTTTTAGCAAACGCCACATGCGCTTCACGATGAGCTGCTGTCAGAGGTGGTTTTCTTTCCATTTTTGAGTAATGCAGATTTGGAGAAGAATGCAACACATTTCGTACAGTTCTACTAGTGCACGGGAGATTTAGTTCGACAACATTCTGATGACGAACAAGGCTTCTTATTCTTGATGTCTGGCGAGCGGAAAGTGCGTTTGGCCTGCCAGATCTTGGTGCCATTCCATGTTTATTTGGAGTTTAGAGAAATTTGTTAACAAGCTGACTTGGAACGTCCAATTTCTTTCGCAATTTCAGATCCAGTTTTTCCGTGTCCCTTAAGAGCAACAATTTGCCCTCTTTCATACCCTGAAAGATGTTGTCCTTTTGGTATCTTGTATATTTGTGTTATATTACACAGACAGTGTGGTAAATGCTCTCATATGACGTTGCTGTATACTTTCATCACCTTAAATAATCCTTTCAACTAATAAAATATGCAAGAAAGTGGACGACTCTAAACTTTTTTCCACCTTGCAAGAGGGTAGGTTGGCATAATGGCTGTTAATTTGATTTGATTCCTTATTCGTTGTTAAATGCTCCTGGAAACAACGTTTTGTATCATCTAATTCACGTCTATAAAAAGCAACAAAATCAGCCTGCATTTTCATCCTGGCTCTATATTTTTTTTCCAGCACCTTAAACACTGCACTGTCGACTTATTCAACACATCGTGGATTGCAAATTGTTTACAAAACACCGTCTGAAATTTGAGGGAATTAGTTTTCGAATAACGTTCCACAAGAAACATTTTGTACAGTAAATTCCATCTTGAATTCTCACGCGACTGTCAAATGATTGTGTCCTCTAGTCCTCATCTTATGCCCAAAGATTTCAGCACTTGAAAATACAAAACGTAAAAGAGGTACAGAGAAACTAAAAATACAAGCAAATGACAATAAAATTTGAATAAAATGATCAAAACAAGTCGGGATCCCATTCTTAAAATCGAGGTCCTCTGTAATTTCCAAAAGAGTAACCCTTTCCACCAGTAATATCTGCATAGTGATGTAAGTTGATTTGCATGTATACTAAATGATTTATTGTAAAAGTAAGGGAATAAATTGCTTATTTTAAAATTAAAATAAATAATTTTTAAACTAAACTGAATTGTTCTCATGTGTACGTATTTGTTTTTAGGCGATCGTGTGTGCCAAGACAGTCTGGCAGTTACGCTCGATGAGATCCGGCAAAATCACTTTAACTGTTTAGGCGAATCACTCAATGACATGCGACTCAACGGAATCAACACGGACGTTTCCCTTGGTTGTGGCAATCAGGTATTCACAGCCCATAAGGCTATTCTTTGCAGCAGTAGTCCCTACTTTAAAGAAATTTTGAGTAGTGGCAATGGCGAAGGAGGTAATGGCGCTGAAAACGGTGATCCCAATGGCAATGGAAAAAATGGAGGTGGAGAGAGTAGTGTTGAAATGGAAGGTGTAGACCCCGAACCGATGGAAGAACTACTTCATTTCATGTATACGGGTTATATAACTGTCTCTTCGGATGAAAGAGAACGTCTCAAAGCCGTTTTATTTCTCGCAGATTTTCTTCAGATGAGAGATGTATACGATTTCTGTTGTTGCCAGATATTACAGACCATTTCGATGCAAGCTTTTGTTGAAGCCTGGGATATAGCGAACACCACTAATAACGAAGAGATGGAATGCGAGGTAATTAAATATCTTGGAAGGAATTTCAGAACTCTCCACAAGGCTAAAGAATTCCCTGAATTATCTCTGGAGCGTCTTTGTGCAGTATTAACATGTACCACGCTGACTGTCCCTACACAAGATACCGTGCTGAGAGCCGTGCTCACGTGGCTAAAACATCAGGATAGAGAATGTATAGACACGTACTTGCTAACACTGTTACCACTTATAAAATTCCAGGATGTATCTCTAGAGTGTCTTCAGGAGCTTTTGGAAGAAGAGCCACTCGTGTGCGATTATCCCGAATTGGAACGTAGTATCACTCGGGCAATTAGCTTAAGGTTTCTAAAAGGCCGCATGTGCAATCGTGGTGAGGAAACTTTCCAACCTTTGGTGGCAATATTAGTGCAAATGAAGGACAATAGCTTGGTCATGTTAAGGTACGACATTAGGAAAGGAGTCTGGGTGAATCCTGAGCGCTTGCCATTACCCAAGTTGCAACGCTATGAACTTATTCCGCGTATTGTGGCAGTCCAGGAATGTAAAGTTTTCATTATTGGAGGCAGAGCCGCTGGAAACTGTTTGAATTCCGTGTACATGTACAATGCGAGTACTAAATCTGTTAACTCCTCGAAAAATATGTTCAACCCTCGTGCAGGGCATGGGGTAGCTACTCTTAACGGTTCTATTTATGCTGCCGGTGGTTTCAACACGTGTGGCTATTTACATTGCGTGGAAAGATACGATCCTGAAGACGATGAATGGACGAACGTCGCACCTCTTTGCGAAACTAAAGTGGGATTGAGTTTGACTGGATTGAATGATCGCCTCTATTGCGTTGGTGGATGGGATGGAGAGAAAGGACTGACCACGGCAGAATGCTTCGACCCAGCTGTAAACCAATGGACACGTCTGGCTTGCTTGCCATCTAAACGATATGGCGTCGGTAGTGCGGCAGTTGACGGACGTCTATATGTCATGGGAGGACGAGAAGATACGGACAAGTGGGTAACGAAGGACTCTTTGATGGTATACGATCCGAGCAGTGACCGTTGGTGTGCTACAGATACGAACGTGCCCTTTTGCCCCGATGAGTACTTTATGGTAGTTTGGAAACAACAGATTTGGTTGGCTTCCTTCAAAGCAAAACAGTTATTATCGTACGATTCGGTTAAGGATCAAATGATTCGCCCTGAACAGGCTTCTTATTTAAGAGATTGTTGGGGACCGTTAGGTGTCGTATTGCTTAATAAGAACGTATGACTGTCGTTTAATCACCAAGATGAGCTTAACAATTTATTTGAGCTCATTTAGATGAAAGAATGATAAAAAACACTGCGATTCTACGTACTATACGATTTATTTATTATCTATTCTAAAGTGCGTGAAAATATAAATTAATTTCTAATATGAAATGCCAAAAAACGAATAAATGGCAACTCGTTCTCATAAAGAGAATGAAAAATTCTTTATATTTGTATATCCGACCACATATCTATTATAGAAATGCCGATGTAGTGTAAGTTTTGAATAGATAAATAAATAGATTATCATTTATCAGGAATTTTTAGACTCTATCTTCTATTAAACTTTAGAAAGTTTGACTCTATGCACTTTAAACGATGATCACACGGTGTAAACTAAGTTCTATTTGATATATGGTAGTCTTAGTTAATAAGCTCTGATGCTTCAAGAAATAACCCAGTAAAAGATGACAGTGAGTCTTTTCTAATTGCCCTATTACTTGAACGAGATTAAGTAATAACACAGGTGAAAGGGATACAGATGCGACACGTAAGCTTAAAAAACATGAAACAGGCCAGCTACAGTTGGACAGTGGCGGGGAGCGTTGAATGGGTGGATTCAGAGGAATGTACTTTCAAAAGTAGTACAGTCCGCGCGCCACGAGTTGGGGGATGTAGGGCACTTATTTGCTGGCAGGTGCGCTGCGTTCCAATGAGAGTTGACATGGTCTATAAAAGATCTTTTATAGACCTTGAGAGTTGAAGCAAAAACGCAGCGTACCTGTGGACTGTACACATTTAAAGGAAAATAGGAATACAAATCAGAAAAAAAATTAATGATAGTTTGCATTTGCTTATTTTTGTGTAGCTTTACCAAAGATTATAAAGAGTATTAACCTTCATTTAGCAAACAAATTTACTTTTTTGATTTTTTATTTTCAGGCAATGTTTTACGAGTGCGTAATTTTGCTTTTCAATGAAACTTATTACAATTCCAAATTCATTTAAAAAAAAAACTTTTATTTAAAATATATAAATTTTAGGCGTTGAAACTTATCCCAATATGTAATTTAATAAATATATTATAAAAACACAATTTTTATCAAAGTAGAATTTATCAAAATATAAATTTAATCAAACTTTTTTTAAGAAATTATATATTCGGATAAGTTTCAAAGTTTAGAATTTTTATCCTTTAAATAAATGTTTTTAAATTAATATGGAATTCTATTAAGTTTCGAATAACGAAGTACATGTAATAAACTAATTATGAAAGTTTTTAAAGTAATTTTGTATAGACGCTGAATTTGTTACTTATAATCAGTTTTGGTTATTAACTGTTTTTTTTTAAATTTTCCTGCTGAGGTGTTATGTATATTGTTTTAAAGGTTGTTGTAAATATTTTCTCTACGATTTAAATATATATCTTCAGGTCTCTTGTTTGAATACAATCTACAGAAATTGTTCTGTGCATCCACTGAGCGCGCCTACAGGCAATATTCACATTGCCTTATATCAGTTGTAATAAACTATGCTTTGATTGAATTAACCATTGAAAAAAGCTAGTTCTATTATTTAAAGAAATCTACAATGTTGTACCTTCTTGAGAATATAAAGAAATGATAGTTTAGCACCACCTTTTTTAAATGTTTCTATATTTGCCATCAATTTTCATCCATTTTTCAATCAACTTTCTAAGTGAAAATAAAAACAACAGTTGTAAAATTTTAGTTAATAAAATAAGTTAACAGCAGTATTTTTAGCATATTATATACACCATTTACATGTAAGATTTATTTTTAAGTCACTCCTTTCGCGCGATGGCGTCATCGGTTGCCATTCAAATGTCGCATCTGTATCTTTTATCTGTGGTAATTTTTATTTGTAAAATAGTGTACGTTGTGTGAAAATAGTATTTAAGATCATCTTTCTTTACATAAATAGTATAAAGGGAGAGTCAAAAGTATTGCCCCCACTTACACTGCAACCAGAAGCAATTGACGTCTGATGATTATCCAAACTTTGATAATGAGGTATTATGGTCAAATTAAATTTATCATCACCTTCATCCATTTTTCTCGGGATGAAATTGTCAACAAGTACAATCTTCATTATTGGGCAGTAGAAAATTCTCGAATGTATGCGAGAAGCTACATGTCTTGGAGGATATTTATAACTTGGAGGATAAATGTGCGAGTGGGCTGTATAAAGGCTCCATGGTGAACTCTTGACAGCAGAACACTACAGAGGTGAGATTCTTAACGTCGTAGTGGCAGACTTTGTGGATAATTTGCCACTGGTCTCGAACCAGTGCATGCGGTATCAGCAAGACTTGTTGGCGTTCCACCACATTTCATTACTTGCACGTGAACGTTTAGGCGAGATGTTTCCAGGTCGATAGATTGGCCGAGGAGGACCAGTTCATTGGCCACCACACATTCCTAATCTTATACTTCAAGGACAAACTTTATGCCACAACCTATTTTAGAGCAGGATCTGCAACAAGGGATCCTGTAAATGGCATCAGTACAGAATATTTGATTATTTGAGAGTTAAGCACACCTTCAAGGCGTAAATTAAAAATTACATGTTCAGGAGATTAAACTCCATTGTTATAGTCAGTATAAAAACTAGTCAATTGACTTTTAAAATGATGGCAAATCATTAAACAAGTTTGAGCTTTGCAATCCAACGCAAGGCAGCGCACTTCATACGCAAGTCATTCCAATGTTTGATGGCATTGTAAGGAAAATGATGTTGGAGATAATTGATTATTCTATGTGGGAGTTGTATCTTGCCAAATCGGGTCTTTCGATATTGGTTTCCCGATTTGGAATATGCTATGGTGCAAGTAAACATCACATTGAACACTTTCTGTACGGTTTGGAATAATTTCATTTCTATCACCTGACTGTCTGTAAACTACAAATAAAATAGTAACATTAGAAGACAATTGCCTAACAGTAGAGATTGCAATGTGATTTTTAAGTAATCCGTTGATCGGATTTGGTAAACCTTTTTTTTTTCCAGAAATTGATGCTGAACAAGTTTTCTAAATGGAAAATATTGTCCATATCTTTAGGAGTTTTGCATTTGTCCTAATTTGCATAGTTGAAATCAATGAGTGCACCGTCAGGAAGGTCACCCTCGACTGGGAATTCAATGCATTAAGTGGAATTTACATACTGTATCTATGTTTGCATCAAAGATAGGAGGGGGTGACAGGCTTTTGATTCGCATGTATATCAAAAAATATTTTTAAGAGGTTATGAATATAAATATTAAATATAATAATTAATGTTTCTGAACACAAGTTAGTATTCTCGTCCAGACTATGGAAAACAAATTGGGAGGAAGAATATCGATAAACAACATAAGATGGTATAATTTTTTTTTTTGAAATTCGATGAGGGAAGGTAGCGTCAAGTTTTAATGTTTTCCAATGCATATAAATGATTGCCAATTTTTGTAGTGCATGGCGGTAAAATTCCCGTGCCGTAGAATTTTTAAAGATCCAATGGGAGATTTTTACTTTCAACAATTTACATTCAAATACAGAGCTGAAAAAAACTACTAGGGTTTCGTTCTGCATTGCGGTGCTGAGACTGGGGAAAAAAGTTCAATTCTAGGGAATTAAGTTTGTGGGGAGTTCCAATGATAAGTATTCTCTACAATGATGAATTCCCAGACGTCTTGAATTGTAGGAAGAGGTGAAATCAGGGGCGGCGCTAGCTTCTTCGGCGCCCCCATGCAAACCTATGTAAACCTCTAAAATGTGCGCCCTTTCAACCTTGATTGGCGCCCCATTCTACAATGCGCCCCCATGCGACGCTTATTTTGCTTACTGGTGCGCCGCCCCTGGGTGGAATGAAATGTCGAAAAGTAAATGCCAACAGATTAACTCTTCTCATTCTTGGTAAAACAAAGTCGTTAATAGTGATGAATTTATGCAATCTGCATAAATCAATAAATATTAGATCCTCATTTATAAATGCCCAAATCCCCAAAATATTTGCCAAATCCTGGAAAGAAGGCACAAACTAAAATTATTAGAAGATATATTTTTATCAGTAGTTCCAAAAATTTTAAGCGTGAATAATAAACCATTTCAGCTAAGGATTTCAATTTTAAAAAATCTTAATTAAGAATTTAATTACTCCGATATTTTATCTGATAAATTTTAAGCGATAATAAAAGTCTAATTTCAGTTCATCGTTATCTGAAACTGGTAGATAATGTTACCTGAACCCTTACAAGAAGAGAACTATTTATTGAAGATTTCTCTATTTAACTGTGCGGAGCATAAGAAGAATCGCAATACACTGGTTATCTTCCTTTCTCGTGACGTATAGAAAATTCCTATAAAACTTAAATAAATGAAAACGCTAAATTCATTGATTTTCTTATCGCTTCTGGTGAACCTTCCCACAAATCGGGATTATGCGATATTTGAGCGGGATAACGTATTCGAGCATCTCGAAATACGTAAAAACTGGATCAGCTCTCGTGAACTTCTGCCTCAGGCCCGTAGTCAGGGGGGGGGGGGCGACGACCAACCAATTATGGAAAAAGGTCCGACTCGGTGGAATTTATGAAAAAAGGTGTCCGGAATTTTTGGAAATGTAATTAGACGTGCCTAGTGTTTCTTTCGTTGGACAGAGTATAATCACGGCCTCCTAGAAACTACCAGGCCTGAACATGACGTCAATACTGTATTGTTGAAGCACTAAGATTGTGACGTTGAACTAACTTCTGTAATAGCACCACCAGTTTGACGTAATAATGTTTTATCTTTTCCATGTTCAGGCATGGTAGTATCTAGAAGGCCGTGGTATAATACGGCTATAGTGTCACTTCAAGAAACGCTACTTCAATTACTATTCACCATCGAACTGAAGACCGTAGTTTCCATGACCGTCTTACTGCTCATCAGCAGAATCTGCGTGAAGCGATGTTTAGAAGGGGTGGATGATAAGAGCAAACATTTTCCTTTAGAAACGCTTGTAAAAGCCAAATAGAAGGCAATTTGGCCCAAAGTTGATGTAACCAGTGGCGTAGCGAGTATAAATGGTGCCTGAGACCATGGGCATTTTCGCCCCTCCCCCCAGCAAGGGTAATAAGGCTAGCACCCGGGAACAGATCCCCCCCCCCTCCTGCTCTGCCACTGGTTGTAATCTAAATTCCATCAGAAACGAGTACGCAGTTATTAAAGGTTTAAAGAGTAAAGCTTGTTTTTACCTAAAGTCCGACAAAGGCAATACGATATGATTGAAGTAGCTGAAGTCCAACTACTTCAGCCGAGTAGAATAATTCGAAAACCTTTTTAACTCTGTTTATTACTAAAGTCCAAAATGCAATCGAAGATATCCCAAGCTGATTCAGAAAAAAGAAACCCTTATGTTTTATTTCTTCCACAAAATTCACAATGCACGGAAGATACAAAACCTATTGCATCAAACTTAGTTCTCTCTCATAAGTTATCCAATTTTCTTAACAAAAGGTTCGGAAAAAAGTGATCACACATTCGATAGATTCTTGGTGAAGAACAGTTTCGAACTAATTTTCAAAGGAGACCTCGGGAACACCTCGGGAGACCGGGAAACGGTCTTAGTCCGTTTATACTAATTTCATGAGTAAATTTGAGAACCATATTTTTGGCTAACACCCTCTTATTTTCCCCGGGAACGTGGATTATATATTCGTCGTTTTGACACGAATCTGTGAGATATTGGGAGAGATCAAAATCGTTAACACAGTTGAATTACTGAAGAAAATCATTGTTGCTACGATGATCAACAATACGTTAACAATCGTAGCAATAATCACTGCTTCACCAACCCAACTCTTGGTTGACATTTTTGAATTCGGTCATTGATTATTTCCTTAACGAGTTAAATAATAAACTTCTAGAATCAAAGAAGTATTCATAAATACAGGGTGATTCAGAAAGGCAGATCAAGAATGAAATACCATGTACAGTTTGTAGCAGGGAACAATATTTTTCCTATAAACATGGGTCCGGAAATGCATCCTTACAGGGATAATGCAACTTGTACGAGGTAGGAATGACATTACAGTAGGTGTTCAAAATGCCGACCCTGAGCCTTGATGCAATCTGTCTCTCGAAGTGGTTGGTCTAGTGTTTGAAACGCCCGGCGATGTGGGTGATCACGGTCTGGAAAACGCTGTTGGTAAATCCTTTCCGCTTCAGTAGCATTACCCTGTGCCTCGCCGTAGACGAGATGCATGTCCGCCAGCTCCGCATTAGTCAAGCGACCCATTCTACGACAATGGAGTTGCATGTTTCGTTTCTTTTAAAGGAGAGAACACGAACAATTTACATGTTTAGATCCTAATTTACATGGACCCTACCATTGCCTTCCGGGTAACGCACATCCAGTCCTACCTCGTACAAGTTGCATAATCTCTGTAAGGATGCATTTCCGGACCCATGTTTATAGGAAAAATATTGTTCCCCGCTACAAACTGTACATGGTATTTCATTCTTGCCCTACCTTTCTGAATCGCCCTGTATATAAGCCTCAACTTCAAAATTTAAATTAAAAATTTACTAGCAACAATTTATCTGTGAAAGAGAAAGCAATAACTGGCTTCCTTTTCTAGATGTATTATTCAAATTAATGATAGGTTAGAGTTCGACCAGGGATGAATGAAAGTAGAAAGCAATAACTGGCTTCCTACCTTCATCCCTGATTCGACAATTATCGGAAACCCACTAATGACCATCGCTCTATAATAAACGAGTTTATTCACTGTGTAAGCCATAAACATGCTCCTTTTCATGCTATCGTGTGTCCCAAAAATGAGCGACGATTTGAAAAATCAATTCACGAAAACGGAAGGCGATAGAAATGTATGGTTTGCTGCGTTCTACTTAGGAAATCGGGGAATTTATTCGCACCAGTTTCAAAATTAGTTATAAAGTCCCAAACTTTTTTGACTCGCGAACCCCTTTCACAAAGTTTTTCGACTCGCGAACCCCTTTCACATTGATCTGAGTTGTGCAAATACCTGACTTATACACATAGAATAATAGGAATCCACCATTATGGAAAATTTTTGGCGAACCCCTTGAAACATTTTGCGAACCCCAGTTTGGGAAACGCTGCTCCACGCATTCCGTCCCGTCCGATCGGCATTCTATACTTCAATCTCAAAATGAACTTAGTAGTCGACGCCTTAATTTCTAGAACCCTCCCCCCCCCCCCTATACTTCAATCAGCAATCCAACTGAAATGTTACACGGGCGTCTGCTAATTTTATCCTCAGACTGCGCTATGGTGGAATAAGAAAGGTGGGGCAATAGCGCGGTTGTTTTGTGTATTCTACGCATCAGGGTGCCAAGTGACGGAGTTTTCACGTAGCCAACGAGAAAGATAGGCCCCAGCCAACGCCTCCTAAAGATAAGGCCTGAGCGCGAAAACGTCAGGCATTGTTACATCATCATCCGAAGATACGTTTAATTGCATTTTAGGGCTTATCATTGGTAATAATGCGATTAAACGTATCTTCGGATGATGATGTAACAATGTATGACGTTTTCGCGCTCAGACCTTATTTTTAGGAGGCGTTGCCCCAGCCAACACCTTCTAGACACAAGGCCTCGGCACGGAAGATTCTAACGTCAAACAGTAGACAGTAAGGCCAACTATAAATACAGGCCAGGGAGTCGAAAACAATGTAAAATGTGATTTTCGACTGCCCCAGCCTGTATTTATAGTTGGCCTTGCTGCCTACTGTATGACGTCAGAGTTTTCCGTGTCGAGGCAACACCTCCTATAGAGAAGGCCTGCGGACCAAAGGTGTATGCATTGTTACATCATCATCAAGCGGCCAAATTTAGGGCTTATTATGGGTAGAAATACGACAACAATAGCCGCTTAATGGTGATATAACAATGTATACACCTTTTGTCCGTAGGCCTTCTCTATAGGAGGTGTTGGTCGAGGCCTTGTGTCTAGAAGGTGTTGCCCCAGCGCGGAAAAGTCACCTGATCATAGTAGTCCGGCCAACAATTCAACCTTCATTGTTTCCAACAAACGAAAAAATATCGAGTAACAATGTAACCTTCATTGTATCCATCTTGAATTTTAACAATCGATATTTTTTCTCGTTAGCCTCGTATTGTTGAAACGTCCCGAAAACCGATGGGATATTTAGAAATGTGAATTTTGTATTTTAGATGAATAAGTAAATACAGTATAATAAAATACATTACCGCCAAACATGGGTCATTTACTTCTTTAATAAATCATTTTTATTTTAAATTTTAAATATCCTTATTTTGTTTTTAAATTTCTTTTTGCATGAAGTCACAAAATCCATCTGTTTGGATGATGTCACAAAAACAGTGCCACGGCTTGTTTAGATCGCGTCGGCTTCGACATTGGTACTGATCCGATCGCCCATGTTATGGTAAAAATTGTTTGTTTTGGTGTCCCCTAACTGTGTTTAACCTTTGGTAACTACCTTTAGAAACACCCTGTATATCTTTAAAAAATAAAGATTTACCTTTCCTAAAAAGCTAAAACTGTAAATATCACACTATATAGGAAATGTTTAATTTGATAATATAAAAACGTTGACAAAATAAACAAATAAATGATTTACAGAAGTGCTACTATTGAAACACAGAACCATCCTTCAATTAACCAACAGCAGGCATTAATATTATTTGATGTTTAAGTAAAAAGTTAAGTGAACATACTACTCGGTAAAAAATATTGTTTTGCCCTGTTCTATAAATTCCTATCACTTAAAAAGTAGAGAAAATTTAGCAAAATAACTTTAAATTTATAATTAAATTAAATAATAAATTTCTAATAATTAAAAGACATTGTATCTCTCAAACTAAACAGCTTAATATACACTGAAGTGTCAAAATTCATGGGATACCTATTCAATATCGTGTAGGACCGACCCGCTTTTACCCGATGAATTGCAGCAACTTGACATGGCATGAAGTGCAGTCGGCGGAAGTCCTCTGAAGAGATCTTCATATAACTGCGCGAGTATTGCTGGTGCAGACTGTTGTGCACGAATGGATCGTTCGATAATATCCCAAATATGTTCGATGGGATTTGTGTCTGGCGATCTAGATGAGCAATTCATTCGTTGAAATTGTTTAGAATGCATCTCAAATCAGTCACGTGTAATGTTGGCCTGGTGACATCGCGCATTGTCCTCCTGGAACATGAAGACCATGTAGGGCTGCAAATGGCCACCAAGCCAGTCAATTGTAGGCCAATAACGATTCCCAGTTAATTGTAGGTCCAATATGATCAGAGGATCCAAACCTGCCGTGTAGATTGCGTAGGTAAATCTACAAAAGGTAAACACGCCCCACACCAGCTTGCATAGTGCCTTCTCGACAACTTAGGTCCATGGCCTCATGGGGTCTGCGCCACATTCCAACTCTACCGTCAACTTTAATCGTGACTCAACGGACCAAGCTATGTGTTTCCGGTCATCTAAGGTCCAATGAATATGTTAACGAGCCCAGGCAAGATGGCGTGCTGTGAGCAAAGGCAGTGTTCTCGGTCTTCTGCTGCCAGATCCCTCATTGAATGCGGGTGTTAATTGACGTACTATGTGTTACGAAGGACCATTTTGCTCAGATGTCGCTGGTCACGAGCATTTAGCATACCGTGGTCGGCCGCTTCGCTGTCTATGGTGGGAGATAATGCCTGAAATGAGGTACTCTCTGTGTAACCTTGCCACTGTGGATCGAGGAATGTTGAAGACCCGCATCACTTCAGAAATGTAATGCTCCATGCTTCTAGCTCTAACTATCATCCCCTTTTCAAACTCTGATAATTCTCGTCATGTAGCCATAATCACGTTACAAGACGCTTCAGATGACTGCTAATATATAGCACTAATACCGCTCTACCTATTATACACCTTTTACAAGCGACACCGGAAAATTTGCATACGATGCTCCCATGACTTTTGGCACTTCAGTGTATATACAGATATACTTACCTCTAAAAATTAATAAATCAGACTGAACTAACAGTAAATTTGCCAAATATTTTTCTATAAACTCAAAACAGCTTCTAATCATATAAAAACTTATCTTCACCGACGTATTAGCAAGAATAATGCTATTGTATAATGAAACCGCCCTTTTATAATTGAGGTAATACAGGGTGACAATAAATTATGGCAACAGAAATGGACGCGTCCAGGCGCGAATATATTAAAGCACCACCAAATAATTTTTAATTCATTGCAATCACTGCATGTTCTTGGGCTAGTCGTCCGTGTTTCAACTTATTATGAGTTAATTGATGTGTGTTTTGAAATGTCAAGCAAACGCTGTGCAATTTTGAAGCTGTTTCGTCAAGGAAAGCGTCAATGTGAAATTGTTCGTTTGCTCAATGTTGGCAGAGACGTCGTCTCCAAAGCGGTCAAACGGTTCAAAGAGCTTGGCCATGAAGGCGACCGTCCAGGAAGAGGAAGAAAGCGTACCACCAACACGTCCAGGAACCGCAAAATCATCAAAAAGCGAGTCCAGCGAAATCCGAGGGCCTCAATGAGATAAATCGCTCGTGAGACCGGAATCAACCGCGAATCGGTGCGGGAAATGGCAAGAGAGGAATTCAAACTCAAACCCTGCAAGCTCCAAAAAGTCCAGCTCCTCACAGACGAAAACAAGCGCGTACGGCTCCACAGATGCCGCCAACTCGAGCGTCGGGCCGCAGGTGAAAAATGTAAGCGCATCCCCTTTACAGACGAGAAGCTCTTCACTGTGGAGCAGGCACACAATCACCAAAACGACAGAGTGTGGTCAGCAGAGGCACCCGGCACCTCTGCAGTCATCGAACATAGCCAACATCCGCAGTCCGTGATGGTCTGGGGCGGAATTTGCGCCAGTGGCAAGACACCCCTCGTTTTCGTGGACCAAGGAGTCAAAATCAACCAACAAGTTTACCGTCGTGACTCGGCAGCATTTCGGCAATGCGGATTGGACCTTTCAACAAGACTCTGCACAAGCTCACAGAGCGAAAATGACGCAGGAGTGGTGTAAGAGCCATTTTCCGGATTTCATCACGTCTCAGCAGTGACCGCCCTACTCGTCGGATCTCTATCCGATGAATTACAGCGTATGGTCGATCTTGGAAGCCAGGACCTGTGCTAAACGCAACCCTGGATTTATACACAAGTAGACCAAGCACGTGCTTAGGGCCACGTTAGACTAAGCATGTGAATAGGGGCCCCCGAATCCTCAGAAAAACAGGATTTACACTGAGAAAGGTGTGTAGTGCTTACGGCCCCTAAAGGTATTAGTCCGGCCCTGGCTAAATGCCACAACAGTTTGGAGTCGCTGAAGAAGTGCCTGCGCCAAGAATGACCGATTGTCGCCCGACGACTTGCGGCCCATTGCTGAAAATTTCAAGACACGTTTGGGGATTTGTATCGCCGCCAAAGGAGCCCACTTCGAAACCGAATGACTATGTTATTACCAAGGGAGCATGTTCTATTTATTAGTTGTCAATTGCTTTATTTTTCGTTTTATGGATTAAAAAATTTGTAAACAATGAGTTGCCATAATTTATTGTCACCCTGTAAACAAATCAATCCATGATATTCTTTCCTATTCCTTTATTTATTTTAATCAATGCATGACATTTATCGAAAACCCATCAACAATCATCGCTATATTATGAACGATTCCGTTCACTGTGCTAGCCAAAGTCTGCGTAACCTATATATACAGACTTTGGTCCTAACCATAAACATGCTGCCTTCCACGCTATGATCCACCGACCAAAGGTACCAAACCGAATTGAGTACCATTAAATCTATAGCAAGGTTGAATGGCTTTTCCGATAATATTGTCGACAACTTACTCCGTAAGCATAAGCTTCTTTTAAATAGAAAGGATTCCACGAAGTTAACTCCAGAGACCACAAACCCTAAATTTATTAGTATTGTTTATGATCCACAATTAACTTAGGGCCTGAAAAAGATTTTTGGCGCTTGCAATTTAAAGATTGCATTCAAAAGTGGGAACACTTTGAAAGCACTCTTATGAAATCCTAAGGATGCCATCCCACCTCTGGAAAAGTCGGGAATCTATCTATTTCAATGTGATTTTTGTGAGAAGAACTATGATGGTCAGAAATATTATTAAAAGTTGGAAAGAGCATTTAGCTCATGTAAAATATGGCAGGTCGGACAGATCGAGCATCTCCAAACATATTTTGGGCACTGGTCATGGTATTAGTTCAGATAATTTTAAGTTACTTAATTCAAAAATTTTCTGTCTTCATTGTAAGAATTGGCGCTTATTTATTGGCCGTTGACAAGCTTTATATATGACCAATTAATAAAGTTTTTCTTCTAATTACAACTGATTAGAGAAAACCGGTTTTCAATTTCAAACAATTCTGTCAATTCAACAAATCAATTAGACAACTTTGAGAGTATAGAAATCTGTAAAAGTAATTCTAAAACATTATTAAATATGGGCAAAGGGCCGATCTCAAACTCTATTCTGTTTGATTTATTGAATCGATTCTGTGTCTTCTTGTTTCTTTTCTTTTTGTTTTTTAATTTTGCTATTCCATTTTACTGTTTCTTGTTACCTATTATTTTTAGTTTTTGTTCATTATAGTTTAGTTTATTTTTTTCTTGGGTATTTTTTTTTATCCTTTGGTTTAGTTTACTGCCCTTCCGCCTATTGACAAGATATCTCCTTATTTTATTATTATTTTCTCTTTAAATAATATTTTAATATGTCCAATAGTCGTTATTTTCTCTTCTGCTTACGCAATTGGCCCCCCCCCCCCCTTGAGGGGGGGCTAAAGCTTTATTTTCTTTAGTCTCTCATCGCTGAAGATGGCTACTTGGTAGCCGAAATACGTATCCGAAATTTTGTAAATAAATAAATTTTGTCTCTAATGAGCCATTTGGAATCATTAAGGCTACACCCACTCCCCCAGCTGAATTTTTTTTTCCATGACTCGCGAAGAAATGTTGAAATTTCGCGAAAAACATTTTCTATCTATGCAACTTACTTCTCGAATCGACTCTCAATAATATGAATAATTTTTCTTTTTTATTTACAAAATAATTAAAAATTTGACACCGCAAAATTAAGCCTCGAAATATGCAAGAAGAATAAATTATAAGTCATAGTAGGAAGCCTGCGCGACTATACCATTCCACTATTCTAATTTATTAGTTTTATTTTACTTCGAGGATCGAAAAATTGTTATTTTTTGCAAATCTAGGCATTTTAACATTTGATATTCAAGTTTTAAATCAAATGAAAGAAAATTTTTCTTTTTTTAAAAAATAAGAATTTTTTACATTTTTATGCGTTTCATATGAGCAGACTAACATGAAAATCCCTTAGTTCAAACATAGTTTCCGCGACGAACTCAGATTTGCATTATACAGAGCAGTCTAAAGCAGAAGATGAAATTAAAGTTACGCGGGCATTTTTTAAAATTTATTTCATCTGTGAATGGAGGAATGGAGTAACTTGCAAGAGCAAGTTGATGATGTCGAGCGGAAACGTGTCAGATGACGTAATCTTTACTTCCGGTATTGACTTTGATGGCATTGCTGCAACGGATGGTGGTTGAGCTGCTTTTAAGTAGTTGCTTTTGATTTTTATTTTTGAATGTATGAAGTACGCTTTTTTTTTTTCTTTTTTCCTTTTTAATATAATCGACGTATACAGCACATTTATAGCGGAAACAAAGCTACGATTGTTTTGAAATGTTTGTCAGATGAATGAATGACGTGGTTTCTGTTGCTCAGTGCTGAATAGGAAGAATTAATTTTTATAAAGGTAAGCATTAATAACATAAAATATTAAAACCTTGTTGTCATAATCACTTCATAATGAATTACGAATTACTTTGCATTAATGTTTTCTTCGATAAATGTAAATTTGGAGATGGGTGAAGTCCTGATTGTAAGCGCGTATCGTTGTTTTCATTCTGGCTATCTGTTATTAAAATATGATGAACTACAGTGTTCTTATTATAAAATATAAAAGATAATTATATGTTGGAGGGGGAAGATATCACGCATGCAAAACGTTGGTTTGTGCGGTAAAAAAAAAAATTTTAGATTCGTCCTCGTCAAAAACTTGCTGATAATCTTGTGACCGGACTGGTTTAATGCAAACTCGTGGCCTTGTAATCAATGAGGACAGTGTCTAAATGTTACAGGAATAAAATTCTCAAGGCGCTTAAACACGCAGTAGAGGAGGGACAAAATAATATGAAAACGTTAATTAATATTTTAGAAGAGTTCACAATAGCCAGCCTGTTAAAGGGGAGAGAGGAATAATTTTTCGGATTTGCAGGCTTCGATTACAGCCCATATTAAGATTGAATATAATACTTGATATCTGCTGATCTTTAATCTACACTTTCTGATTTCTTATTATCAACTGACATTTCAGTGTGAAGAAGAAGAACTTTCAGTTATCTGAAAAATCCTTCTGTTTTTAATTCCAATAACTTAACGAAATGGCAAAAGTGACGAACAGAAAGAGAAACAGTCATAATCAGAGGAAATGCTATAAGATAAGAAATCAATAAAAAATAAAAATAAAACATATTTGCATCACTTTCGGTAGTGGATTTGCTTTGATAAGATTATCGATGTTTGCTCTTTTCTGCTCTGATTTTTCTGATTTTGAAACAACATGGCCCAAAGAAAATTAATCAGGATTTTTTAATAGAAAATCTTCTACAAATGTAAAATCCCATGATTTGTATTTAAATTTTCTTGTGTATATTACAGATATGGTTAACAATATGGTTTTACTGTTTACTTGGAAATAATTTACTGCTAGTATAATTTTGCATTTACAAGTGTTTGCATCAATCTGCCATTTATTATAGCAGCCTTGATCACAAAAATGATAGCTTTGGTTGTTTGTGTAAATTCATAAACACTGGCAAGCTATTCCTATGTATGTGTGTGTGAATATTTTTATTTTTCATTAAATTTTATTGGCATTGATATTTCTTCTTCCTTAATTAACCAACTTTTAATGAGTAAACAACTTAAGTATAGTACACTCACTCACCAAAAGTCATGGCACACCCCTCTAATTAGGTCCTGTAATGAGAAAGATCTTGCTGCTTCCTTCTTGGAATGCATGTGTGCAGGATTCCTTGATATCACACAATTATTGTAAGCAAAACTAGCTGCAGAAATGGCAGCATGCCGAGAGCTATCCGCATTTGAATGGGGGATAATTGTTGGTGCCAGACAGATGGGTGCCTCAATAACAGACATAGCCAACAACCTGCAATTTTCCTGCACAACCGTTGCGAGGGTCTATCGAGAGTACACCCAATGAGGGGTTACAACCCATTTCAGACAGTGGACGGGCCACCCACACCTCATTGATGCCAGAGGTGTTTGCCGGGTCATCTGGCTTGCAACTGCTGACCGAAGGGGTACAGCGGGCCAAATCACCATGTGGTACAACCAGGGATGTCCGACAACTGTGTCCATGACGACAGTTCAACGAACCTTGGCAGCTACAGGCTTTGGGAGCAGGAGGCTGCGACGGGTGCCACTCTTGACAGCTGCACATCGTCGGCAATGCCTAGCCTGGGCCAACCAACATTGACATTGGACTGCTGAGGACTGGTGAAGGGTTGTCTGGTCCGACGAGTCACTGTTTCAGCTGTATCGAGTCGATGGTCGTGTCTGTGTCTGGCGCAGGCCACACGAAGCCATGGACCCCATTTGTCAGGTGGGGATCACTCAGGCAGGTGGATGCTCTGTACTAGTCTGGGGTGTTTTCTCGTGGCATGCAATGGGTCAGTTGGTGCATTTGATATCTACTCTACGTGCTACTTCTACGTCGATCTGCTTGGGGACCACCTGCACCCCTTCATGAACTGTTTTTACCCCGCGGGCGACTGCGTCTTCCAGCAAGATAATGTGCCTCCACATACGGCAATTGTGACACAGTAGTGGCTGGAGGAACATGCTACTGATTTCACGGCAATGATTTGTCCTCCATGTTCCCCAGATTGCAATGCCATTGAGCATTTGCAGGATGTCATTGAACGATCTGTCAGGTCATCACCAACACAAATGGTAAATGCAGCATCGCTATGGAGTGCAGTGGAAGCGGCATGGCTTGCAGTGTCTGTATATTCACTAGATTCATCACCTATCAATTGATATATAATGACTGGTGTAAATAGGGAATATTAGAAGCATTTATATGTGTCTCGGGATTGCACGTGCAATCAAGATTTCAGCCACCGAGAATGGAAAGAAATTTAAGTTTCTCGGAAATATTTTCATACATAGACCCTGGGGGAAGGTGTTTATATGAAGGTGATGAAGTTCTAAAAGCAGACCATGTTATTTTTTTGTTTCACAGAAAAGAAACATGAGTAGGAGAAAATTTTTCACTGTTCTCATTGTATTTTGCCATAATAGCAGCATCAGCCAGGAGCCTAAGGGGATTATGGTTACAAGTCAGGATCATGGTGTCATGTCATTTGACATCCCAAAATACTCTTTTCGCCATTTTCTTTTTGCAGTGTTTGGGCATTTTGACTTCCTTCTCCTTTTAATACTCGACATAGTTCTGTTTGCAAGCCAGCAGATTTAAAATTGGATACAGTCCTTTTTTTCAAAACTTTGCATTTGGTCTTGAAATCCAGTGTTTAAGCTGTGATGCAAATTTCAAAATTGCGATGCGTTTATTGGAATTTAACTAAACTTGGTAATCGAACAGAGCTGGTCATAGTTAGTTTACATGCCAAATTTCAAAATGATACTCAAATAAGTATTTCAAAAATATGAAAAAAACATTATTTAGTACAGTATAATTCGCTTAATATGAAATCCAAAGAGACAAGATGTTGCTTTGGAATATCCGAAATTTGTTCTATCTGAAGACTGTATATACATACAGTACTACATTTAAATTTTATAATCTAATAAATTTGATAAGTTTATACCATAAAATACAAACTTTATTGATAACTAGAAGTGAACCCACCCGTTTGTATAATCGGGAAATAACCCATTGTTAGATTTTTTCTTTGTTGTGACAACATCCACCATCGCTATTTTATATAAATGATTACCGGTACACTCTACAACAAATTTGAACATTTTTTCTGTCCTTTATATGAAACTATGTGATTCTGTATAAACAAAAGGTGCTTGGTTCATATATCAAAACCAAAATGGTCCATCACATACCGTTTTTGTAGGAGGCCCACTTCTCAGAGAAATGTAATGGAGGCTTGATTATAGAAAACACAAACACGAAAATGATTTTTTTGGCCGTTTCCTCTTGTAGGCATCTGTTGGTGTATCCCTGATAATAGACCAGCAATATTCAGCCAGCATATTTCCATTCCATCGTTAAGCTCTGCCTGTGGTATTTCATGATGTGAACATGTCATAGATGTAGATGGTTGAAAGTCAGGATATTGATGGTTTTGGTCATCGGAGTGTCTTCCTCTGAATCAACAGTATATTTATCTGGAGCTGTAAGTATAGGAAGATCTTCAGAATAAGGAACTGGTCACATAGAGCTTCTATATGTGCTACAATATAGATGCGTAAAAAGCTAAAATGTGGATTTTTTGGAAACTGGTGTGTGGTAAACAAAAAATAATTACAGATTCAGTATTTTCAGCCAAAAATATACAAGAAACACATATTTTCATCTAAAGGACATTTTTCAGTATTACTTACGAAAAATCAAAATAGTGATTTGTTTTTGGCTTACTTATAAAATTATTTGTAATTTTTAAAATACCCCTGAAACATCACTTGTGCACATAATATAAAGCTTCTTTAATCTTCTTTGATGATGAAAGAACAGGAAGTTCCTGTTATTGCTTTCATAAAAGTCATTGCTTTCCTCATCTGATCATTGTTGTTTTCCTTTTGCTGACAAACCTCTTCGATAATATTGTCATTGAATGTTAATTGTACTTTTCTCAAAAATGAAATTTAGTTGTATTTTCCTCAAGGTTTATTAAAACTGTTTCCCATTATCAAAAATTTTCATAAGAACGTTTTGTATTAATAGTATAGGGTGATTCAGTCAGTTACGTACGATTCTAATAGTTTATTACTGAGGAACTAATAAACATAGGAAATGTCATATAGATCTTACAATATACATTACACATCGGAATTTCACACCTCATGAATGCGAGGCGCAATGCTGCAAAACTCCATCCTCAGGCTTCGTCGTGTTGTAAAATGAATGGAGCACACATCGAGCATTAGAATCGTACGTAATTGACTGAATCACCTGTATGATTTTACACGTAAAATTCACTAAGGTGGTTGGGACAGGAAATAATTCCGTATTAAGTGGACTATACTGATTTTTGATGATTGTAATGTACAGAGGGTCATTTCTCGTTAACTTAGCCGATTTTGGATGATTGTCACTTCACATGAAGCCCCTTCTCCACCACTGATTATATTCAATGTGTTTCCCCTAATTCTTAGCAATAGCCCGACAGCGTAATTTCCATGCTAGCAGACTTCTTTGCAGGACAGCGAGAGGAATTTCGTTCCATACCTCCTTGCACATTTTCCGAAGTCCAGCAGTGGTTTTGGGGCGACTCCTTTCGAGACCCCTTTTTAAAAGGCCAAAGCCACAAAAGACATCAGGCGACTTGACAGGGACAACAGAGAAGGGTATTGCACTAATGCCAGTCTCTCCTTCCATTTTTGCCATGAACTTCTGTGTTGAGTGTATAACATGGCTGGATCCCTTATCTTGATGAACACAAACTTTGTTGCGCTCCTCTCCCTACAACGCTGGAATCTTCTCCGTGTATACAGGATTTAAAATGTTCACCTGGTAGTAATTTTCATTCACCTTAGCGTTTTTCTTCACCCGATGAAGTTGCTACCATCCTTTTGAGCAGTACCCCGCCACCACCATGAAGCCTTCCTGACATTTTCGCACCCAATCAGTCTGGCCTTTCGCATCTGCTGGATGGTAGGCAATTCACGAACGTTACTACAATTTATGAGGTAAACCCACGCTTCATCCAGTGTGACAACAAATATCTGTTTTATCTCCCGCAAGGTAGCCTTCGTAGAGTTTGCGACCATTGGTTTTGCATTCACTGATGTGACGTTCATTAAGAGCATGGACCCTGGCTTTATGGAATTTTCGCAGGCCTAAGTTGTGTTTAAGTAAGTGGTTTACCGTTGACACAGATATTCCTGCCTTCTGTGTCTGAGGGTTTTCCTGTGCTACCATCTTCCTGATCTTTTTGACGGTGTCAGGTGGGGTCTCTTCTGAGGTAGCTTTTCATGGGAACTTGTCGAGAACGCCTGAATTACGTATGTCAGCCAGAATGGAATTAACAGCCGCCTTCGATAATGAAATTCAACCCATCTTGCACTGTTGCATGATGCCTACGGCACTAAATCCCGTCTTGAACGCTCGTAGTATCCTCTCCAAAAATCATTAACTTTTCTAGTCATGCCGTGATTTTTTTGCACTCATTTCTTGAACAAATATTTATGGAATGTCCATTGATACGCTCTGATACTGATTTACATACACTCTGGTGCATTCCATTGCCAGGGAGGGGTGTTCAAAATTGGCTCAGTCAAGGAGAAATGACCTTCCGTATAAGAAATTCTTGACAAAATATAAATAAGATTTTATTAGTTACATTATATGCAGTGATAGACAGAAATTTTCATTATATTTCATTATATTTTTATTTCCATATAATGAAAAAATATATATAACTTTGAGTTTACTTGTCATGTGCTGAAAACATTTCTATAAGGAGCGTTCAAAAAGAAACGAGCCGGAGTCTGGAATGTGCAAACCGGTGACAAAATGGTGATATCGTTGCATGTGTATCAAAGAGTCGTTCCGACAAGAGCACGGAAGTTCACAGCCCGCCACTAGAGGATGATGGTGGAAGTCACGTGACTATACAAAGGAAGCAGAAGCAAGCGTCAATCGCCCAACGGTCATTCGCGTTAAATAAGCAGTGAATAAGTGAAGTGGAGGCGTCAAAAGAAGAGCAAAGAGGTGTTGTTCGTTTTCTGTCAGCGGAAGAGGTAGGGGGAACGGACATTCACCGAAAATTGTCGCAAGTGTACGGTGAACACTGCATGTACCTTGCAAGGGTCAAGGGGTGGCACAAGCGGGGTGTCGTTAGGCAATGATGTACAGTCTGAAACACCAACCCGCATTAACAATAACATTGTCCAGCTGGTTGATGGGCTCTGAGGGGGCAAATGATTCACCTCTGATGATGACGTCATGCAATACGTTCGGAACTGGTTAACAATGTAGCCCCGGGAATTTTACGAGACAGCCATTCACCGCCTTGTGTCGTAGTGGGACAAGTGCCTCAACAGCCAGGGCCAATACTTCTGACATACAGGTACTGGTTTCTGTTCCTAGGCTTCCGGCTCGTTTTGTTTTTGAACGGTCCTTATAGTTATCTTGTATGGTGTTGTATAGGGTCAAGTCACATTATTATGACCACCCCTACATTTGTGTTCGTGGTTGCCCAGCCAAGGAACTATGTCACGTGTTGGGAATTGGTTAGGTGACTATATAAGGTAGGTTTCCACTATGTTAAAAACATACCACTCATTGCTGCAATGGGTAAGAAACTTGATTTATCAGATCTGGAAAAGGGGATGATAATCGGCTTTCGGGCCAAGGGTGGCAGTATTTCGAAACCGTGCAGTTTGTGAACTGTTCTCGTGCTGCTGTAGTTAAAGTGTACCATGACTGGGAAAATGGGACCGTTCAGAATAAACAGTATGGAAACTGGAGCATCACGTGCCATTGATGAGAGAGGTGAACATCGGCTGCGAAGGTGTGTGAAGGCCAACCGAAGAGGTACAGTTGACCAACTTAATGCTCAAACAATGAAGGTGCTATCAGACAAACATGTCACTAAATCCAACGTACAGAGGACCCTGCTATGTATGGGCCTCCGCAGCAGACGGATGGTCACCGCACCCATGCTGACGAAGGTTCATCACCAAAAACGGCTTCAATTTGCCCAACAGTACAGAAACTGGACCACTTCTGACTGGAAAAAGGTTGCCTTCTCCAATGAGTCACGAGTTCTGCTCCACATAAATGATGGCCGTTGGCAGGTGAGGCGAGAAACCTCCGAGAACAAGCATCCTGCAACCATTGTTGGATGAATGCAGGCTGGTGGCGGCAGCATCATGGTGTGGGGAGTGTTCTCATAGCATTGTCTGGGCCCACTGATACCTGTGGAAGACACTCTCAACCGATTCGGTTATTTATCCATATTACAAATCAAGTACACCCATACATGGCGACTGTCTTCCCAGAGGGGGATGGCACGTTCCAGCAAGGCAATGCGACGTGTCATACAGCTGCAATTGTTTGGGGGTGGTTTGAGTAGCACAACCAAGAGTTCTAAGTACTATCCTGGCCCCCTTATTCCTCAGGCCTCAACCCAATCGAGAACCTTTGTCATGTGCGTGCTATGGAACAACCACCGCGTACCCTTCAGCAGCTATCAGATGCTTTACAGTCTGCATGGCAACTGCTACCAGTAGAAACCTACCAGAATCTTATTGACTCACTCCCACGCCGTCTAGCTGCTGTCCGCGCCTCTAAAGGCGGTTATTCGGGATATTAGTTGGTGGTCATAACGTGACTCGACTCTGTAGTTATTAAAGTCTAAAGAAGTAAAGAGTAATTTATGGACACTCTGTATATATATTAACTGGTGAAGAATAAATTTTTAAATTATATGTAGAAGTGTTTTTATTACAAATTGGACCTTACTTTAAAAATGTTCCTTGTCATTGATTAAAACAGTTAAATTCAGTTTTTGTGCATGAAATATATTATTAGGTACAGTCAATAAATAAGTAGGCGAAGGATATTTCACAGTAATTATTTTGAAAGTATTGTCCACAATCATTTAGGCATTTTTCCCTTTGTGACAGAAGTTTCAGAATGCCATGCTTGTAGAAATCTCTTGGCTGCAGTTTGAACCAATTGCGCACGCATTCCTTGACTTCGTCTGTTTTGAAACCGGTGACCCTATAGTGCTTTTTTGAGCTCACCGAAGATGTCTAGATTATGAAGGGGGGGTGGCTCAGGACCGCCCACTTGAACTTCTGCAGACGTTCCTTTGTTTCGTTGGCTGTGTGTGTGGTCTAGTGTTGTTGTGCAACAGGATGACACCACGAGAAAGTTTATCAGGATGCTTCATTAACATTTCACCATACCATTGAGCATTGGCCTTAGTTTCATACTGCTCCTCTTTGGATGCCTCTATTACACATCGCTTTCAAAAATGAAACAAACGGACACGGCCAGGAATGTAATGTATCTAGTGAGAGAAATGAGTGCGAACCATTTTTGTCACACCAGCAACTACATTTCAGGCCCATCTCCATGTTGATGAATACCATAGTTTTGGTGCAATATCCTCTGCCTCATTATTTATTGACTACACCTCACAATTATGATGGAAAAGCTTGTGAACTAAAGAGGCAGTGGGAATTGAAGTGGTTGAATAAAAAATTGTAGATATAAATCATTATTATCAGCATTTATCAATCCACTGTCGGATGTATATCTCCTCTGAGCGTGTCCAATGTGCTCTGTCTTGGGCCTTGCTTTTCTAATTGGCGTCCATCAGTTTCCTGATGCCGTCGCTCCATATAGTATGGGGTTGTCATCATGTTCTTCTATAGAAAGAGATTATGCAGAAATGGTATTTTACAGATGAATCTAGAAAGGAAACGAGTGATTTAACTAGGTCTGTGAAGTTCAAAGCAATCCTTGGGATATAAAAGAGGCAGAACTAGGTTTAAACAATACTAAGTTTATTAAAGATTAGCCAAGACGTTTCGGACCTTTTGCTTCTTCAACAGAGTTATTAGGAATAAGATAACGTAAAAGATGAAAAACAATTCAAATGTGCTCCAGGCAATCAGGGATCACTTGTCAGTTACGTATTTGTTCCTGATTAGTTGGGCTAGTAATTATGTCAGAAAAGATTTCAGTTAGAGAAATTAAAAAAATAAAATCCTTGGGATACTGGAATTAGAGCCAGTAAAAATCTTCCAGAACATTGTTTAAATTGTAATATACTCTGTGACTCCCCCCCCCCCAAAAAAAACCCCAAAAAACTATGCAGCAAGAAGGAAATATCACTTGATGAAAGTTGATATGCAGAATGCCCATATGTAGAAGAAGAAATGATTAGATTTAAGAATAGTTGGATGACTTATTGGACAGAAAGCATTCACAAAGTGAACACGTAAAGCATTGGTCCATCTCCAGTGTGGATATATGGATGGTTTTACATTTGTGACATGGATTCATAAGTTACTGAATGGGGTCCTGAGGCCAATGATTTGTAATTGACAGGCTAATTTGTTTACATTTGGGTTGGTTGCAGGCGATGCCCCATCATATCCCATGTGCTTAGTAGGACAGTCTGACAATATTTTCTTTTATATTTTTTCCTTCTATCTTAGTTGATAAGGAAAAGAGCATGGTTCAATAGGGACTTACAATTAAAAGTTGTTCGAAAGCATATATAAAACATCACAATAAACGAACATTTTTTTGCCCCCTTCCATCATCTTTCCTCTGGGTTGCCAGGAAACCCCCTTCTCAATGGATGTTTGTCTGTTTGGGGAGGGAGGCAGAGGCAGTCTTTGAGAAGGAACGGATTGAAAAATGATTGGAGAATGAGCGTGAGGAGCTCAGAAGAGGGAAGGTGCTTGAGGGAGAAAGGAGATGGAGGATGAAAAGTACAGAGGGAACCCAAAATAGTAGGAAGTTTGACTCTAGTGAATGTCAGACATGAAACGCACAACAGATGAAAAACTGTGAGTGAAAGGCAGTCTTAAATGAAGCCACATAGTGAAGGGAATGCATTGAACTAGTGGTTAAAGCAATTTGACGATTTTAAGTGTATATGTAGTCCACTGGATACGAACACAACACATTGAACTAACGGGACTTCAGATTCAATCAAAGGCATGAATCAAACATCCGAATCACAGGGCATGTTGATTTGTCAAAATTTGTCATTGACAATCGACACGGGAGTGATGGGATTTGCACTTGACAAGCCAGTTTTATGTCTCATGAATGCTACGTGCAATCCAATGAGAAGGCATCAATGCCTGGTGGATACATAAGGTACAACGACTTACAAGAGTGAACAAGCAACATCAATCCAGGAACTATTGTGCTGGATAGAACAGTGACAGTTCAAACACTGACATATTCGTCACATCAGTGACAAAGTCCAACAAGGTATTTAGTGACCATAGTGTGAAACTAATTTGTGATAATAAGAGAACTGACTCAATAAATTTTTTGAGCAAATCCGGTGCAATTGATCTGGGCTCCATTGACACATACAATAATTTACTCACTTTTCTTTGGTTGATATAATGTTAATATCCCGTATTCATTAAAGCAAATTCATTTGGTTTATTTACTCCCAATTTTCAATTATGCTTAACCCTTTGATCAATACATTAGCTTAATAATATCATATCTATGTAGATTTCTTATTTACTTTATACTCACTAAAGTAAGACCGATATGGCCCAATTACATTACACCCAAATACAATGCCTGCCCATACATTGACTTCAAGGGTGTCCGACTGGTTGCCAGCATTCCGACTATTCCAGCCCAAGTCGTCCCATCAGTCCCAACCGGAAACGATCGTGATGTCCTAAAACTGATTCTCGACTGGGGCACCGTGGTCGGGAACAAACCGGCCTTGCTCTTGACTCTGTCTGCTGTGGTCAAAGCTGATCAAACACGCGGTGTGCACATTCGATAACACCAAAAACCAACACAAAAACTTCCTCATATAGCAATAGTATCGTTGCTTAGTGTATGTTTCTTTAATTAAACTCAAGTGGCTGGTCATATTAATCCTTAAATTAAATAAAAACTTTAGTAACACCTGTTATAGATTGAAAACGTATGGTAAGATCGAAACCAATGAAATTTGAAACCCATAAAATTCCGTCGCTGACAACGATATTTTTTACTACTTTCACTGTAATAATTTGACTGAGTGGCCTTATTTTAAAAGGCTATTTTCATTTTGTGAAGCTGTTTCAATTTTTGAGTTTTATTGTGTGTCTTAATGTCATTAAATTAATTTTTCCTTAATTTGTCAATGATAATGAATTTACTTCACACGACCGCATTGTCCCATAATACAATGACGATCAGACAAAAATTAATTACCGTAATATGAATTTTCTGCATTTTCTGGTCGAATTCAGTCGGACTTCTTAGACACACCTTAAATTGCAGTTTGAACCCATGAATGAATAGCACATTTGAGTTAGCCGGTTGCCAGTAATGTGAAATATGGACGTTATACGTAAAACCTCATTTTGAAAAATGAGAACGAAAAAGGAAGAGAAGGAAAGAACCTACCAAAATTCCCAGCCTATGTTTTGGTTGGTTGGTTTGCTTGTTAAATTCTTTTTTCAATGCATCTATGTCTAGGTCATTTGTAGGGGAGAGGGAGCACGTTTGAACAATTTTTAGGGAAATCAACACATTTCTTACTTGAATTTTAGTTATTTTATTTTAAATATTATATGAGAAATACAATGCATTTCTTCATCATATGAGCCAAAAAGGAAATATTTTCCAAATGAAGAAAATATTTCTGTTCAAATCTGCCCCGTGTAGGGGGACCTATGAACAAGCTAGGGGCACCTTTGAACTAGGTAATGAAAAAATATGAAATTACATGTATAAAGAGGTTTCTTATAAACTGTATATTTTTAAGAAACCTAAAATAATAAGAAAAAAATTAAACAACAACATTAAACAAAAATTACATAAGTTTAATTATTTAACCAAATTTATATCCATCAAAATTGATATCAAAGCTCATTGTTGAAATAGCACTCAGGGTCCTTCCAGTTATGTTTGGTTGTGACAACTGTTTCATAATACCCTTGAGATCCACCAAACTGATTTCTGATGCTTCTGGAAAATAAAACTTATCATTCTCTTTTTTTATTAAGGAACCTAACATTAAACTCCTTTTTATCGTGCAAGTGCAATTCAATCTGACCAACATAGTGAATTGTAGTTGTTTTGGTATGAAATTGAACAAAAATGAAATCATTCGCATGCAAATTCTCTGTATCAGTAATTACATCTTCAAAGTCAGATTGATCATGCACAGAAAATGTTCCTTCTTCGCTGCTTGAATCAACAAAAATATTCTGCCTCTTGTAATATTTAGATACATCCATAACTCTTTACTTCTTAGTTTTAATTGTTCAATTATGCCCATCATATGGAGTTTAGCATTATAACAACGTACTCAATTAGGCTTAAGCATTTGAATGAAACTGAGCTTATAAGCTAAAACTAATGTCTTCATTTCAATATTAAACCATCAATTAAAAATATAGGGATACAAGATTATCAGCAATAAGCTTACAACTTTATTTACATAGGTTTAGATTCAAGGAAGAAAATTAACATAACTTGTTCAGACAGTAGTGTACATGTAAAATGGATCTTGGCTCCTTTGGCTTTTGCTTCTTGGTTGCATTGACACAATAGTAATTGAAATAATGTGTTATCATCTATATTCATAAGTAACACTGTCTTTCAAGAAAAATATCTGGAGTATTAGAAGGTTCCCCCCCCCCCCCTGCTGTTCCCTATCCTTTTACATCTCTAACATCTTAATACAAACATCCGTGCTTGCAATGGGATTCCAACGTGTGACCACATGGATCCGAGAATTGGAAATCCTATGACTTAGCTTTCTATCATAAATTTGTTTGATGTAAGTTTAATAAGTTAGATGTAACTTTGATAAAAAGTTTTTTTGTTTTTCTATATACATGTATTCCAAAAAGAAATCTGCTATTTTATTTTCACTTTTTTTTTCAATTAGGACATCAATTAGTACAATCTGTTTTTGACTTTTTTTTATTGTAAATTTAATCTTGTGATCTTTTTTGTAATTTTAATCTTTTGACCCTTTTGTAATTTTTTTTTTTTTTTTTACTTTTGTATTTTGATTGTTGTTTTAACTTTTGGTGTAGACGACATGAAAAAAAGCCCTAGGCTTATTGCCGTCTTATTTTAAATAAGTAAATTTTAAATTATTTATATAATTAATTTCCGTCTTTTAGCAGCAGTAGATCAAATTTTAATTGAAAACTCAGCAAAGGCAGCTCATGAAGATGTTTGATGCTAGATAAATAGGGGTTATTTGCATGCCTGATGCTAGAATGTTAAGAAAATGCAGGACAAAGAACATGATTTTAGATAAGGAAATTCGCTGTTGTCTCGGTGATCACTCCAGAAGAAAAGCATAAAGTTGATTGGAAGGTAGGTACATGAGTGAATCAGCATATTTCTGTTGTTGTCTAGTTATTGCAAAGCTTTTTTTTTTTATTTTTACAGTGAATAATTAATCCAAAAATACTAAATTGCAAATGTTTAATCATTAGTTAGCCATAATAATTAAAACTTTACTATTTAGACTTCCTTTACTGATTCTTAATACATGCTGTAATTTATAGCCTCTATCTTGTCATTGAGAATGAAGGCAATGGCTCTGAGGTTAGAGGCATTTCCTTCCTATAATGCCGCTAGAAAACCCAAACTGCTTGCATGTTTAAGCTCGTACATTTATTTTCAAGCAGTGCGAAGAAATATTTATGGGATTTAATTAAAAAAAGTTATTGAAGACGTACCTAAAATACCTAAGCAAACATTTTTCCACCCTAAATATCTATAGAAGTCTGCCTTATTCATAGCACACCTGCTATATTCTTTTTCAGTTTTTTTATTTTTATTTATTTATTCCTTTTTTGAAATAAAAAGAGCACACTGGTTCTTTGAGGTGGAACATTTACTCCAGGGCCAAACAGAACTTCTACAATAAGGCTAAGGTATTTTAAATCTCCTTGTGGATTAGAGGTTCCCTTCCTTTTTGAATATCAGCCTCGCTGTTCTGCAGACACCTCTACAGTGGAAGATACAGTGCAGGACAATAGTCCACAACCAGGGTCGCCAAATAGAACATGATCGTTGGTGGAGAAAGAGGTTTTCTTCATAACCTTTCTCCTCCATATCATTACCATAGATCATAATCAGCCTTCTGTAGAGAGTGCAGGCAGTAAGAGAGACTGTGGCACTCAATTAAAAAATTACAAAATAAGATTTATTTAGAAGGTCTAAAGCCTGTGTTTTGCAAAAATCGTCCCACAATGACTTCATTTGATCATTCGTGATTAAAATAAATAATCTACCTCTTCCATGTTCATGTAGGCCAACTGTCCTTGCTGTTTCTGCATCTCACTGACAGCTAAGTTTGCATCACATTGTGTATCGGTTTTGAAGGCTGATATGAGATTCATCTTGCTAAATTCTAATCGGATAATACTCGCAAAAATGCACTCTGACTCCATAGATAAAGAGAGTCATTCAATAGGTTTTTTGTAGCCAAGGAATTAGGGAATTAGATGATGTAATTAAAACTTCCATAAAACGAACCTACTTTGAGGGAAAAAATATGTTGTATTACATATTGAACGCCCCTCCCAGACATTATATTTTATTTATTAATCATAAGTTTTACATTTCCTGTTCCATTTCCTGGAATTATCTTTTGTTGTGCTCTTTCTTTTGCCATTTCTGAAATAACAATTAAAACAGGGTCCTTATAAAGCAACGCAATTAAAAACTTTATACCTGTAATGTGTTGCTTTATTTGGAACCTGTTTTACTTGCTTGATTCCCATCAGTACCAGTTAATTAAATATTGTGTTGTGAAACAAGTACAGTTCTTTGACTGCTGAAGTGATTGGATTTAAGCAAGAAGTCAGTAATTGTGAAAATAATATACAGTAAAACTTCAATTATTATTCACCTTTTATTATCTGTGTAGATTTTCTGCATGCGACTGTGATAGCCTCTTGTACCTGTAATCATCTGCAAAAATTAGTTTTTGAAGAGTTATTTTTTTGGAGAAGAGGAGTATAAGCATATCTATTTATTCATAATTTTAACGAATTTCCATACCTCGTTGCAATTTTGTGGATTATGAAAGTAATAAACAGTCTTCATTTCAAGAGGGGTAGCACCTTATTTCAAACATGTCATGTTATGTTTAGAGAATCTTAAAATATTATTAAATTTTATTAAAACAAGTGATTGCATTCATTTCTCATCATTTTTTGGTCTGTAGGTCAACAGTAGTCAAAACGGTGGCTTCAATGAAAGAATTGACTATTGTATACTAAAATACAATACGGACCCAGTCGAACGCGATCATCGGAAACCAGATTTCAGTGACCGCGTTATCTTCATTTGAGGCAGTGTTAATATTGAAAGCGAACAATCGCAATAGTTTTTTAGAAGTCTTGAGAAGTAGCCATACCCTTTCAATCTGCTGTCACCAGTTTGCTTTCGAAACTTCATTATTGCGCTGACTTTATTTGGCGATGGAAATTTGAGAGATAAACTGAATTTTTTGTAAAGTTTCGAATGTTCAACATGTATACATGCATCATAAATGTTGTGAACTATAAAATAAATGGTGAAAAATCACGAAAAGATACAGTTTGCAAAACTGGAAGTAGAATTCGGGAGCCATGCCAAAACTGCGTTGAAGCCGATTTCGTGTTGCAGCAGACTTCGTTCGACCCGGTCTGTACTGTATGTGGAATAATACTGTGTGTCTCAAAAGTCGCGTGCCAAATGGATTAATTGGTTGCTTTGATTTTGTAGGTGAAATAGTGAAGTAGAGGAATAAGGCTGACTTTTTCCTTTGGGGCTATGTGGAATGGCAGGTGTTTCAGACACAGACCGAAAAGCTGGACGACTTAAAGGAAAGAATTACCAATACCCTACACATCATTCCACCAGCTACACTTTTACGCGTGACAAAAGAAAAGTTGGATCGTGTGAGACATTGTTTCGAGTGCATGGTGCCATTTTGAACATGAAAGATAAGCTTGCGAAACCATGTGAACATATAGCCAACATTCATAAACTTTTCATATGGCACGCGACTTTTGAGACACTGTATAAAGAGGACATCTTTGAAATATTTTTTTGTGATTCTTAGCAGTATTCTGTTTACTGTCTTCTTTAGAAAACAGCAAATGCTTTTGGGCTTAAAATGTGAATACTTTGGCACATTTAAAATATATGTATAATAAAATAAGATTACAAGATGAATATAAAGAAAATACTTTTTTTTTGCGAAAGGGTGTTCAAAGTTATAACCATGGCTCAAAGTTAAATCCGTTCACGGTATTATTTATTAGTTAAATTTATATATAGCTTAAAGTTATGCAAAAGAATTTTGAAAATCTGTTATCAAATAAAAAAATTACAGTCATGGAGGCATTACTTTTCGATCAACCTTCGTATATGTATACAGGTTGCACGTTCAAAACTTTATAGAGAATTCACTTTTTTTCAAATTTCCGTCCACTTTTTCACTGCCAAAGCCAGCGCAGTGGAGAAGTTTCGTAAGCGAAATGGTGACCACCAACTGGAAGGGGAGAAATTCTTTTAAGTAAACTTTTCGAAATATATATACCCTGTTATGATTTTTGACCATTTATTTTTTCATCTCTGAACATTTACGATGAATGCAGACATGCTGTAAAACCCAGACCAGAAAATTTGAGGAAAATAGTGATTTGAAAAAATTTTATCTGGGGGATTTTTCATAGAGTATAAATGTTTTTGCATGTTCTTAAACAGTTTTTAATGTCCGACAATGTTGTTATGGCTTTCTCTTGAGCTTCTTTGTCATCATTATCATCAATCTCGGCTTCGATGCGCCATCTTTGACAAATAAAATCACAGACAAATAAAATCTTGTAAACATTCCAAGGAGGAGCTTTAGCAATGAAGCAGAAATACATTTATACGTTTATTAAAAAGGAATTAATCCCCCCCCCCCCTCCCTCCCAAGTAGGATAAGGCAAGTCATCTATTTTTACCCCTTCATCTGCACTTTTACCTCTCCCCAAGTTTTTTTAATCAATAAGTTGATTTCTTCGAACGTAAAATGTAAAAAACCTCTTATCTTCTTTCCTTTCTCATCATTTCCGAACGTATGATATATCACATGCCGTATGTTGCCATAGTTCTAAGGACCAAGTGACTGCCACCCCCGCAAATCCGATCCCACTGGAACAATTGGGCCTAAACTTCATAGTAATGTAGATCTTGCCTAGAGGAATCTGGATACAGGATTTTACGCCTTTACGTACCTAAATAGCACATAGATATGTTGCCCTCTCTGAATCCCACCCCTGTAATTCCGACCCCAGTGTACCAATTAAACCAAAACTTAAATAGTGCAGATGGACATGCCCATAGTAAGCTACATTCCGAACTTCAACCTTCTACCTTCGAAATAATGAAGGGGACGAACTGACATTATAAAACCAATAAGTAGCTCTATTTTTATTCTACTTACGAGGGTCAGTCAAATGAAAATCGGAAATATTTTTTTTACAGCTCCTTTATTACAGACAGAGTTGGTACACTATTTTTCAATGTTATCCCCATCTTTTCGATGCATTTCCGCCACAGAGTCGGGAAGGCATGGATACCTCTGGAAAAAAAAAATCTTCATATAATGGAGATCTTGATTTTAGGAATATGCATACCGAATTTCACTCCTTTATATGCATAAATACATCTACACTTTTTGGTCCCCTCTAATTTTCACCTCCAAAACTCCGACCCTTAATAGGCTAATCAAAACCAAACTAAATAGTGAAGGTGCACATGCCTATTGTAAGCTACATTCCGAATTTCAACCTTCTACCTCAAAAAATGTAGAAATGATGAAGGGTGATTCAAATCGTGTATAAAATAAAACCAATAGGTAGCTCGAGCCCTTGAGCAATCGTGCGTCGCCAAAGTGATTTCACGTGCGCGCGCTGATGTCAATAATGCTTAAAAGATGAACAGAAAGTAACAATGTATTCCTTTTTGATAAATAGATTGTTATGACATGGCAGTATCTTTGAATTTTTTACACTCACTGTTTTAGCACATGAATTCGACTTGAAGGGGTCCACGGAAAATTCTGAAAGGTTGATACCGCCGAGCTAAGACTCTGATGATCATATTTCTGAAAACAGAATTTGAAAAAGTTAATCCGTTTTCAAGTTATCGTGCAAACGGCTGCCGGACGGCCGGATAAACGTACAGACTAAGGGCGCATTCTTATAAGTATCTTTTATGCTAAAGCTCCTAATAATAGACCGAAGTTACCACTACCAACAAACTCAGAAAATATCGGTAGAAGGGTGGATCATAATACTGTTCCTATTGATTAAACAGGTGGTGGCCTTACAGTATAACAGAGGGACATCAGGAGTTCTAACTAGTTTCGCCATTTATTCCCGGCTTTGTCAAGGATATATACAGCAAGAGGCATGCAAGCCTTTATATACAGAATAGCGGTATAAATTATGCAAATACATGAACCAATAGGATACAAAAGAATTAAAGAGGAAATAATTGCCAATAGGATAAATAGAATAAGCACAGATTTTTGAATTATAATGGCCAATAGAATAAAAAGAGTGTAAACGCCAATTTTATAAATTATACAAAAAGAAAATATACAAAGGGATGGTGTGCGTTTACACGGGCCGAAAAGAGAACTTATCCGGATGTCTGAGGACAAGAGGATTTACAGAAAATAAAATAAGCAAGCAAGAAATAACAAAATGCAAAAGAAAACATAAACCATAATAAAGAAACGGAGAAAAAGGAATCATAATAGATCAGATAAAGAGTTAAGTATTGCATACACATTAAAGTCTGTTTGACAATTGAGAAGCAGGTGGGGGAAGGACTACTTGGCCTTGGAATATTTCGATCTCTTCGAGGGTAGCAGTTTTTTCTGGTCTATTGCAGATATGTAAGACAGACATAACATCTTCTTGTGTCTTTAAAGCGTGTCCGGAATCTTCGAGGTGGTTTGCATCTGTGCTTATTCTATTTATCCTATTGGCAATTATTTCCTCTTTAATTCTTTTGTATCCTATTGGTTCATGTATTTGCATAATTTGTACCGCTGTTCTGTATATAAAGGCTTGCATGCCTCTTGCTGCATATATATCCTTGACAAAGCCGGGAATAAATGGCGAAACTAGTTGGAACTCCTGATGTCCCTGTTATACTGTAAGGCCACCACCTGTTTAACTCAGAAAATTTACTATTGAATTTCAACCTACTTTTTAAGTTTCCCCATGCTTTGAATTCTTAGAAATCAGCATCAATAATGTCTGCTTGACTTTCGCAATCAACTGACTCAACCCTACTACTTTCGACATTTCCGATATCGAAAGTGAAACCAGCTTACAAATCAATTTTCTCATATCGAAACTGTCTCATAACACAGCGTAAACACACACTTAAGTAATGGAAGCAAAATGATTCATTTGCTACATGACCAATTAGAGATAGGTATCATTTGCTTAACCAAAAAGCTTAAAATGATTGGTTTAATTAATGAAAATTTTACTATTAATTACTGTTGATGGCTTCGTAAAAACCGTATTTTGTTTTAAAAATACTTCGTAAAAATGACAGTTTATTACAAGAAAAGTACGAAATTGGAGTCGGGATTTCAGAATTACTTCGTAAAATCTGGAATTTCGTAAAAACCGAGTTTGTAAAAACGAGAATCCACTGTATATACTGTACAATATACTGTAATGTGCCAGTAAATTAAATATTATATGCTAGTTTCCTTTGAAATTCGTCAGATCGAAGCACTTTGAAGTTGCCATCTTCTTTTCGAGAATTTACTGTCTCATTAGCTTTTGACAACAGGAAAGTGAACGGGAAATTGAGAGAAAAGTAAATTAATGTAGTGCATAATGTACTGTGATGTATTTTAAATGCTAGTTTTGTTCGAGGTTTGTCAGACTCCATCCCAGTCGTTGTAGCGCTAATATTTTCCCTTTTGATAATAATAGTCCCACAAATTTAGGTGCTTTTTAGGTCAAAATTTTTCGCATTATTGTAGAATACTTACAGTATACACTGGGAAAGGGAGCAGCCATTTTGTCTGCCATTTTCGACCAGAAATCTGGAAAATTGTGAAATCCAGACCTACCCTGGTCCTGCTGATTCCAGATTTGAGGAGGTTTTGCTATATATGTTATAATACTGTTTTAATATTGTCTCATTAAATTTATGCCATCGTGACTGGTCTTTTATTAGTAAAACTTATTTTATTTGCAGTTATTTGACATTTCGTCTTAGATAGACTATGAAGAGACATAAATATTAGTTAATTATAATGTCTACTCCTTTGGAAGCCCATCGCCTTTGCCTTGGGGTCCTTGTTCTTGTCATAGTCGACCTCATTTGGGTTGGCTCATCAGAAGTGACAGAGGTGGGTAGTTAATTTCTGTTCAGAATTTAAAATAAAATTAAAGGGAAATAAAGCATATATTAAGTTTTCTTTTTATTTCCTCCACTTTTATATAGCATCTCTTCAAGAATGAAAACTATAGCAAGCCTATTTTCAGCACATACATTAAAACAGTTATGTTCTCAATTTATTTGCTTGGATTTGTATTTTGGCATCCTTGGCGACAACAGTGTTTTCATCGAATGCCTTTGATGGTGAGTTTGTCTTTTACATGTTAACAATTTGAAAAAATGGAAAGAAAAATTCTGTGACCTGGATTCGAATTAAATATGTTAACAATATTTAAACTTCATTTAAAGGCGCTATTACCTGTAAAGGTAATTCCTTTTTAATCAACAAAATTCTAATATTTTACCTTTAAGGTCATTGTCCATGGAAAAGCATGACCAAGGAATGTTCTCTTGCATTTCATGCATATTTTTATAGTTCTTAGAATTATTTATAAAAATGTATTGAAGCCACTTTTCCACTAGGTGTAAAAGCCATTTATTCCAAGCAGTAATATTTTTGCTATTTTAATTGACCATAATCACAGCTTGTCATATTATTTTTATGGAGAAAAATATTGACTTGTGGAAGGAAAAAGGTTATTAATATCAGTCACGATTTTGGATATCAGGAAAAAATTTCAGTTGGGTCTGAAAATTTCTAGCCCAATGAATGCTGACTTTGGGAAAGATATTCATTAGCAATACTGTGAAACTGGCTTAGTTTACTTTCTCCAATTAAAAAAAAATCTTTCAAGTGTTAGCCAGCCTCTTCAACCCTACATTCAAAAATATCTATTTCTTTCTAATCTTCATTTCTTCAAGAACCTAGCTGTTTCCTTCCGACTCTTAATTCTTCAAGATTTCTGCATTTCTTCGACTCCTTCAACATCTTCAACTCAACCATCTGTACAATATTGGATATTTATTTATTTATTTATCTCATCATAAACCGGGTGATCCAAAAGTGTGTTACATTCCTTCCACTGTTAAAGACATTTTCAGTGTTTGGTTTCCAGCAATTCAGTACTTTCATAAGAATCACGAGGCACGCGCAAAACAATGTAAAGGACAAGAATTCGTCACGGCAAAACAAGATTCATGAAAAAATGCACATGTAACATACTTTTGGATCACCCGGTATTATGACTTGTATAGTAAAATGTCAACAAAACTTGATAATTGTTATTTAAATTTAATTTCATTTATTTTTTAATTTTATTTTTTAAACTAGCTTGTCGATCCTAATCAGGAAGATGCCGCTTATTCCTACGTTGAAGAAGGAAATATTGTAAGTATTGTTTTCAATATATGTATCTTTCCTCAATTAAATTTTTAGAAAAATCGTTTAAAAGCATATATCTTTGCCTTAAAAAAAAAAAAAGTTAAATATTGTCTTTTAAAAGCGTATATTTCTGTTTTTGCTGATTAAAAGTCAAGTAATAAGAATGGCCCAATTAAAAATTAAAGGAAAAATATAAGTATATGGATCTTTAAAACAAGAAATGATTTTACAATATAGAGTCGATGATTTTCAGTCGTAGCCTTCTTCAGGACTAATGTATTAATTCTTTTGCTGCATAAAGTGGATATATCCACACAAAATTTCATTACCTTTACCTGCAAAAATCTGATTCATCCTACAGGTTTTAAAAAACTCCTTATGTTGCTAAAAGTGGATAATTCCATCTACTCTGGAATGATAATAAAATATAATTACGCAGTGAAAGAGTTAAGCAACTTTAGAAGAACACTTGAAGTTTTTAAATCAGTAAAACACATTTGTTTTTATATTGATATAACACATGTCTGGAAGAAGGCTACGACTGAAATGTGTCGACTCTGTCATAAAATTATTTGTTGTTTTAAAGATCCATATACGAGGTCCATTATAAAATAACCGAACTTTTTTAAATAAGCGGTAACGGATCATTGTAGCGACGAGTGGTTGGTAGCACTGCAATTGTCATATCCTTCCATCTAATGGACTATTTACAAGTTTTTACGTGTTGTTTAGTTTCAGGGTTATTGCCATTTGAGTGCAACGTGTTTCCGTGTTCGTGGCCATTTTTGCAATTTCCGATTTACGAGAGCAACAATGCAACATGTTATTTTGCGTGAAATTGGGAAAAACAATCACAGAATTGCAAAAAGAGACCACTGTTGTGGCAAGACAACTCATCATGACAATGCGCCTGCCCACTCATGCTTGTTAATTTGCCAATTTTCTGTCAAAAATCAGATGACTGTCCTCCCCCAGCCTCCCTACTCCCTGAACTAGCTTCCTTCGACTTTTTCTCGTTTCCAAAATTAAAATCAGTGCTAAAAAGGACGCCGTTTCGACTCCATCTATACATAGTATAAATCTAAGTTACTTCCCCGGTGTATGTGCTCGATAACCTTAAGAACTACTGCATCGATTTTTATGAAACAAGTTTTGTTTGTTAGGGGATTTATGTAGAAACTTTGTAGGCTAGGTATTAATTCATAAAAATTGGTTTTATATTAAATTATTTACGTTAATTGCTCTCAAAATGCGTCAACATGGCTGCTCATCATATGGTGATCGACGATCGAAACGCTTAGCGCCATCTCTTGAGCAAACAAACAAACATAAGCTAATCCTACTTTATCTTAATAGCTGAGTAAATTTGCAAGAACATTGTTTCTCACATGGCCAACTGTATGTTGCCTGTTCTAGAGTTAGCGATCCTAGAAATTTATACATTTGCAGTAAAGATGCAACAACATTAAATGTCGTTTATAAGGAAGTACTCAAGACTTAGGTGTAGTCCAAAAACTTCCATTAATTTTTTGACATTAAATAAAGGTTTGTTTTTTTTTAAATTTACCTATACTGTAACTCCACAACTTAATATTTCAATAAACTAATTCAATAAAAAAATAAAAAATATATAACACAAAAAAATTCAAAAGAACTCAATGAAATACGTAATATTTTTGCGATAGGCTGTCATGCTTTTTTCTCCTCTAACAGCTGTGTAAACAGAAACCATGCGAAGCGAAACCGAACGTTTTCGGTATTGTTCACTTAAGAATCCAGAGGGCGTCATTGAAAAAAAACTCACGCACGACTCATAGTAGTTGTCCATCCTGTTTCTTTCATGGATGGTAAAACATGTACCGAATTTGTCTAAGGATTTTACATCAAATATTAAAATTTTACATCATTACAACCTTCTGGTTTTCCACTTCATTTATTACAACTTAAAATTGGTGTTCCTATAATGTTACTTAGAAATTTAAATCCTCCAACACTTTGTAATGGAACAAGGTTAATTGTGAAATCACTAAAAGATAATGTGATAGAAGGTTCAATTATTACTTGAAGTGGCCTTGGTGAAACAGTTTTAATTCCAAGAGTCCCTTTAATACCTACAGACTTACCTTTTCAGTTCAAACGCATTCAATTTCCAGTTAAACTTTGCTTTGCCATAACAATTAACAAATCTCAAGGCCAAACATTGAAAGTAGCTGGAGTAAATTTGCAAGAAGATTGTTTCTCACATGGCCAACTGTATGTTGCCTGTTCTAGAGTTAGCGACCCTAGAAATTTATACATTAAATGCAGTAAAGATGCAACAACATTAAATGTCGTTTATAAGGAAGTACTCAAGACTTAGGTGTAGTCCAAAAACTTCCATTAATTTTTTGACATTAAATAAATGTTTTTTAAAGTTTACCTATACTGTATTTTTATTTCATGATTTAAAATGCCCAGGCAACGCCGGGCGCGGGTTTGCTAGTTGATAACATTCTTCAATGCAAGTGACAAATTTTTCTTAATATTTCAAAAGAAGCTTTCCAGGACTGCATTGTAAAATGGGAACACTACTGGAACAATTGTGTGAATAGAGGAGGGGAGTACTTTGAAGGAGACAAAGACCAATAAGCTGTAAATTAAATAAAAAAAAAATAAAAAAAAAAAGTTTGGTTATTTTTTGAATAGACCTTGTACTTATATTTACAAACAACTAGGACCCAATGTGTTTAAAGGAAAATTATTTCTTACCTGTTAGAAATCTCTTTTTATTAAAGGTTGTAAAACCAACCACATGGCTCAATCATTATCGCTGCTTTGTAATCTCGTCTATAAGATTTCTGCATTTTTGAGTTCCTTTATATTGTATGACCGTGGGTGTTGTGTAACGGATAGGAAAGACCTCTAACAACAATGTCAAAGGAGATGAAAGCGGGAATACTTTAAAAGCACTTACAGGAAATTCTAAAGATGCCATCTTGTGAATGGAAAAGTTTATAATCTATCTATTCAACTTTTATTTTTGTGATAGACTTTTCAGGCAAGAAAATTGTAATGTCATCAAAAATTGGAAAGATTTCGTTCATAAAATACTGCAGATGTGAAAGAGATAGAGTATTGCCAAATTAATTTCATTAAAGGGTCATGGTATTAGTTTAGACAATTATAAGTCTGTCAATTCAAGAAATTGATTAAACAGCTTTTAGAGTATTTAACTTTACAAAAGGGATTCTAATAAGTTTTTTGTAATGCATTAAGGGCCCATTCGAACGCAGTCGTCGGGAGCCACGATTTAGTGACCACATTAGATAGAACAACACTAGATCAAAAAAAGTGAATTCTTCGTAAAGTTTCGAATGTATAACATGTATATATACATCGTAAATGTCATGAAATAAAAAATAAATTGTCAAAATTCACGAAGAGATGCCTTTTGAAAAATTCTAAAAACCGGAAAAAGAATTTGAGAGCCATCTGAAAATAGTGTTGGAGCCAATTTTTCGTTGCATCAGACCATGTTCAAATGGGTCATCCGTGTACGCTCCTCCTCTTTTATTAAGTCCTTTTAATGGTTGGTATATTAGCAGCTGAAGTGCTTTAGGTGGTGCTAATATCAGCCACATTGAAATGGCATCTGTGAAACAGAAAGCAAATGCTAGAAAACCGTGTGGCACACCACAATTAAAAGAGTACCATGCGATAATTTTTCCATAGATAGTGTACTGCCATGTTGGGTATTACAACCCATTTCCAAAATGGTTCGGCCACCTCGAAAGTTTCGTGCTACATCTACTAGAAAATTTTATTATAAAAAAATATTTCTTTGATCTGAAAAGTCTTTTTAAAGTTAAAAAGTTTGGTTATTTCTATACTTTAAAAAAAATTATGAAACAATTAAAGCTGGGTTCTAGCATCATTATTTTCAGTTAAAAAAAAGACGCTTGTTTCAAAATGGTTCGGCCATTCCATTTTCGCTTCAAAATGGTTCGGCCGAAGACTATTTGCATATAAAAAATTATTCTAAAAATGTTTTGTCACGTGATCTATGACTTTCCTTGTTCTTGTAATGCAAACCGTATAAATAGACAATAATAACCACCAATGTGATATTACAACTTGATATTCTATAACGACACATCTTCTTTGAACAATCATGCCACGTGGAAAAGCGCTTTCAACTGATATTCGGCAACTTATCATTAAAAAACACAAAGAAGAACAAAAGTCTGCTGGTGAAATCGCAAGGATATTGAATATCAGTCCGTCAACTGTGAAGGACATTAAGAAATACAAAACCACAGGGGACATCTCCATAGGAAAGTCAACTGGACGGCCAAAAGCAACAACTGCAGCAGAAAACCGAGCACTACGAAGGATAGTGAAAACGAAGAGGCATTCAACTGCTTCCGAAATTAATTCCTCATGGACCAATGCAATAAAGAAGCAAGTGTCTACTTCAACCTGCCGTCGTCGCCTTCACAACATGGGCTACAAATTTTACAAGGCCAAAGACAAACCCCTCCTGACAAAGAGGAACAAGAAGGCAAGACTAGAATGGGCCAGAGGACATAGGACATGGACTCTAGATTTGTGGAAAAAAGTGATTTTCTCAGATGAGTCAAAGTTTGAAGTGTGTATGGGTAACCGCTCATCACGCGTTATCCGGCAGGCTGCTGAAGCTTTTCATCCATCCTGCATTCGCACAAATGTGAAGCATCTCCTCAGCCTGATGGTGTGGGGTTGCATGAGTGCATCAGGAGTAGGAAAACTGCAATTTATTGATGGAACTGTTAATGCTCTAAAATACATAAACATTTTGGAGGAGAATTTGATTCCATCAATTAAGAAGCTGTATCCAACTAATAGCGAAGATGCTATTTTTCAGCAAGACAACGCACCATGCCATACAGCAAAGGTAGTTAAAGCTTGGTTTGAGAAACAAGCTGTGAACATACTACCATGGCCTGCTAGTAGTCCAGATATGTCACCCATCGAGAATGTTTGGAGAATGCTAAAGAAAGTAATGAGGTAAGTGTTTGTAGCATATAAATTTTCATTAAAGAAGTTATGATTTGATAAGTGAAAAAGGGAGCATAGAAAATCAGTTTGAACTTTTTCAAGACGCCGCTGTAACATAACATTGTACGGAGACCAGATGATCGAAGCATACTCTAAGCCAGGTCTTACTAGGGAGTTGAATAAGAAAATAGAAAATTCTGTGCTATTGAAACGTGTAGAGTTTCAAACAATGAAATAAGAGGTCCTATAGGCTTCAGAGATAATGTGGTTTATATGGTCGGTGAAAGATAGGTTTGCTTAAAAAAAGACCCCTAGATCCTTTATGGTAGTTAGTTTATCAAGAGAAGAACCAGTAAGGGTGTACGAGAAGGTATGAAGAAAATGTTTCAGTGAGTAAGTGACCGAGTGACACTTTTCATTTGTGTACATTTTATTTTCGATACACCAAGAGCTAATAGAGTATAGATCTAGTTGCAAATCAAAGCAGTCAAGAGGGGTACGAATAAATTTGCCCACTTTGATGTCATCTGCGAACAAAAACAAAGAGGATGATTTTACTACATCTTGTATGTCATTAATGAACAGGAGAAATAATAATGGTCCTAAGATTGAACCTTGGGGCACTCCTGAGAGGATATGAAGCCTTTGGAGGTAGTGCCGTTTATGACAACATGATTTGTTCGTTCAGTAAGGTATGAGCATAATTATTTGACAAGTGAGTGATGCAATCCAAATTGTAAAAGTTTTTTAATAAGGAGAAAATGGTCCACCTTGTTGAACGCCTTCTCAAAATCGATGTATATTAAATCAACCTGACAGTTTTGGGCAATCCCATCATCAATGAGATGTATACAATCCATGAGATTCGATTTGATGTACCATTCATGAAGCCACGCTCTTAGGGAGAAATATAGGGCAAGACAGTGGGATAGATTCTTTGATAGACTGCATATTCAGAAATTTTTGTTGGAAGACAAAGTAAAGAAATAAGGTTGTGTGTAGGATTGTGTGCAGTTTTTGTGTATTCAGCCGGGCGGCACGCCCGTTCAAAAGGGCCTGGGGAGAACCCTATGTTCAAGTGTATTCAAATGCTGAGCAAAATTGATCACAACTGTTAATTTGAGTTAACACAATCAGACACAGGTGCAACACATGTCTCTGATTGCCAAAATGGAAGCTGTCTTTTCTGTACAAGATTGTAACCAGCGACGAAAAATGAGTCATCCCTGCCAAACCATCCTCTATTGAATCATCGGTCTTCCTTTCTCTTTGAGTTCATTATTACGGTAAAAGAAATGAGCTCCTAATTTTATTGAACACATTATGAAATAACTTGTAATATGAAAATGTTACACTTTGGCTTACATAAATTTAATTCTAATGAATATAAACATACATTTCTGTCTGATTAACATTAAGGAAAGTAAAATTTCTATTTCAGTTGTTGCCAATGTACAGTTGACACTAGATAATTGCAGTGAAACTGTGTTAATGACCAATGCTCTTTACCCACAGAATTTACATGGAAAATCTGTTGACATAATGATCACCTGGTTGACATTAACGGCATTTTCTATTTCATGTCTACATAAACCTGTGTTTAAAAAAAAATAATTGTAATTTCCAACGACCACTGAATGAGAGTTGGAAAATGATCTGAAGAGACAGATTAGGATTCCGAATATCAAGATAAAGATTCTCAGATGAAGGGCAAACAAGTGTTGCTATCAAATCACTGGATGTCCTGAAAAAAACATTTTGAAGACTTAATTTTCATCAGGAAGACACGAAAGCAGCAAACTAAATTCAGGTTCTTTTTTAAAGAAAAAAAAATTAACTGTTTTAAGCAGGTTGTTGAGTTGTAATTTTTTTTTATTGCACCTATAATGGCCACCTGAGCTTAATGATCACTTGCTTGATCTCTTGAGTGGTAATTATAGACAGGTTTCATTGTATGTTTGTCCAGTGGGCTCGGCTTGCAAGGCAAAGAAATAAGCCTATGAAAAGAAAATTTGGCTTGCTTATATGCTGCTATCTAACTAGACACTTACTGCTGCCTATATCAGTTATGCATCTAGAATATTAAAATATAAATTTCTTGATAGGGTGATCCTGTTTATGTTCCTGTCCGGTTCCATGATGGTGGTGAAAAGAGCAGTGGAACTGAATCTGATGACTCTTCATCGAGTAAGCTGGTCACTTTGATAACTAGAACTGCATTAACATAAATTCAGAATAACATAAACACATCTTCTGTTCCTGTTTAGGTTTAGGCAGAAGCCGTTCAGTCCATTTCAGTAAATTGACAGAAGTTCGTCAATTATCAGGTATTAAAAATTTTTAATTTTTATAATAAATTTTTATAGGCTTTGTTTTTGGGGATGCAATAAATAAGAGTGCAAAACTGTATTCAAGGACAGGAATATCTAGAAGAGTACAGAAACTATTTCAAAAAATGACAAGTGCCCAAAATGTTACTTCTGGAAAAAATTTGCTTATGAAAACTTTCGTGGTAATGAAATGATAAAAGACAACTAATGAATTTGTGCTTATCGCTGAAATGTTTTAATATTTGCATAGGTTTTGCATGACTTCAGCACCAGCTATCTTTTTTTCTTGATTTTTTAAGACTAAAATGAAAGTTTCTGGATATCTTGGTTTCTAAGGTTGTGTACATTAATCACTCGTGCACAGTGGTTATGACTGGTGCATTGCCCAATATTCCTCTGGAATGTTTGATGGATTCATGATGCAGATGTGATGCTAGTGTCTAAATTAAAACATAATGTGCAGGGATAAATTCTGGCTTTATCACAGTATAAAGGTACGTTCCCATAGCTCGCTTGAGCTTTAAAGCGAAGCTTGAGCATTGAAGCAAATTCTACTCGCTAGAAAAATATGGCTTGAAAAGTTCAGCTTGAAAAGCCAAGCTAGTGTTGAAGCTATCCCATAGCTAAAGCTTCTCGCGAGAAATCGCAGGTGGGAATTCAAAAAGACATGGCACCTCTTAATGCACGAAAACGTTTGTTGTTACAGGGAAAGAGTTTAATTTTAAGAAGCTATTGATAATTAATCGTAAAAGTATTTTGTAAAAAGGAAAACATATTTCCACTTTAGCAATACGTGATATTTATTTTACTTTCGCTGATGCTACATAAATGGAATAAATAAAATAAAAACAAAACCAATTAAATTTAAATAAACAGCACTGTTAATTAATTAAATAAACTTAAGCAATAAATAAAGCAATAATACACAAATTAATAAAATAAAATGAGCAAAATAACAATTAAATATATATAATAAATTCAATAAAGACTATAAACTAATTAATGAATATAATGTATAATAAATAAATAAAATGAAAACAAAATAAAAGTAATATAAAATTAGCTCAATCAAATATAATATAATAAATAAAATTAAATAAATTAATAAATAAAAAAATAAAATAAAATAAATTAAATAAATATTTAATAAAAATTTTTAAACCATAGTATAATACTCAAAGAAGAAATAATTATAAACTGAAGATATACATCAAACAAATCATGAATACAAAGGAGACAAGGGAAACAAATACATGTACAATTCGCGGAATTCTTCCTTCACTTTTCTCCTTTGTACTCACACTATCATCGCGACCCCATGCACGCACCCATTGCTGTCATGAGAGAAAGGCGTACTGCGCATGTGCCTCAGTCATTTCTAAGCTGCTAGTAGCTTTAAAATCAAACTGAACTAGATATCCGCTTGAAGCGAAAAGCAGCTTGAAATTCCTAGCGCTATACGCAACTCGCGATATCAGCTTGGTGTATAGGATAGCTTGAGCTTGAAAAATCACACTCAAAACGCTCAAAGCTTCAAGCTTCACGCTCCAAGCAAGCTATGGGAACGCACCTTAAGGAAGATGAGTTATAAATAAGGGATAAGAGTAGTCCTTTTAAATTCTGTTAACATAAATATCTTTGTTGATTGCTCAGTGACCAAAATAGCTGCACTCCCAGACAAAAAATTTTCCTCAAATTTCTTTCTACCAATTAAAGTTCACCCATAACCTTCTCAGTTTTGAAATAGGAATTGAGGTTCAGCTAGAGCTGAAAACCCTTTCATTATGCCCCATCATTCATTCAGAATACATGTTCATCGTTTCATATCCTGGATTTTTTATGGGTAGAGATTTTTTATTCTTTTACAGGCAATTCCACAGGGTCAGTACTTAGTATCTATAGAGCAATGGGGCACACTTGTTTCTTCTCTGTTCCTTAGTGTTCACCTTGGATGATGCTGGATCATTGAAAGTGCCGTATTACTGAACATAAATTCTGCCCTTTCTCTCCATAAATCCTCTAAATATCTGCCTTTAGTTACACATGTTTTCCCAGAGCACAACCATTTTTGCCATTTTATCCGCACACAATCCTTGAAAGGCTTATTTAAGTATACATCAAGCGTTTGTAAGATCGAAGTGAGGACATCCACGCTAGTTTCTTTTTACTACTGGATTATCATATGTAATTTTTCATAATACACAGTTATGATTTTTTTGAACTTTTATTTTGGGATAAAGTGCAGAATGCTAAACTTACATCAAAAGTGTCGGCAGCCCTAAGAATATGGCTGCCACAGCCTTTTAAAGATTTCTCATTAAGCTGCAAAGAATGGATAATTTTATCTTATCAGGAATTTATTTAAGCAGTGGATGGGTTAATAAACGAATTCTTAACGGATTAATAAATTATTACCGGTATTTCGTCTTATGTAAACTCCACTTAAAGAGTCCTCTGCTTATGAGAGCTGTCATCAACTCTGACTCAGGCATAAGCCAAATGTGGTTTTTAGGATCATTTAAAAAAAAAAAATTCTCCACTTATAGAAGAGTATGTATAGCTAGCCAGTCCAGTATTTTTGTTACACCTTTTATAGTGATTAAAAATAAATTTAAAACTTAAAGAATATAAAATGTATATTTACCTTTTAAGAAAAAAATTAAAAATCTTTATTAATTTACAGAATCTCAAGCAGAAGATGCAGTATTAGCAAGGTTATCATATACTGCAAGTTTACGTGCTCAAGAAGAAGCTTTAAGATTGGCCAATAAATTGAGTGTCCGTCAGGTTGCTAAAATTGCTGCCCAGTTTTGCTTTGTGGTAAGTGTTGGATGGATTTTTAAAAAAATGTAAAACGTGACTTTTTAATATTCAAATCTTTTTACAAGAGAAAGGGATGGGTTACTTTAAGCAAAATACTATTGTTTATTGGCATTAAAAATTGAATTGGTGGCAAATGGTTTTGGAAAACAGATGAAATCAAAAGCAGGTAATGAAGATATGAAATTGTACTTAAACTCCACTTGTGAAAAGCGTCGTCACCATAAACAATTTGAATCGTTTCAAATATTTCAGTGGATCCTAAAACAAAATTTGATGTTAACATGTCGTTCCATGGTGTTCTTTGTAGGAAATAGCAAAATTGTTGTCACAAAAGATACCATGATATATAAATCAGAAACACTATTGCCTTGAAATTTGAGGTAGTGATAACCAAAAAATAAGGACATACACGGTAAGTATATGGAAAAAAGTATTTGGACACCTGATGCAAAATTTGTTTGAGACGCATGCGCATTACCTTTTGTATGCCCCCATATTCAGGGTGTTTACGAACTCTGCATTTTACGGGTTGTAGCGGATCTAATTTTCAATATGTTTTGCCAATAAACTGAGGTTGCAAATGAATCCTTGATACATAAAAAAAGTTGTCAGAAATTCAATGACAAGATGCTGTGAGGGATGCATTGTCTAAATGTCTAAATCAGGCATGTCTGAATACTTTTTTCCATATTTTGTATAATGCATGTACTCAATGAGTGACGAAATATAACTAGTCACCTTGTCAGCAGCACACTGTGTAGCAGAAACACTCATATCAGCAGATAGAGGATCTTTCAAAGTTTGCATTGGTAATAAGTACTGTGGGTACTTACTGATTTAGCCGCTGAAGGGCAATCATAACGAAGGCATCGGACATGCTTCTCAAGCCCACTCTCCTCTTCCGTGGCCTCCATGATCACCCTACCTAACGCTATGTAATCTTTTTCTTATGGAGTTACATCAAAGATCACGTATCTGTGCCTTTTTGCCACGTGATTTAACCTCTCTTTTTGTAGCTGCCAGAGAGGATCGACTCATTCATTGACCATCAGATGTTGAGTTGCGTGTGCCGAAATTTGAATACAGGACAGAGTCTGCTGTGTTATCAAGGATGGACATAAGGAAAACCTGTAAGGTACTACGTACAAAACTTGAAGACATTCTCTGTCCATCGATTTGAGCGTTTCTGTTCGTCTTATCATGGTTACAGTTCTATTGACTTCCGAAACCCTGGAGAAACTTGTGATTCTCCCTGTGTAAGTTTAGATGTTTGTAGTGCCTGAGGTTGCAAACCTATTAAAGATAAGTGGACTTGAGTTGCTTAACAAATACAGAGCATGCCATCCTAAATAAAAATTTTTGAAGGGTTTGGTCTTGTGTTAAAACCATATTAAGGAGAAGTATTTCAAATGAGCCCTGGGTTCTCTATTGTCATTTGAAAAATTAATTCTTTTTTATCCCTTTCCACAGTGGTTTTTAGGAAATTGTTATTATCAAATTGCCTTGGCCAAAACTGAAGCTGGAGTGGTGAATGTTCTGTCATCCACTTCAGGGTTATTCACCCTTATACTTGCAGGGATATTTCCAGCATCAAACAATGATCGTTTTACACTTTCTAAATTGATGGCTGTACTCATTAGGTAATTTGTTTTTGTGTTATACTTTTCGTTACGTATGTGTAGTCCTAAAAATATTACTGATACACTCTCATATTAATATAGAGGGTGTCTACAAACTTATCACTGTGTTTTCCTTGCTTATAACTCTGGGTTTTATTACACGATTGCATTGACTTTTACACATATTCTCAGATTCATTACTTTTTGTTAAGCTTAGACTGATACTCAATAAGAAAAGCGCCTACACCTTTGTTCCAGAGAGAATATTCATTGGCAATCGTAGCTGAACATGTTGACATTTTGTGCTGCCGTAGGTGCAAGATTTACCAACAGGATGGAGCCCTGCTACACTGTTCCCTAGAGATCCACCTCCTTCTGAATGCAGTGTTTAACAAGTCAGTGTAGTTGAGCATGGCCCATACCACGGCCTTCCAACTCCCTGAACCTGACCCCAGGGACGTGTGGTAGATTTCTCGGTATGATGCAAGTCTTCGAAAATGCCGCCCCCTTATAGTGTCGCCTGATGCGGCCGCCTCTCTGCATCATAGCATGGCCCCACCAAGATTTCTTTATACGGGGTCATATCAAGGGCACAGTCTATGGCCAAAGACCGACAGACATAGATGATTCAAAGAAGAAAATCACTGCAGCTGTTCAAAGCATCACTTTGGAGATGCTAAAAACAAGTGGGAAGCAATATTTGCCAGATATGAACTTTGTGTTATGCACAACAGTCCACATGTTGAAGTTTAAGGAAAGTAACGAGTCTGAAAACATGTTGCTAAAATGTAATTGCAATTGAGCAATAAAAAATGGAGTTATAAGCAAGCAACATACCATCTTACATTTGTAGACACACTATATTTCAAAAACTTGGAAGTATCTCCTAATGATCGCTTTATGATCAGAAAAAATACTTTTTCATGTCTCCAAAGGTTTACCTGATTAAAAATATCTAGGGCTTTTTTAAAAAAAATTGTGAAGGGCTTCTGTTGTAATTCTGCTATGTTATCATGATTCCTATGTCATTGGCGAATCTCTTTCATTATTAGGACGGATAGGTACTTATGTTTCACAGTGTAAGTCCATCTGTCTTCTGTTGGTGCTCTAGCATTCGAACACTTCTGAATTTCCGAATTCAGTTTTCATTGTTCGACAACTTAGGCAAAACGTCAGCCTAAGTTCGTTGGTGGAAAAAATCTGTGAACTACTTTCGGTTCAAAAAGTCACAAATAATAGAGGGGAACACGTTTTCCACAATACAATTCCATCAATGCATTTCTCTCTTCACCATTCAATGGCTAATGCAGGGAGAAGGCTTGTGAATTAAGTGAAGACAGGTGGTGGTCTTTATTGAAATTGGTTCAATAGTACGTGTTTTAATGGTATCATTATGGTACCCTGGAAGCTTTCAATGCCAAGATGTGGCATGTAATATATCAAACATGTAATGAAGTGTCATGAAGGTTGGAAATTTTGGACAAAGAATCAGGTTCAAATTACAAAATATAATAAAAGCAAATTAGATTTAACAGTTTACTTTTGAAGAATTTTAATTGGGTAAAGGTCTATAAATATTACTGTACAAAATTTTGTAATTTGAGCCTGATTTTCTGTCCAAAAATATTATTTCCAACCTTTGCCCTGAAGATGCAAGTTTACAAAACACGCCAGTAAAAATAAAAAATTTTCTTATATTGCTAAATAGAAAAATATTTTCCTTTATATTTGCCAGCAATACTAGACCATTGATATGGATTAAATTAATAATAGTCGAAATTGGTTCAATAGTATGTGATTTAATGGCATTATTATGGTATCCTGGAAACTTTCAATGCTGAGATATGACATGTAATTTGTCAAACAACTCGTAATGACTTGTCATGAATAAATACAATGAGAAGTTAATGACAGTAGAAATTGGTTCAATGGTACGTGTTTTAATGGTATCATTACGGTACCATTGATACCTTCAACACTAAGATATGGTATGTAATATATCAAACAACTCGTAACGAAGTCGCATGAATGAATATAATGAGTAATTAAAGATTGTGTAAATAGGTTCAGTGGTATATGTTGTAATGCTACCATTATGGTACCATTGGAAATTTTAAATGCTTAGATATGACATGTAATTCCTCAAGCAAATTGCAACAGAAGTTGTTTTCTGTGTGTCTTCCTATAAATGCCCGACCGTAGACCTTATGTTATCAATGGCTAATTGCTGTTAAGTTTGGTTGCTGTTATTCAATGCCTAATTATTATTAACAGCAAATTCTTGTTAGGCCTGCTATTAATAATTAATTACTTAAGCCTAACATTATGAAAAGTTCATCTCTGTTGGCATATTGTTGTCAATATCTAATATCTTGTAATCACTCGCTTCAGCAGTAGAAGCTGACGTAGAAATGCTTTATCAATATATTATGAAGAAATAATAGATGCTAAGGCTAGGGTTTCCTGCGATAGTAGTATCATTATATTACGGTCACTATATGGCAATACTCCCTCTCGGAGAAAACTGTAGTTTTCCACAAAAGGATTCAAAATTGACCCTCGCTTTGTTTAACAATGTAGGAATGCTTACAAATCAAAATTCTTATACAGGGTGTTTTTGAATTGAGTACAGATTTTTTGGGAGATGATAGAAGAGGTCCTTAGAAGTACTTTTGGTCATATGAACATGGGGTCCCCGCAGCTCCGTTTACTTACAATACTGCATTGAACAATCAAATGACACCGGGACGCAGTGTGCGTTGGTAGGCCTAGATTATTTTATTTTTTAACAATTAACACAAACAATCTACTGCATGACTTTTACAGTAATTGTTCGAAATGACCGCCATTTGCTTCATAGCACAATTCGCAACGCCTTATGATGGATTGATGTACGCGTGGAAACAGCCGATTTGCACGGTCGCTGATGTCACTTGCTGCTGCGAAACACGAGCCGCCAATTCTTCTTCGGTATCTACGGGTTTGGAGTACACCATTGATTTTATGCTTCCCCATAAAAAAAAATCCATCGGTGTGAGATCTAGGCCTACCAGCGCACAATGCATCCTGATGTCATTTGATTGTTCAATGCAGTATTGTAAGTAAACGGAGCTGCGGGGACCCCATGTTCATATGACCAAAAATACTTCTAAGGACCTCTTCTATCATCTCCCAAAAAATCTGTACTCAATTCAAAAACACCCTGTATATTTGTTTGTTCAAATGTGTAAGAATTATTACACTCTCCATTTAAGGTTTTGGTATTTCAATTTTGTTCATTTAGAACTACAATCTCTTTAAAACTACACCTTACTTTAGCAACCGCACACCCTCACAACTAAAGGTTTCATTCGTAATCAAATGCTTTCCTTTTCATTCTCGAAATCTATAAAATCCTATCGGTCCTGGGCATTTCAGTTGCCTGACTTGTTTTTATCAAATGTTATAGAAGGGATCACTGGCATAGCATCTTTCATGTGAGAATTCCTTTAAAGACATTCTGTGAGTTGTTAAATTCAATATTGTACAGTGCCGTACAAAGCGTTGCATCTTTCATTGTTGAGCTCTATTTGAAGGCCCAGACGTGTGCAGCAGAGCATTGGTTCGAGATTACAATTTGCAGCAACCCTTTTTGTTACTTGTTATATTGTATGAGCATTCTTACAAATGGCAGCGTTCATGAGTGAAGACGGATTTTGTGTAAGTAAATATACAATTTTCGTTACAATTATACACTAATATGGCTAAGAAGGTTGTAAAAGGTGTATTAATGATTTTGAAAAGATTTCTTATCGAGATATTTAATAATGGGCAAACGTGTTGATTAAAAAAATCGGCAGCGTGACATAGGATAGTGGTTTCCTGTACAAATAAGGTGATCATGGCATATGCAGCTTGCATAGACTGCTTGTTTGAGGCAGAGGGCTAACAACAGCATGGTTTTAATACTGCACTGCTGCGTGCAATACAGTGCAGCATGACGTCATTTTTGATGCTGCAGCGCTGAAGAACTGTTGAATTTAACAAATTGCAGTATGCCTTTCACATTGGGTAGCTTGAGAAATTGTATAATAATTAATTTGTGTCTGCATTCTCTTATTTGTTTGAAGCCATGTGGTCACGTGATCGATGCACCAGAGCACTGGTGAATAAGAAAATGTTTAGAGAGTCAACAAACAGATGACTGGTAAAATGCAGAAGTTAGCTGCTATGAATTTCCAGTGCTTTTCTGTTCATTTGCAACTATGTTAATGTTGCCTATATTAGTTTCGGTTCAGAATTTTATTATCACTCTGTGAGCTTTCCAGGTGAGTGAATAAGGAAGGGGACAGAATCAGAATCACCGGAGTCACTCCGAGCGAGTAAGAGAACATGTTCTATGTGATAATGAAAGTAAAATTAGTTTAAAGACCCTAGCCAGGTTAGATGGTGAAAAATGCCCCTGCATGAGTAACATCAAAGTATTTGTACAATGTCCTAAAAAAACTTTTTTTTTTATTTTTGCTCACTTGATAGCCCCCCTCCCTATGTTGTCAAAGTGTAAAAAGTTTATTAATTCCACTTTATTTCCAATTTTTTTTGTTATTTAGTATGGGAGGAATAGTACTCATCTCACTTTCCGACACAAAGTTGGAGAATTCCTTTCCCTATGGAGCTCTCTGGGCCTTTGCTGGTGCATTCTGTTATGCTCTTTATATAGTGATGCTTCGAAAAAAAGTAGACAGCGAGGAGCACATGGATGTGGCCATGTTCTTTGGTGAGTTGAAAAATGGCAATTTTTAACTTTATTAAGGTTACTTTTAAAAAGTAATGACCTATGTAGAAGAAAATGACAGTTCAGTGAATGTTGCTGTGTATGGGGCTGTGCATCAGCAGACGAGGCTGGAATTTGTATGGCAGAACCGACACTGGACATTCACTGATTGGCAAAAAGTGGCCTTTTCAAATGAATCACGGTTTTTGCTCCATCAGACAGTTGGATGTTGGTGCATACATTGAGAAATGCCAGAAAACTAACACCCTTCAACCATTTGTGGATGGCAGCAACAAGCTGGCAGAGTCAGCTTTATGGATGGGGAATGTCTTTGTGGCATTCTTTAGGTGCAATCATCACTGTGGATTTAAGTAAGTATCGATCCTTGATGACCATATACACTTACATATGGACATTGTTTTTCCTGAACATGATGGCATCTTCCACCACAACAATGCAGTATTTCATACAGTTGGAATTGTGAGTGGTTAGAAGAGCACGAGGAAGACTTAACTGTACTTCCCCGGTCCCTAAATTCCCCAGATTTAAACCAAATCAAGCATTTATAGGACCAACTTGATCTGTTATTTGCTCCATGAATACTCCATCTTGCACCCTGCAACAGCTGTCAACTGAACTGCAGTCACCATCACTCATTATCCTTGTGAATACTTTCCAGCACCTCATTGAGTCTATCCCAGGCCATCTAGCCTCTGTCTGACCTGCACATGGTGATTATTCTGGAGGAACAGGTGGTCACATTAATGTTACGGTATTTCCACCAATAATTACAAAAAACTAGCTTTACTTGAAAGTTTGGAAACTTATAAAAGTAAGAAAAATAAACTGATAAATTTGGTTAGAATTTAACTATATTAATTATAATCATGAAGTTGGTTAATTATAATTCATGATAGGTCATTTTCATAAGTTAATATGCATATATTTCTACGTTTTCATTGTATCATAATCCAACTATGTAGTGTTCTCTTCAGAAAATTTTATCAGGTGGATGGAAGAAGTAGCCAGGCAGACAAAAATTAAAACCAAGTAAAACATTATGGAGTGTTAAGAAATTTTTCATTTATTAGGCCAGGCAGTTAACGAAACCAGCCAGGTGATTTTCAGAAGGGCCTAGAGACCACTTGTGTGGATCTTTGTTTAATTTTATTTTCACTCTATCCGTGAATAGTTGATAAATTGGTATCACTAAAAAAATATTTCATTGAGATATCGTGACAGAAACAGACAAACTATCTTCTTAGAGCTTAAGTAAGTAGACAATCCACCAGTACACACAATCCTTAAAGAGGGCAGGCTAAATCATAACTGTACAAGAGAATTTCTTGATCAGAACATTATGATCATAAAAGAAGTAGTGCTAAATGAGGACCTCCGTCTCACTCGTCACTATCCTCACTGCTTAGCCAAAATTCACTGATTATATTATAGTATCTTAAAATCACATTTCAATTTTATATTCTTAGTCTATTGTGTTGTTTCCATTGTTAGGGATAGGGTCACAACTACCAAAATTGAAATGCAAAATCAGATGAATACCAATATACCCATTAGTAGATATAAAGAAGTAAAATCTACTTTGTGGACACAAGGGGCTTCTTTATTTATACTATTGATCCATATCCACAATTGGTGTCTAGTTGTAATCAATATGCCCATTTATTGCAATTAAAAATACACCCATGCTGCTCTTTATTGGTACTCTAAATCAATAATTGGTCAGCAATAATACTAGTGTATAATAAACATCACAATCAATTAATATACAGTATATACAATGTACAGTTCATTATACAGTACAGTAATTGACTTTTTATTTTAATTTTCCGTCGCCAAAGGCCAATACGACAATAACTTCAAAAGTGCGTCGATCTTATAATTTTCCTACTTAAATTTTATTAAATTAATATCTATCTATTATTGTTAACAGTAATCACTTACTAAAAATCTTTGGATATTAGTAAATATCACTAAATAATATAAGGAAACTAACTTCGATGGAGTTTCCATTTTGAATAAATTAATGAACACTGCCATTCTCCCCTTAATTTTCCCACTTAAATTTTATTAGATTATTGTACATTTTTTATTGTTAACAGTAATCACTATAAAAAATGTTGGATATTTATAAATATCACTAAATAAAATAAGGAAACTAACTTAGAAATTAGAAACACAGCTCGCTTTACATGCCGCCATTTTAAATAAATTAACGAACATCTAAAAGGAAGGCCTGTGCCCTGAAAATTTATACATTGTTACATCATCATAAAAAGGCATTGTTAATCCTATTTCTACCAATAATAAGCCCTAAATTATGACTACCTATGGTCATAAATTTTCAGTGCATAGGCTTTCTTTCTAGGAAGTGTTGTCAGAGACTATCAATAAGCCATTCTCCCTCTTCCCTGCAATGGAACTTTATAAACGTTTTTCACTTTTCTGTAAGGAACTCATGATATTTTCCACTTTTTATGACCTGAAAAGCAGTGACTGGTAATAGCAAAACTAAAATGAAGAGGTTTTTTTCCCCTTTCTTTTTTCTTTTTCTGTATATTCTTGCCTATTTTAGTTCTCGCGACAAGTCAAAAATGGGGACTGCATTGTACAAGAGGATAAAATTTTTACTGGTTTTTTGGGCTCTGAAAGTGGAATCGCATTATAGTAGAATAAATACGGGTAGCTGGCTTTTTTCATTTTAAATTTTCTCTCGATTCGAACGACCGTCGATTCATAAAGTAACCACTGGTCGCGATGAGCGTTTCATAATGCGACCGGTCACACTAATCGCTAATGAAAATGGCGGACGAAAGTAGGAAATTTAAATGTTCAAGTGCCCGATACATAAGAAAGGAGAAAAGAAATAGATATTGAGCAGCATCAAGAAACAAAGAATGAATACGAAAAAGAAAAGACTGGTGAAGGAAATGTATGTATGTACACAATTTTAAATCGTACTAACTTAAATGATGAGGAACCTTGCTATGACGCCATTTTGAATGAACAAACAAACTGAAGCAAACTACCACGGATCGTACCACATGACTGTTGGTGACCGGTCGGACTTTTTAGACACATCCTTAGAGTGGTACTACAGGGAGATCCTAAAGTTGGTTCACCCAAATGAAAACTATTAAACTTACTGACATGAAATTTGTAGTGGATATTCTTTAATCAATGCAACACCGATTGAGCATAAGTAAATGTTCAAAGTGGCCCCCATTCTCCTGCTTGCAAAAATGAATGCAATGCCACATATTCTTGCTTTCCTTCGAAATTATTCCATCCCCAAAAATAGATTGTACTTGTTCCATTGAGATTCGGGTGTTGAAGGAGCTGTAGCTCCTGTTGGTAATAACCTTGTCTGCATTCAATATCATCAAATTGCTCTACAAATTGTTCAAATGTGTTCCAATAACACTCCGCATTAACAGTGGTACAATGCATTTCCAAGAATATGTGCAGTCATCTATCTTTAGGTGAACTGAATTTTTTTTTTTTTATTTACGAATTGGGATCCAATACGTCCATCCAGGGCCTGTATGGCCAGAAGCCGACAAGTTGGGTCCCTGGATGGACCTGGATTCACGACTGCTGTATGATGGTCGCAGCAGCCGGGTGGGTGGGGGGTGAAGATTGTCTATCACGGATGGTTGCCCATCCATTGACTAGCCGTGTCTGATGTAGCTTAACTTCACAGCAGTTGTGTTCAGTGAAAGCCCACCAGGCCACGGCCTCCCCAAGGATCATCATATATTTATGCAAGGATAGAATTCAAGAGTTGAGATTATACATTTAATTTTTAATTATATTATGTTTTAAGAAAGAAGACACAAAACTTATTGTCCACATCGCAAGATGGTTGAAGCACCGTGTGGTTGAAATGCGCATCGAAGCTTTTTTTTTTTTTATATATAAAATTGTGTGGACATGAGGTTTTGTCTTCTCCTTTCTTGGTTTTGCATTCAGTTTCCTGTTAATATTTTGTTACTAAATTAAATTTAACTGCTTGTTTTTTTTTTGTTTTTTTCCCTTTCCGGTTTAGGTTTTGTTGGTTTATTTACATTAACGTCTTTGTGGCCTGTTATTTTATTATTACATTATACTCACATAGAAGTGTTTGTTTGGCCTTCTCAAAAGCAATGGATGTACCTTGCTTTAAATGGTCTTGTAGGGACTGTAATTTCTGAACTTTTGTGGTTATTGTAAGTACAAAAAATGAAATTTAAAATTTGTCCAAAGAATTGATATACATGTAACATTTTTTATATTTGAAAATTCTTTCTTTCAGGGGTTGTTTTTTAACATCGTCATTAATAGGAACATTAGCTCTCAGCTTAACTATTCCTTTAACAATGATAGCTGACATTGCCATCAAGAAAGTTCAGTATTCCAATTATTTTTTTATTGGTATGATTCCGGTTTTCCTTTCCTTTTTTGCAACAACTCTCCTTGCATACTATGACAATTGGGACCCAGTGATGGTTGGAATCAAACGCCTTATACATTACATTTGTCCTAGAAAGAAAATCTTAAGGTAATAGCATTACCTCTTTTATTTCAGTTATCTATAAATGTGTGTATATAGATATTAAAATGTATATTGAATTTTATAGGGTACGTGACAATGACAAAGAACAGACAGAGAGCCTTATTGGCATCGACTCAAATGAAGACCACGACGCTTAATTGTAAACATCAGCAAATAAAACTTCATTTTCACTGTAAATATATAATATAATGAGATGTGAATTTTAATTATTTTATACCTTTGGATAAATGAAGGTCATACCATTTGTGTTTTAAGGCATAGATTTTAAATTAATTTCATTGGTGCTGAGATGATGTGTGTGAACATATTGTAAGTTTTTAATAAAGCAATGACAAACATTATTGTAAAAAAATGAGCTGTACAAAAATAATGGTTGTGACCTAACAGGAAATAATTCCTCTTCCTCTGTATTACACATGTATAAAAAAAAAAAAATAATTTTATTATGTAATAAAATTTTTACAATGCTTTAAAGCCGTTCATTAATTTTAACAATTTTACAGCAAACTTTTCACTGGCCCAGATAAAAAGTGATATTGCTTGGGAAAGGGTAATAAATTAATGTGTTGCACAGGGTAATTCAGCCATAGCTTATTTTTCTCCTTCACAGTAAATAAATACGATTTCTTTTGCATGTTTAAGAGAAACCAATTCACGAACTTTACACCTCATTTATAATATTTTCTTATCCTCGTATTTAATAGTGCTAGAATGTTGTAGTAGCGTCGCATTCAACTGAAATCGAACGACCAATTTGAATACCTAAAGAAGCTGTTAGAGATTCAGATCCTTTGGACAGTTCTTCCCTCTTTCGCTCGTAAATATCAGCAAATTGTTTCAGTCGACTGCTGAGAAAAACTGCTCTTTCACGTTTCTTTAACATATATTCACTAGGATTTAGCCATTTGTGTTCTAAACATTCATCTGCAATCGGCCTTTTTCTGTATTAAAAAAAATCCAAACGTTGAATATTTAATTAGAAATCATATTAAAAAAAAAAGTATGAACTTTTGTATAGATAACTCGACACACTTACGCTGGAGTTCTCTTGAATATTTGTAGAAGAAACCTTGTTGCTTCTGGTGTAATTTCTTTATATAAATTCTCAAACCTATATCTAACATAATTAATGTTTTCTTCGGTATCCCTATCATCATTTCCTACAAATGGTGATGTTCCGCTTAGCCTAAGAGGGAGAAAATTTCACAAGATTAGTAAAATTCTAAATTTGTATTCATAGTGGAAAAAAAAAAAAAAACAAACAGAACCTAGCCTACTTATAACACGGCCAATATGAAAAAGGATAGCTTTCACATATACGAGGGAAAATCAAAAAGCAAATTTTTCACAGCAAAACCATCATGCAGTCAAGTGTGAAGAGGCCAGGAAGAAAATCAGTGTGGCTAAGACTGAGGTTCTGGTCCTTTCAAGACAGCCTGCTCGGTGCGCTCTCCATTTTAGGCGAGCCCCATAGAGACAAGTGGAGAAGTTCAAGTATCTCGGGAATGCATTCACGAGTGATGGGCGGCAAAATAAAGAATTGAATGCTCGGATCAGTGCAGCAAGTTGTGTCAGATGCGAACTGTGGCGATCCGTGGTAATGAAACGTGACCTAGGAAACAAAGCCAAACACCCAGTTTTCAAATATATCTTTGTCCTGATTCTCACCTACGGTCATGAGTCTTTGTTAGTGACGAAAAGAGTGCAATCACAGGTACAAGCAGCAGAAATCAGATTCCTGAGAGGTGTGGCAGGGGTTACCCTACTAGATAGTTTACAGCAGCACAATAAGGGAGTCTTTAAGGGTGTTGAGCTGCTATTTCTCCGCTTTGAGAGATCTCAGTTGCATTGGTATGGCCACGTGATACGGATGTTGCAAACTGGTCTTCCTAGGCTGTTGCTATTTTCCAAGCCGGTGGGTAAGAGACCAAGAGGTCAGCCTAGATCCATGTGGCTAGACTACATGGAGAATCTTGGTTTGTGTCGCTTGGATATTACCATTGAGGACATGCACCTGATAGCTGAAGATCGTGAGCGCTCAAGATCCTCTATAAAGCTGCTGTCCCCACAACCCTAACGGACAAGCAGGTTTGTAAAGTAAGTAAGTAAGTAAAATAAACCATCATGTATTTGCAAAAATCATCGTATACATTTTGAATCAAGAACATTGATCTACTTCTAAACATAACAACCATTCATATTTAAGCATTTGTCCCAATGCGAGACCAACTTTTCGATATCCATAGCATAGAATTCGTTCGGCTGGGAGCAAATCCATGACCGCACAGCTGTTTACTCCTCACTGTCGCTCTAGAAGCATGTGCCAGTAAGGTGTTGCGTTAGAGGTCCGAACAGGTGAAAGTGCCAATGCTTGGATCATTACCCACCTGTCTCACTGAATTCACGGCATCATTTTCTCCTGCTTATGGGATGTGCACAGCCTTCCAGAATGTGGTTCATCGAGGACACTTTCGTGCCCCAATGTGAACTTGGCACACCAATTGCACACATTTGTCAATTTAATGCACGTGTCACTGTATGTTGCACACAATTCGCGATGATTTCAAAAGGCTTTTGTCCCTTTGACCACAGAAACCTGACCATACTCCACATGTCCACACTCTCAAATGTCTCCAGCTTACCCACCATTTTGGAACAGACCACCTCACCCATACCTTACTGGAATGTTCAGATTTCCCAATTCCTGCAAGGTTTTCAAAAAAATGGGGTGTACTACGACTTTTGACTCACCCTGTACTAGCATTCATTTCTTAGCAAATTTGTCATTTCCATAACTAAGCAATATGGAAGCCAACTATCAACTCCCAAATCGTTAATTTTAGAAGACTATAAACAAGTCTACTTAGTCGTGCATTAAAGCTTGGCAAATCCTAGCTTACTTGTGCACTTAAAACGAGCAATGGTATCTCTCTTTCTATTGTTTTTTTTTTTTAATTTTTTTATTTATTTAATATACAGCTTATTCGTCTTTGTCTTCTTCAAAGTACTCCTTTCCTCTATTAACACACTTGTTCCAGCAGTGTTCCCACTTTACCAAGCAATCCTGGTACGCTTCTTTTGGAATATCCTTCAATGCCAGTGACAATTTTTTCTTAATGTCATCAATAGAGTCAAAACAGTGTCCTTTCAGCACTAATTTTAATTTTGGAAACCAGAAAAAGTCACTGGGAACTAGGTCTGGGGAAAAAGGGAGACTGGGGAGGACAGCCATCTGATTTTTGGTTAAAAACTGGTGAATTAAGAAGGCTGAGTAGGCAGGCACATTGTCATGATGAAGGAGTTGTCTTGCCTCAACAGTGGTCTCTTTTTGCTATTCCGTGAATGTTTTCCCCAGTTTCACGCAAAATTTCACGTTGCGTCGTTGCTCTCGTAAATCGGACATGCAAAAATCACCACGAGCACTGAAACACGTTGCACTCAAATAGCAATAACTCGGAAACTAAACTACATGTAAAAACTTTTAAATAGTCCATTAGGCAGAAGGATATGACAATTACAGTGTCGCCAACCGCTCGTCACTACGACGATTCGTTGCCGTATAATTAAAAAAGTTCAGTTATTTTTTGAACAAACCTCGTAAAAGGCAAGTGGAAGCAACAATGTTAGCTAGCCCTCTGTTTTCCGACATAGCCCACTTATGGTTCTGCTCTACATCATTTCTTTTTCATGCATACTTTTGTTTCCTGTGGTTCTCTTTTCTGTTCTTTAATACCCCCACCCCATATATATTTATTAAATTTCTCTCTAAGTTTATTATATTAATTTTTCTTTTATCTTTTCCCATATTTTCAAATTCTCATCATTCGTACGAGTATATCATGTTTTCACACAGGCCCTTTGTGACCTTTGGAAAGATCCATAATTCTTTCTTTTATTTATAAACAAATACATGTAAAATAAAAAAAGAAACAAGATATTGCAATCTGCCTATTTGCCAAAATACTGTTACTTACAGAATGTATGTTAATACTCCCAAACTCCAGATGTCTGCTTGCATGCTCACTTCTTCGTTTTTAATAATTTCTGGAGCTGTAAGAAAAAAAAAATCTTGAAAATTTGATTTCTCTCTTGATGCAATTGTCATTAAAAAATTAGTTTATACAATTTCAAATTTTCAAAATTAAGCAAGCTGAGATAGATCTTGGTGAAATTGGAAAAGAAATTACAAATTAGTGTTAAATTAATTAATTCTCCTTTGATTGCTTACTGGTATAGGTGAACCCAAATAACTTGAACTCTTGGTCCCATTCCCCTGAAGCATTAATTACTGAAAATTTCACTTGTTAACTTGATCATAAATTTTATTAAAACCGGTTAAGTCAAACCAAATTTTGGAATATAATTCGTATATTTTATTAAATTGGTCATTACTTTTTTTTTTTAGTGCAGACGAACTCCACTAAGAACTCCAGATAAAAGAACACTCCATTTAAAATAGCCACTTTTTAGATCAGCTTATAACATTAGGAATTGGATGTTTATTCCAAATTCCACGAGTTGCATTTGTTTAAAACAAAACTTCACACTTTCACTGCCTCTATCTCCTAAACGATTGGATCAACTGTAAAAAAACGCCGAATAAAACATTTCTCTATGTGGTGTACAATCTGAAAACACCATTAAAAGTAGGGGTTTCCATTACACATAAAATGGAATACACAACAACTCCTCTCATAAAAGCACAATAATTCTTCCATTGAAAGTACTTTGTCAGATTTGTATTTTAGAAGTTTGCTATTGGTTCACTTTAGATGAGATACCCTGTATATTCTCTGATACATTATACAGGGTGTTTCTAAATTATCTCCCATATTATACATGTTTATTACTCAAAAACTATTACAGATTTTATCGTGATATTTTTTATTCACAAAGAAAAAACTCAAAAATGTCTTAGCATGCCTTAATAAATTTCATTGTGCCCCCCATTTATGGGACATCAATGGGACAACATTTATGGTGTGAAGGACATCAAAGCGAAATTCGATTTCCTCCCATGTTCGGGCTAGCATTTCAGGGTTGAGTTCAGCGATTGTTTCAATTATTCTGTTCTTGAGAGTTTCTTGTCATCAACGTTGGTCTTGTACACTCTGTCTTTCACATATCCAGAGGGTTCGTATCGGGTGAGCGAGGGAGCCAAGGGATTGGCCCATCCCTTCCAATCCATCGTCCTGGAAAGTTCATATCAAGGCGCTGCCTAACTTGCAGGCCCCAGTGAGGAGGTGCTCCATCTTGTTGGTAGACTATGTTGGGCTGCAGTTCTTCCACCTGTGGAATCAGGTAGTTCTCCAGCATATCTAGGTAGGTTGCAGCTGTAATGGTGTCTTCAGCGAAAAAAGAAAGGTCTGATTACTCGATCACGCATTAAACTGCACCAAACATATAACCTTTGGGTTGTCGAGTATATGCTCCCTTAGAATGTGGGGGGTTTTGTGAGCCCCAAATGCGGCAGTTGTGTCGTTTTACTGCTCCGGAAGTATGGAATGTTGCCTCATCAGAAAACAAAATGTCCTCAAGGAAGGTGGGATCATTGTCGATTTTTTGGAGCATATCCTCAGCAAACTTCTTGTGCTTCGGTTGGTCATCTGGCTTTAGTTCATGCATCATCTGGATTTTGTAGGATGTAAGACGAAGGCAGTGCTTCACTATTTTATGTACAGATGCCATTGGCATATCCAGTTGACGAGCCGCTTGGTGAAGTGATTTACGGAGATTACGATCGAACGCCTCCCTGACCTTTTATACTCTCTGTGGTGTTGCTGAAGGTCTACCAGCACCCTTTTTGTGTAACAGGCTGCCTGTGTTTAAAAATTTTTCAGGCCATAGCTTAAGTGACTTATGATTTGGAGGATCCTTTTTAAACTTTATTTCGAACATTCTCTGAACTGTAATCATGGACTTAAATTCCGCAAGCCATAACACGCATTGAGCCTTTTCTTGAACACTTGCCATTGTTTACTGGAACAACGTGCCAACAATGGTACCACGCACCAACAGCGTGTTTTTTATCAACTCACGCGAGACTAAGAAACTTTGAGTTTTTCTTTGGAATAAAAAAAAAATCATGTTAAAATCTGTAATAGTTTTTGAGCAATAAACATGTAAAATATGGGAGATAATTTAGAAATACCCTGTACATTCATACTACATTCATTCATCATCCATTGAGGGATACCGTATACTTACATATCTGGAGTTCTTATGTGTGGGTTTGGGTGTAATCAATAGCCTCATTTTCATTCAAATACTTAAGTCGAACCACGGATAAGTCAAACTTTTAATCTAGTCTCCTAATGGTTCGAGTTAACAGGGTTAACCTATATCTCAGACATTTAGTTTTTCTTTGAGACATTTAGTTAGTAGTAAGTTAATGTAATATACCTAATCCTCTTAACACTATGAGGAACAGTTGATATCAATATTGAATATCGGTTATGGGAGACAAGATGCTTACTATCTTAATGATAATGGATTGGGTGTCGTGAATATAAATAGGATGGCAGGAACATGGTTAGAATATGGTAGATAGCATTGCAGAAGTTTGAAGAGGTAAAATTGTGATACTGGATAAGGGTAATGCTTCTCAAAAGAACACAGGAGAGAAAGGAGATACTGAAAGGATTTCAAAGAAATTTTTTTTTTCTTCAGTTGGATCAGAAGTGAGTTTTTAATAAATGTAGAATTGGAAAGTTTGTTGCTTCCAAACTCATGAATATCAAAGATAAGTTGACAATGCAGTGTATTAAGTTTGTAATATCATACCTCTAAATTCCAGTAAGCCTGGTTTATTCGTAATAAACGTGCTCCCTGATCTTGGAATCTTTTGTGCACTTCCAAAGTCAACTAATTTTATTTCATTAGATTGCAAATCCTTCATAACAACATTATCTGGTTGAATATCCAAATGGATTATGCTACGAAAATGCAAATATTGTAGTGCATCTAAGACCTGTAATGAACGAAAGAAGTTTATTTTAAAGGAACTTCAAAGATTTTGTCTAGCACGGCTGTAAAAATTAAATAAATAGATCTTTTTAAACAAAACATAATACAATGGTATTTTTTTGCAATTAATTGAATATATTGTGTATACAAATTAATATGAGGAAATACAAGGAACTATTAATTTATCTTTTCAGTTGACATATGAAAAGAATCCAAAATTGACGTCTGTTTATGGTGTTTCATTAATTTCTTTTTATTAATGAACTCATTTACTCTAAAATATAAATTAAAATCATCATTTTTATTAATGTCAATAAATTATTTACCTGAGAAATTATGTTGGTGACCATTTCTTCGGTATATACATGCCGATGAGTGAGATATGTAAGAAGATTATATCCTTGAAGTTTTTCCATCACCAAAATTTGGGCACCATCATGAGAAAATGCTTCATATAAACAAGGTAACTTTTCATGACAAAGTGTCCTCATGACTTCAAATTCATGCCTAGCATTTTCAATATTGTTTGCTGAGCTATCAATGATTTTGGCAGCAAATATTCTGTTGCCTCCTTGCTGACAACATTTAGCAACAACTGAAAACTGGCCCCTAATAAAAAATAATTAAAAAAATACGTAATTTACTGAAAAATACGTATTACAAACGGAACTCTGACATCTTGGAATTCCGCAAGTCGAGAAAATCCACAAGAAGGCAAGGCTCTGGAACTTGAGGTTGCCGACTTGTGGAGGGATGACTACTGCATGTGTAAATTACTAAAAAATAAAATTTTACCATAACAGATTTCTAACCTTGCGATTTCGGATACGAATGTATATTTGTCAGTAGGCGCACCACCTGTGACATTTATAGGAGTGTCTTCCACTGAGTAATCCAAACCACCTCTGGCCCTGTTTTCAGAGATGCTGTCACTCTCTGTTAACTGTTGCTGATGTTTCATTGCCTTTGAAATACTTACTTTTTCAGCTCCTTTATTACAATATAAAAGAAAAGTTTTATTTAACAAAAGGTTTGTTTTTTTATGTTAAGCAAACCAAATACTAAAATAAAATAAAATAAAATAAAATAAAAATAAAATAAAGAATTTTGAATTTATACTTAAAATTGCTTACCATCAATCGATGTTCGGACAGTTTCTGAAGGGACACTGTATTCACCAATACCAAATTTATTTTTTGCCCTAATGCGACAGTGATATTGAGTCGAAGGTTTTAATCCCCTTATCATAAAAAATTCGTGAGGTATTTCTTTGTGAGCACTCTCCCATTCTGAAGAAGCTGTTTTCCAATTAAAAATAAAATATATGTTAGAAGATAAAAAGTGAAAATTTATAAACCAAAAGCACAATTATTGAGAGAGAAGTGGGTAAGAGAGGTTAAACATAAATTTTATGTGAATGGGATAGAGTGGCGTATATGCTATATGACCCATTTTTCATTCTACCTCTCAGTGGTATTGCTATCCAGCAATCATACTATAAGTAAAAAACAAAACCCATGCATGAATATAGTGCTTCCTACCAACATCCTTGTACTCCAATTCATAAGAATGTATTTGATAGTTCCCTGTATCTTTTGGAGGAGACCAAACGACGAATGCTTCATTATCTGATACTTTGGAAATCTCGGGGGCATCCATTCGTCCAGGGACATCTAATAATGATAAGAACAAGAAAAAAAATTAATTTTATTCACAAATGTTCAAGTTTAAACAACTAATGAGGACTCTCCTAAACATTGACACAAATAATCACAATAAATATAAAATTCTGGCATTCATTAATTGCTCAATTGTTTTAATACATGTATTATTCATCTTATTCTTATTTGTTTTAATTTGAATAAATGATTTTTTATCTCTCTTTTTTTTTTTCAAACACATGCCCTTTGCTGCCATCCTTCACTGAAGTGCTTATGGGGGGGGGGGGGGGGGTTGTATTTTATATGTACAAAAAGTGAAAATTTGGCATATGTGGCTTAACCAATGCTGCAGCCAATCTTTTAAATTATTTTTCTGAATGAACTTGCGATGAAAAGTTGTTTGGTCTGAGTGAATTTTGTCCGGTTGCATTTTGTCCTACAAAAGAGGTCACTTGGATTCTTGTGTTATCGCCATCAACTGGACTAGTTTCCACCTTCGCCAACAGAGGGCGCCCTCATCCTTATTGGTTTCGGCCAATCAGGATACTCGACGCCCATTGATGCAGTAGTAGGGGATATATAAGGGGCTGTTTCACTTGTCACTCAGTGTAATTTTAATTTCGACTCTTGATACATAAGGACTCTCGACTCCGTGACTACTGACCAAGTATCCAGGAATCCGACTCCTAAAGCGAATATGTAAGTACTCCATTCCGTATTCCCCTAACTGCCATTGCAGCTAGCTTCTGCTTTGTGCTGTTTATAATTTGATAGGCTGGACCGACTTGCAATTCTATTTCTTTAAGGAACACTGCTGAAACGACAGGCAAGCTACCTGGCAGGTTATAAGCTTTCCACCAAGCGAAAGAAATAGGAAACCAGGCAGCTGCAAGGGAAATGGGTATTGACGAAAAGTGTATTGACAAAAGTTGATCATCTGAAACATTCATCATGTGCAACCATATGCTCATGGGTAGCCAATGCTTGGGAATCAGTTTCAATGCAGATGAAAATGAATAAGAGGAGGAGGATGATGAAGAAAGTGAACATTCTGTAATTTTGGAAGAGACTTTTTTTTAAATATGTTTCATTCAGATTCGGAAGATTCTTCATTTAAATAGGGATCCCAGATGTCCTGGTTTTCCCAGGACAGTCCTGAGTTTTTCAGAAGTTGTCCCGGTGTCTCGAAAACATTTGTTCGGGATGCTAACTGTCCCGGTATTTGATTGTGTTAAAATTGTTTGCATCTTCAAAAAAGAAAAACATGATTAAATTATTTTTTGACTAAGACCAATGCATACACACATCTCTGTATGGCACGGAGTGGAGCAACCAAGAGATTGCTGGTTGATCTAGCAAGAAAAATGTCAGCTGTCTTTAGTGTTATTTCGTGTCATTTGACGCAGTTTTGAGGAAACACGTGCTTTTTGCCACAAGATTGACATAAACAGTCGAGCTTGAAAGAAATTACTGCTTATGTTTTTATAATCAGGTAAATGTTTGAATGAAAATGATCACTTAATAATTTTGTTAACAAACGTGTTTCTAGGCATGATCATATTCATGTATAGGCCCATTCATATAGCATACTTAGCATTCTATAGTAAAACTTTCAGCCGATGCATCATCTCTATCCACGTGCTTCTAGGCTAGGCTAGTGTTTTTTTTATTACCCAGATTTTTACCAGGATTTGTTTCTGATAGCTCTCGAATCGCTTGGATTTTTTTCAGAAACGAATCGCAGATTGCCAGATTCAATATGGCGTTGTCCACAGTGCAAATAAAAATAAAAAATTAAATTTAGTAGGATAAAAGTGCATAGATAAAACATTTAGGCAAAAAATTAAAAAGAAGCATTTAGGCCTGTAAGCAAAAACTTTTAATAAGAAGGCTTAAAAATTAAAAATGTTTAACATTGCACTTACTTCTCAGTTTACTTTTTAAGTGTCCCAGTTTTTTGTTTTGAAAATCTGGGATTTTAGTTATAGATTCTAATTATTTGATAATTGTACCCAAATATTGTTATGTTTTATTAAATTGAATTTTATTATTTCTGGAATAAAATGGTACTTAACACTGTAAAATTGCAGCATAATTTTTTAAAGGAATTAGGATAGATTCTTGGAGGAGAGGGGGGGGGGGGTGTGCAGCCTATCTAGTGCTGTGGCCTATCCATTGCTGTGCCATAATTACTGTAAAACATGGTCGTATATCACTGGGATAAAATATAGCACATACAAGAGGGTAGAGCAAAATCAGTATCAGAGCATGCTCCAAAGTAGAGTAATTTTTATTGTGGCAGTAATCCAAAATTCTTAACAAACACAAGGACTCTTACAAGAGCTTAATCAAGTTAGAATAATTTGCAACATGTTAAGATGTTAATGCAACTTTGCTCTAGACATCTAGCAACAATTTCTCAATTTTCTCAATTTGGGCACTGAATGTGAGATAGAATAATTAATCCAATGGCATAAATGTTAAGATTTGAATAAAAATAAAGAAGCAAAACTTCATGTGATTCTAAAGTTCTGCAAATTCCATTTTCCATTCTCTCATCCATACATATAAAAATACCATTTGTTATGTCATAGTCAAGTGATGCAATTCAACATGAAGTTTAGTGTATAACAAAAGGTGTTCATTGTGGAGCATTATTTAAAGACTAATCCCTTCAAAATGCTCAGATGGTGTTTTGTAAGCAATCTGCTGTAGCCTCAGATGTGTTAAATAAGTCAAGAACACCCTGTTTAGTTCAGGAAACAGATCATAAAGAGAATCAGGACTATAGCCACCTCGATCAACTGATCTAATGCCCTACATTTCTTTTTTCTGGTCTTATCTCAAAGAAAGTGTACATGAAAACAATTTGAAGATTTTGAATGCATTAAAAGAACAATATCCACAAAATAATTGCATTCATTCCCACAAACATCTTGGAATGTGCTGCTGCAACTACCTGTTGTAGAGTCGAGTAGTGCTTGGCAGAATGGTTCTCAATTTCAACCATCTAAATCACAAGGTATTAGATGCAATAAATCTCAATTTCTGGCATTCTGTTTTACCCAAAATACAGCTTCATGAAATTGGTTCATTCTTTTTTTGATAACCTGTATAGTTGCATGACTATCTTTCTTTGTTCAACCTCGTAACATGGGTTGCAGGACTTTAGAATAAATAAATCCTGAATAAAATAGTTACTGTAATTTAGGAAACAAAAGTAAAATATAAAAAAAAATAAAAATAAATAAAAAACAGATTTCTCACCTCCTAATTTTAACCTCGCTCTACATACAGCATCTCCATTGATATTCCTAGCTATTGCCTTATAGAGGCCAGCATCAAAAGCTTTTGTTGAAGAGAAATGAAGAACAGAGCGCCCTTCTGGTGTCTCTTCAAAACTGACACGATGGGTTTTTTGTAGAATAACATCATTCCTAGCCAACAAGAATCAGAGAAAAAAAATTAATACCTAATCGATAATTACTTATTTCCCCCATGTTACATATTTTCATAATATAGGAGAGTTCTAATAATCCAAATTAATTGTGAATATAGATAGATTTTCAGACAAATCCATAAAACTGTCCTGGAAGGTGATGAACAAGAAACAAATCTGGACTTTGTCTCAGCTTCCCATTAAGTAAATTAATTGAGGAACCTAGCACTAAAAATTTTATTGGGAAATCCAAGTAAGCACATGATTTGTATCCTGAAGGCCAGTACTATAAAAGTGTTAAGAAATTAACAGATCAGAAAATGTTAAAGGTTCAAATGATGAGCTGGTCATTGAATGCAATTCAATATTTGAAACCGAAACTGTTAAGTCAGCCTTTTACAGTCACCAATTGTTGTCAAGCACTTTCCATTTCAAAAATTGTTATCTTTTGGTGGCACTGCTGTTGTACTTCACAGTGGTGTGCAAAATGGTGGTGGACATGGATAATAATTTGAGGGATAGATCCTCAATTGAATATCTTTTAGAGAAATTTTTACTTTTATTTTTTCTTTCCTTTTTTTTTTTTTTGTTGTTGTTGTTGCAAAAAGAGGTTTATCACATTGTGACAAAATGAATTTAGTGTAATTAAAACACATCTGTGTGAAAGCCTAATTTGGTATTGTATAAAATTACTAAGCATATTTTCAAAATTAACACTAAATTTGGATTCAGTAATTATCCTAAATTTATTTGAGCACTGGGTTAAGTCACCAAAGAAAATGAAACATTGTTAATTTGCATAAATTTGTATTTTATTATATAGTTCTTAAGGTGAGTGCTCTCTCTTATCGACCTGGGTGGGAAAAAGGGGGGAAGACTGATGCCTGATCATGAGTTTCCATGGCAACGGAGAATATCCGTTGCGGAGGAAACAGGGGGTTAGTCATCAGAGGCCGGGCAGTTGCAAGGAAAATGAAGGTCTTGATCTATGAAATGAGGATATTTTGGGCAGACGGGAAGGAATGTTGAAACAGACGAAGAGCTATATAAAGAGAAAAAGAGGAGAGCGAAGAATTCTAAAAAGATAGCTTGATAATGGAGCTGTCATTAAGGAGTATATATGCACATGTGAAAGGGGAATCCGGAAGCGGCGAAAGCATGTAGCATTATGAGAAGAGCCAATAGCAAAGTCGGAGACAATGGACTGTGAGTTAATGAACTCAGGCAAAGACTGTTCATGAGAGAAATGTGTCACGTCGAAAGTTGTCAAATGTGTAAGCGCTTGACTTACGTATTGGACTAGCAATCAACAGCAACCGCGAACACTCCTAAGTGGTGAGAGTTGCTCGGTCAGCATTAGCTTGGGAGTGAATTATCGGATGCAATAATCATAGATAACTCTCAACTTGTCTGTGTGTGTGGGTGTATATGTGCTTGTGTGTATTTTGGATGTGTGTAGACCTGGTGAGCTGGTGAGTATGGATAAACAAATACCTATTCAGTCGCACAGCCTACCAGACATGATGAATTCGACTGATAAGGTGAGCAGAGAACACCCAGCATTATACCCTGACAGGCAGTAGGAAACAGTGGCGAGCAGGGCTGCCAGCTGTGAGGCACTGCTTGTCAAACAATAACAAGATGAATGGATATTGGCTGCACAGGGTGAGTAAGGCAGATGCTTGGCCAAAGCCTTGGAGCATTGACCATGATTGGCGAGAGCCACTAGATGAGCATTCCACTTATGCCAGCCACTACAAGCATCGTTGATGACATACCAGCAACTACAGGTGTTGATAAAAAGGGATAACTTTGGAAAGTCAGCGACAAGCTACCGACTAGCAACTACTGACTGTATTACTGTGAACAAGGTGTAAGATAAGTACATGTAACTTTACAAATTTATTTGGGCCCACACATGTAAAGTTTAATATCAGTAAATTTTCGAACTCTAGTATAAATCGAAATGATAAGACAATGTGAGTTAAGATAATCACCTCCTCAATATGACCTTCATGAGACTTTAAGAGCAATCACTACTTTGTTTCTAATTTGATTTATTTAATATTATTTATTAATCTGCTAACCATACAATTTTACTGCCGCATATTGAATTATTTAATGACGTTGAACAAAACACATTTACTAGTAGCTTCAAAAAGTTCCCGGAATTAATTTTTATTTCTGCACATAGAAAAAATACAAACATTTAAGCAACATTTCCTTCAAAATACTGTCCTTGGGCAGTAACACACTTCTGCCAAGTCTGAATAATGCTTGGAAAGACTCTGTGAAGCCAGTTTGCGGAACAGTGCGAAATGTGGATATCGCAGCAGCTTTTGTCTCTGCACTTTGGCATCTGTCTTCTCGCACGATGTTGCTCACAAGATTAATTGTGGATGGATTGATTGAAGTTGATGGACGGCCACTCCAATGGTCATCTTTGATATTTGAACGTTGTTCCATAACTGGCATTTTACATAGCGAAATCAGAATGTGATGCTTATTCTACACTACCAGTTAACAGACTGCCCATGCACTGCAGCATTCCGTTGAAATCACGTCAAAACACGATCGAGCATGATCTGCGAATGGTAAACAATGCTCACTCACACTCCTTCAATTTCACAGCATATCACGATTCCGGGAACGTTTTGAAGCTATGCATATTTTAACATATTATTGCAGTTGTTTGGTGACTTAATAAGAATATTGGGAGATGGGGATCTAGTTGAACAATTACCAAGGCATTTAAACAGCAAAGGAAGAGCTATTGGGGCATAACCACTAATTTATTGAATATTATACGATTCAGAGATATTTATTTATGCATTTCTAGTGTAATATTCCAGGGTAGAAGATAAGTTAAACAGTTATTCCTATTATCTGTTATTGACTGGTTGGGAGACAGCCACGAATATACGTGTGAGGTATAACAGGGAAACGCTAACTAGATTTAAAGATAGTTCACAAGAGTAGGAACCATCACAACATAATGCCATCTAATCTCCTTCATCAGCACATTCCAATCTACAGCATGTAGCAAAAGCCCTTCCAGGATTTCAAAACTCAGTAGCTCATAGGCCGAATTACATAAATGGAAGAGGGTCTTTTGGTGAAGAGAATAAATATCCAAATCCACCTTACAAATGTTCGATATGTCTTCCACTGGTGACTTGACAAACATCAATCCTGTAATCTCGATCATACCATATTTATTATACATATCAGCATCTGTGATTCTCTTTTAAGTGTTTTGGTAAATAAGGCACGTAAATACCCCAAAATGCCACACTTTTACGTTTTTTCAATTTTATTTTTTTATTTTTAAGTGCACTTTTTAAAGTAAGTGTATGCTTAGAAAGTTGTTGTTTTTAATTTTTATTTTTTATTTCAATGTTTCATAAGCATCCAACGTTGAAGCGTTGTTAACTTGTCATAATAATCGGAAACTGTAAAAAGTTTGATGGCCTGTTTCTAGGATATGTCAGGCCATACCCAATTTTTCATGATTAAGATGTTGCTTGAATCTCACCTCTATGGGGCGTTTCAACTGGCTCAGATGGCCTGGTAAGAACAGCATAAATTTCTTCTCTTTTTCCTTAATAGGGCTGATTTTTTACTATTAGCCAGGAACAGTATAAATCGTCTTTTCTTGCCTAATTCTACAATGATTTCTTCAATGTATCCATTTTTCTTGGCTATATTTGTTATATCATGGATCTCTGCATCAAAGCAGTCAATACTTAAATAATTGTCTTGCTGCAAGATGACTACTTGGTGGTAGAAATGTACTTTGAAGCATTAAAATATTTCTGTTGTGGACAGCAATCTCACAAGGGAACCCCACATAGCCTAACCGCTTTAACAATGGAGTCCTTGTATGGCTATGTATGCTGAAAGTTTTTCGTTTTCGCAGTTTATTTTGAAAGAAACACAATTTCGCACTCTCTTATTTTGCAGGCATCTATAGTAGCTTTAGATGAGCAATATATTTCAATTTGGTGGAAATCTGTGACATACATGCTCGAGGGATTCCCTTGTCAGTTCAATTTGCTAATCAATTTTGCTTCTGATTATATATGAAGAGATGAAAGTAATGCCAATTATTTTTTTCAAAAAAAAAACCCAAAACAAACAGGTAAACAACTATATGCAGCTGAAAATACATGTGTTTATCTACTTTTCCATCTAGGAACTTTGACAATTTTCGCATTCATCCCAATGCTGCACCTGTTTCAGAATACCTCATTCACAGAATATTTTCGGCTGTGAATACAGCCAATAGCGCACAGCAGATCTGAGTTCCTCATCAATTTCAAACCTCTGACCACCCAGAAATCTCTTCTTGGAACCAAAGAGGTGGTAGTCCGAGGGTGCTATGTCCGGATTGGAGGCTGAGTGGTCCAGAACCTCTCAACCAAAATGGGCTAATTTTGCTTTGATGACGTTGGCCATATGCAGGCGTACTTTGTCTTGAAGAAGTCGAACATTTGTTTCCTCTTTCTGATCACTTATCCTGTGACGTTCCGGGGTGCTGGAAGTCACGTGGGTCCGGCGGAGAGAGAGAGAAAAGAGGGGGGTGTGCTAATTGTTATAAGTGTTATAATAATTTGTATTTCGTAATATTTTCTTTTTTTT
>JAHWFO010009248.1:844859-929203 GCA_023313115.1 Rhysida immarginata | reverse complement strand
CTCAGCCTCCAACGGAGTATTGTTGTTAATGTTGTTTTCCGAGAAACTGTGATTTGTCATAAGCATGTTCTTCCACGTAGACAATGTGATAGCGGGTGGCCTTTTGTAAAACGACTGGTATTACGTAGTGTGTGTACACAGGAACAATTCTTGCTATGCAATGTCTGTGCATGTACTCAGCCTTCTTTTTTACACAACAGCTATATTTCCTCCGTTAAAAAATAAATGGCGTTACCTTCTGATATCCCCTCGTAGTAAACATTATTAATTCCTTACATAATCTTTCGTCTTCTGGTAACCTTATCTGTTTTTGAAACATTTAATTTTGCCATTTGTCAAACTGATTAATTTTAAATAAACCTTAACAGTAGTCTTGACTCTCCATTTTACCATTTTATTTATTTTTCTTTCTTTTTCTTTTAAAAAAAATTCTAGAAACAACAATTATTCGAATGTCTTCCTTTTATTAAATTTTAAAGATACAATTGGATGTTTAGAGATTTTAAGCTTTGAATTAATTTCTCTTTTTAATAGTTAAAATGAAAATTTGATTTTTTTTTTTTGTCCTTTTATTTATCTTTTTAAAGATAACCCTGTTGAGGGTCAACTTCAGTTATTCAACAAATAGATATACTATTATTATTATTATTATTATTATTATTATTATTATTATTATTATTATTATTATATATTGGAATTGCATAAAAGATAATTTCTAATAAAAGATCTGGAAACCTACCTATACCACTGAACAGTTGGCTTAGGTTCACCTACAGCAAAACAAGCTAACTCAATTTCTTGTCCTTCAACAAATGCTTCATCATGAAGTTTTTCTCTAAAGAATGGAATGCTCCCTTAAAATAAAAAAGATATATTTAAAATATAACTAAACAGAAAAAAAAAATACTTCGAGTAAAAGATATACCGTAATTTCCGGTAGTAATGCCGCGGCGTTTCTGTTATTAAAAGTTAAAAATTCGGCGTGTGCAGCGTATCAGCCACCGCGGTGCTACTGCCGGAAATTTTACAAAAAAAAAAAAAAGATTCTACACATGATTTTAGGCCTACTTCATATCGTACGATTTAGACTGCCAGTCCGCCCATGTTCATCGATCAACATGAGCACTGCATCTAAAAACTTCCCGCCCTTATCGTTCACTACACGACCAACATTTTCAACTTTCAAATCTGATCACGTTCAAACGCGCCTGTTCACTTTCGCTTTGCAATAATGGCCGACAGTGAAAGCGTATCCCATCTCGAAGTATGTTCCGAATGCGTTTATAGGTTTATAATGAATCTGAAGACACAAAACACATCAGGAAACACGTTTTTTTTTTTTGGATAAATATTCCCTTTTAGGTAACGGCGACGCGCACTCGCTTCACTCCCGCTCCACAACGGCCAACTCCCGCAGCCAGCTTATGATTGGCGTGCACACACACAGATATAGTGAAAACGGGAAACGAAATTTGTCTTTAACAGAACAAGTTGCCTGTTGGCGTATTTCTTTTGTGCTTTTTAATTAAAATTTCTTATAGCTGGATACACGGTAGGGGCAAAGGAGCTGAAGATAAAAGCGAAGATTGTTTTATATTTTTTATTTTTTAAAATTTTTTCTCTTAGGTTTCGAATTTTCTTTAAAGTTTCGTTTTTCTCGTACGTAGATTTTTGCGTTTTAACGCTCGTTTTTGCATTGAAATCTAATAAATCCCCACCAGATTATAATATAGGAAAATAAATAATAAATAATTACGCTTAAAACAGAAAGTTTAAAAGCATAACGAGTTTCTGTGGCAGTTAACTCTTATCAAGAACAGATGAAGGTACGCTCTTGCTCTTATTCACTGATCGGATTTTTTATCTCGATGCTCAGGGCTGATTATCAAAAAGTTTCACGAGCGCGTGTGTGGGGTTGAACGGTCACGAGAGCGCTTGAGCGCAGCAGTATTTTATTATTATATATTATTATTATTATTATTATTATTATTATTATTATAAGCAAGAGCACGGTGGAGTATATCTTCCCCTCCATCGGAGGGGGAGAAAGCAGCTTTTAAACTAACAGCCAAGATTGAAAAGGCCTAAGAGCAATCGTGCAGGCAGAACTCGACGAAAAATGTATTCGACGCTGGAGGAAATGTATGCAGAAATATATTTTATGTAAGAAATTAAAAAATTTTCCCCACTGAAATGCGTATTACTTTTATTGAAGCTTATAAGAAAACTGTTTTTAGATTACCGATTGCGTGTGTGGTGGTGGGGGGGGGGGGGGTGGCGTCATATCGGAGATTTTACATTTATGTTAAATTTTTGCTGCTGCGGCGCTACTGTCGGAGATTTTACATTTATGTTAAATTTTTGCTGCTGCAGCGTATCAGCCGCTGCGGCGCAACTACCGAAAATTACGGTAGTAATAAAAACATATTGGAAAGAATATTTTAATAGCTGGTAAATTGGTTTAATAAATATTGATTCTTGAGAAATCTATACTTACAAATTTGACCAATGCAATACAATATAAAAACAAAATATAAGATAAAAAAAAATTGTAAATGAGAGCTTTTACTCATTTCTTTTTAAAGTGATACAGCATGTGTTAGTATTAGTTATTTTTTTTATTTTTTGTCACATAAAAAATTGATGATGAAAAATAGGAAAGAAAATTCCGCAGCCCGGGATCGAACCAGGAACCTTTGGCTCGGACCGCCAACGCGCTAACCAATTGCGCCACTGCGGCCATGAAAGCATTACGCTATTTACATGACCTTAGGGCTTGGTTAGAGCAGTTACCTAGTTCGCCGGCTGGGACTAACTTTCCTAAGGCGAAATTCTTTAAGAAAAAATCATTAGATGCGGAATTTTCTTTCCTATTTTTCATCATTATTTCGAACAGTGAGGTAGGCGAACCATTAAAAAACTCCTCACAGACCATCTAATGATTTATTCTTAAAAAATTGATGTGAATGAGATGGCTAGAAAATCTATCAACACCATGAGACAGTAGATCCTAACTGCATGATGTCAAATGTTTAAGCTGATGGAAATGGTATTATACTCCATTTGCACTACAGAACTGGATCAAATCAATGAAGAAATAAACTGGATTCTTTTCATATCCACAGAGTGTTTGCACTTTAGCACTGCTAATCCAGTTAGCGAACACATACTTTAATCTCGACCCAGTTTTATAACTCCAGTTGTTCATTATAGTCAACAGGTGCAAGGAATTGCACATAGACGAATTTCTTTCTTGCCATCTCAATCCATCCAAGTTTTTAAGCCACAGGCCAATTAAGAGTTTGATTTCTTCTGTGAATCACAAGTCGACCGATATCTTGGATGCCATTTTGTGAAAACTACCGAAGTTAATTTTGGTGCAAGGGATTATGGGATGGTACAAATATAGATTAACAGGGAAAGAAATCATCTGCCAAGCACAACAGTCAAAGCTCACTGACAGGAACAGAAGGGATTTGAAACGGATTGTGGCCACAAAGCACAAGATAACAGCATCCCAGATAACTTCCGAGATGAGCACACATCTACATGAAGAAGCATCAACAAAAACTATCTGGCATGAGCTGCATACAACTATATACACGGCAGAGCAGCTATTCCAAAACCATTGGTGACACAAGCATAGAAATTGGACCAACAATAATGGGACAATCAGATGAATCGCTGTTTACATTATTCCAGACAAATGGATGTGTTTTTGTTTGTAAAATGCCAGCAGAAGCCTATGATGTTGACTATCTCCTTCCTACTGTTAAGCATAATAATGCTCCCATTTACACTGTTTAAACTGTCCGAGACTGGTTTAATGAACACAATGATGAACTACAACATCTTGGTTAGCCCCTCTTGGTCCCCTGATCTTAATATCATTGAATCTTTGTTGGAGATTTTGAAGACAATCCTGCATAGTATATTTCCACCTCCAAAGTCACTTTCTGAATTAGTGACCTTTTTGCAGGAGGAGTGGCTACATTGTGACATCCTATGTCTGTGTGAGTTTCGCTAACCTCGCACTGCTAGGCCTAACACGCGCCCATCCCAAGCATAAGTGTGTTGCACCAAGGTGCGTTTTAGTTATTTTATTTTGTAGTTAAATATCATATTGTTACTTTACTGAGTTCGCTTTGTGGTTGGAGACGCAACAGGCGCCAATCGTCAGCAGCGGGCATTGTTTCGCTGGGTGAACTTCACATGCTCTGCGGGAAACACTGCCGGTGGCTGCATGGCTTTGTTGCCATGATCGTTTCATTTTAATATACCGTTGTTTTAAAAACTATTGTTGTTGAGTTTAGAAAAAAAAATGTGGCACCATGCTTACGGGTTTTGCTTTTGTTGTTGCTCCTCTGGCTGATGCTGACATGGGGATCGGATTCGATTTCTACAGTGAGCTGCTTGTGTTCGATTAAAGGCGAAAACACTCCATTGGGTTCATCTGCACCAATTAACAAACATTTGTTTACCGCTGCCAAAGCAATTCGAACTCGTAATGTACAGATTCCAATTGAAATATTTGATGTACTGGCAGATGGAATGGTCAAACAAGGATATATATTAAGTATAAAGAAGGGTTCTTTTTGTTGTGGTAAAAGAGCCCTTCTTTATACTTAATTACGATTATCCACATACCTCTTTATTCTTGGTTTCAATTGTGGACATTTGCCCAAGTTTTACTTTCTCGGACAATTGCCCCAGTTATACTTTTTTGTATAATTTTGATTTACTAGAATTATCATCAAGGATATATATATATATATATTGTGAGTGTGCAAGCGACCAAGATGAAAATGTGTTCCAAAGCTTTTATTATGTGAGGAGACTCATGTGTCGAAATTATCTAGTATTCTCATAGATGGTTTAGAAGGAAGCTGGTGAGTGACTTTAAATTTGTTTGTGTCATCCCAGGGTGACCGCTGCGTAAATTAGAGTTATTGAACCTTTTAGATACTGAAGTGGGATTATTCTATTGTGAGACAGATAATTTTAATTGTTCAGATGTTTAAGTTGTGCTGGCTTGTTGTCAGAATTTTGAACAATTTTTAAAACGTACTTATAAATGGGGTTTAATGAAAATTGCCCCTCAGGGAGGCTGTATAGTTATAGCCGTTGTTGTATTTGTGTAAGGTGTTGCAATCCCTACAGCAGAAACCAAGTGCTATCTGACTGAGGAGAGTGCACTGAACTGGAGTTGCTTTGTGCCAAAGGGGTAAGCGTTGTCCATAGTTAGTGCTGGTCTATGGTTAATGATCAAATGGTATGGCCAAATAGTATGGCCCACCACTGTTGCATTTGTGGCTGATGCCCAACGATCGGGACCAAGGAGGTTGCAATGACCCTCCTCGTTGAAGCTCCAATAGAAGGGTCACGTGACGCTTTCAGAGCGTCTGTTAATCCCCCTTGTATAACACATTAGCACCCAGTAATTATAGTGATGTTCATGGCAGTTGTACCTGGGCTCCTGGACTGGTTGTGGTCCAAGCAAGCATGTGTGGATTGCCCAGCTATCCTTATGTTATGTGGCCAAATAATTGCCTGATGTTTCGGCAATGAGCCACCCATTGGTTAACTGTTTTTCATATAAGCCATTTGATTGCAGCAATAACTTGTAAATAATTTTACTGATTATTAGTAGGGCCCTGCGAGTGCAGTAAGTATTTTTTTTTCATTTTATTACTTGAATAAATTTAGTTTGACTAAATACACACCTCCCACTAGCAGTTTCATTAATTCCTACTCAGGTTCCACAACCCTGCCACTCCTCCCTGTGTGGTGTGATTGAGTCCAGTCGATATTAAATCAGCCCACGCGGCGAGGACGGCTCAACATATCCCTGTGACTGTTGTGCAAGACTTGTATTTGTTCATTCATTAATAAATTCATTAATAATATTATTTTGTCTCATTTCACAGGTGTTCATATTATTTTGCCTAACCCCTGTACAAAATGAAATGATTGATTTCTACCCTATCTTGACTTAAAAATCATCAAATCTATAAAATAATTTAAAATTTCCTATGTAGCTTGAGTTCACATTGCACAAACATAAATAAGAAGAAAGGTTCTACATTGCAAAAGTAAGAATTTATTACCGGGGTGTGTTTTGTCTTACTTATTATGAAGGCAATAAAAAATTTCAAAATAAATATCAAATATACTGAGCGAGGGCTAATAACCCTTTAAACGAATACTGTAACTTACCATCTTCTGATTTAGTAGGCAATAACTCTTTAATACGATTTTTAGTTTCTGAGCGAGGGCTAACTTCAGATACAATACGCCTTTGCGTACTTTCGCTAAATCCTTTTCGTTCATCATCAATTTCCTCATCCATTACATCTGTGAACCGCCTCCTTTCTCTAATAGTAACCTAAAATATTTTGATTTCATGTTAAATTAATGTTGCAATATTGAAAATTAGTTGATAAAATATTCAATGTAAATTGCATCTTACACTTTTCCCAAGCAGTGTATCTAAAAGCCTTACTCCCAGTGTTGGACTTTGTGATGCTGACACCCTCATATATTCTCTAAGTCTTAGAGGTAAGCCAACATCACGCAATTGTAAGAGATAGGTATCAGGACCAGACTGGTATCTATAAAAAGATTAATTTTCAAAATTAAATTTGGATTCCTATTATACCTATGTTGTTCTTTTAATCATTTTTTACATTATGAACTTATTTATTTTTTTATAACTTGCCTACTCTCTGAGTCAATTCCTTCTAGCTCATAATCTATCTTCTCTCGATCAACTTTGTCTTCAAATGAGGGCATATCCCATGGTGGTGGCTTTGATCGAACGGTTGGAGACATTTCTGGGCTGCTAGGAGGTGTATACTGTTCGTCAGGTGGGTAAACCATCCTACTTGGATGAGTAAATGCTGAAGATAAGGGTCGACGCCTATAAAATCTTCTGCAAGCACTGTTTGATACCTGTGAAAAAATGTAAGTGTAAAAAATCACAGCAATTTCTTGCAACAAATATTTTCTGAAATGCATTGAAATTAATGAGGATACCCAATCTCTATATTTGCGATAATAATTCTTCAGCCTATCAGTACTATATCTTTCACCAGATCCTGGTCTATCAGCCCACTTAAAATGAAAAAAGAAGAACATAATGGAAAGAAAAAAAAAACAAAAAAAAAAATGAATCAAAGAATCCTATGTGATAAAATAAAAATTCTTACTCTTAGCCATGGATGTTTTAAAGCTTGTTTTATATCCAACCGTCCACTATAATTATGAAAGTATAGTGTATATTGATATTAAAATATATTCTATGCTTTGTTAACTACGCTCATGACCAAAAGTTAAGCATAATTATAAAAAATAACATTTAAAGGTTCAGATCCAAAAAAATGACAAACATTGATATGTAAATATCATATAAATCAATTCGATGGTTAAACCAATGTCAAGTCACGATCTAATTATCTCAGACATGCAAATTTTTGCAAAGTGATCAAGGTGCAATATATACAGTAGAGTAAACCATAGGGTCACATTACACACTCTTGTAAGCCACGCTAGGAAAACTTGTTATCGTTGATCTTGTGCTTAATATGGATCACAGACGCCAAACTGATCTTGTCACAAAAGGCAAAATAATCGAAAGACTCGAAGCAAGACAGTTACAAACGAAAGTCTCCAGAGAATGGAAATTCCACAAAGTGAGATTTCCAGACTTTGAAGATGGTTCCAAGACATGGGGGATGTTACATGCTGACCAGTGCGAAGTTGCCCAAGGGTTACAACCACTTAGCAGGACCAGTACATGCAATTAACTGCAAGACATCAGAGTTTATCGGAGGCTAAAGGATGCTGGTCTTAAGCCAGACTGCCCAGCAGTTTGTGCCCCGCTCACCTCTGCGAGTTGTAGGACCCATTTAAACTCGAGTCGAGAACATTGTAACTAGAATTTAGATCAGTGGAGTAACGTGCTATTCACCGATGAGTCCAGAATTGTTTACAAGGCATTTATCATTGAACCACTATCTGGAGAGACTGTGGAACTTGTTATAATCCCAACAACACCAAGGAAAAGGACCATTGTGGTGGTGATGAGACATCATATTAAACAGATGCAGAGCTCCACATCTTTGACAGAGATACCATTAATGCTCAGAGATACAGAGACGAAATACTGGAAGGTCATGTTAGATGTTTCAGAGGTGCCATGGATCCAGATTTTATTCTCATGGAAGACAATGAACATTCCCACAGAGCTCTGCTGGTGGAGGGCTTTCTGCAAAAACGAGGATATCTAATTCATAAGGGGGGGGGGGGCACGGATATGAACCCAATAGAGCTTGTGTGGGATGATTTGGGAGACAAATTCAATCCTGTTAGCCTCCACCAATGACCATCCCAAAGCTCAAAATTCCTCTTTGCCAGGACTTGTTGCCAATCAAGCTCTTGACAACCTCATTGAAAGCTGGAACCCAGGTGTATGATTTGAGTGACCACTAGGGGTGACCATATCCCATATTAGCATATTTTCCCCATGTTATGTGTGCATAAAAATTAAGATTTTTTAATGGTAAAACGTGTTCAATTAAATGGTTTTGTCTTTTTTTTTTTCCACATGCAATGCGGCATTGCACACATTGCATTCTGGAAGTTGATTTATGAAATAAGTGTACTGATATTGACTATGCTTAACTTTTGGACATGAATATATATATATATATGAAATATAAAATAAATATCATTTACCTGGGATCAAATACAAGCAGTTTTGATATAAAATCTTTAGCATCATCTGAAATGACTGAAAATACTTCTGGGTCAAAATTGATCCTTCCCTGTTGGACCTGCTGTAGAGTTTGACGGTCATGGTCTCCCAAAAATGGTGAAATACCACTCAGACTAAAATAAAATAGGCATAATTATTTTAATTACTTTCACAAGATTTCAGATTTTAATATTTTAGGCTTTCACAAGATTTCAGATCTCAGCTCTCCATATATTACAACTCTAAAAATGTCGCATCCTAAAGATCACATTTTAATGCAACAAAATGACAAATCTTAAATTGGGGATTTATTAGGAGCTTTAGCATAAAAGCTACTTATCAGAATGCGCCCTTGGTCTGTACGTTTATCCGGCCGTCCGTCCAGCTGCCGTTTGCACGATAACTTGAAATCGGATTAACTTTTTCAAATTCTGTTTTCAGAAATATGACCTTTGTATCAACTTTTCAGAATTTTTCGTGGACCCCTTCAAGTCGAATTCACGTGTTAAAACAGTGAGTGTAATGAAAACCAAGATAATGGCATGTCATATAACAATTGATTTGTCAAGAAAGAATACATTGTTACTTTTTGTTCATCTTTTAAGCAATACTGACATCGGTGCACACGTGAAATTGCTTTGTTGATGCACGATTGCTCAAGTGCTCATGGCACAGAGTAAGAGAGTAATATTGCTCCGTGCTCATAGTCTAAATTATTAAGTAGCGGAAGAATGGAGCAACTTATTGGTTTTATAATGTCAGTCCTTCATAATTTTTACATTTTTTGAGATAGAAGGTTGAAGTTCGGAATGTAGCTTACTATGGGCATGTCCATCTGCACTATTTAGTTTGGTTTAGATTGGTATACTGGGGTCGGAATTACGGGGGTGAGATTCAGAGAGGACAACATACCTATGTGCTATTTAGTACGTAAAGGCATGAAATTCAGTATCCAGATCCCTCTAGGCAAGACCTACATTGCTATGAAGTTTAAGCCCATTTGTTCCATTGGGGTCGGATTTGCAGGGGTGGCAGTCACATGGTCTTTAGAACTATGGCAACATATGGCATGTGATATATCATATGTTCAGAAATGATGAGAAAGGAAAGAAAATACGAGCCTTTTTAAATTTTCTACATAATTATGTTCGAGAAAATTAATCTTTTGATTAAAAAACTTGGGGAGAGGTAAAAAGTGCAGATAAAGAGGTAAAAATAGATGACTGCAGGATCTGTTACTTGCCTTACCCTACTCGGGGGGGGGGGGGGGGGGTAATTTATTTTTAAAAAATGTATAAATGTATTTCTGCTTCACTGCTAAAGCTCCTCCTTGGAATGTTTACAAGATTTTATTTATTTACTAGAATTCCACCCGTCGCATGACAGAGTATTGTCTTGCCACATGGATTGTTGTAACTTCCTTTGTTGGCCTTGAACGGACCGACGGGCGGATAAGAGAAGTATATAAATGAATTTTTTTATTTTATTTAGTCTTTTAAAAATTCCTATTATTATTATTATTATTATTTACCTCAAGCACTTCATTATTTATCATTCTTTGGAATGTTTTACAAATGAATAAGTGAAAAGGAATGGAAAAAATGGTGTAGATAAAAATTATACATGTACTTTATTTTTTATCTACACAAACAGATCAGATTGGTTGCAATTGAGTAGAAAGGTCCATCTTCTCAATATAATCCCCCTTCAGCTGCATTCATTTCCATCATTTGTGTGATGCCCTCCTGGAACTATTCAGCCTGACAGCTGCTTGCAATTCTTCAAAGTCTGCTAAATGATGTTTGCACACTAATTTCTTCAAGGTCCCAAACAAGAGATAATCAGAAGGAGAAATACAGTTGGTATGGCAGTATTTACCTTGGACCATATCAACTGGGTATCACTCATCAACCAGCCAAAACTGGGGAACTCCATTAAGGGCATCACACAATTCAAAAGAAGCAGCCATATAAATGAGCGAAATGTGTGTCCACTGCAACTATGTGCATCCTTATAGTAGTCATGAAACAACCACTGCCATTGCTGAGATGGGGTAAAAAAGAAAAAACCGTATGTTGAAAAAATTTTACGGACATTGAAAAATAGCATGTAACTATGGCTAGATGTAGCTCATTCTGAAAGAGTGGTTTCAGGAGAGCCTAAAATAGCTGCTGCATCTGTCATAATTGCATGCATGTGAAGGGACATTTTGAAAATGAAACTTCAGATTCACAATTAGGACTTAAAAACTATTAAAGAGCACCATCAGCTAGACTAGAGTAATCGATGCAAAATTTGCATTTAACACTAACATCATAACTGTGTTTTACTGCTATATTTAGGGCCTTCATCATCATCAAATGTTTATGTTTTAATAGGAAATCAGTGCTATTACCTATTACCATGGCTAATTACAAGTGTTTGGTAGGTAAAAACTGTTAACCCTAGACAGGTAAGCCTTCTTCAACATTACATTAAAGGTAACCTGGTGATTTTCACGACACATATTCTGCTTGGGAAAATTATGTCTTAATCAGTATATAATAGAGCAATAAAAATTTTAACATATCTATTCATATCTTAGCGTTTGTTTACATTTGAAAAAATATAAAACTTTACATGAATCTGGCTACAAATTGTCATTTTCCAACCAGAGACATTTATGCAGTGCACTGCATAGCTTGAAGTTCTTTGCAAACGGGTTTTGTACATATGATACAATAATTCTCTGTCATGCATCTCTTTTTAGCTGGACATTGCAGAATATAGTTCTCTTTCCAGTGGTGATATCAACTTACTAACAATAAAAAAAATAATATATAACAAATACCATAGAAAACATATATAACAAATACCAAAAAGAAATTGAAGGGAGAATCTGTTGTAATATTCACGATTAAACACCTTGGAACACCAAGAAGATGGCTGCATGATAAGAAATTGCTAATAAAATATGAAAATGCTGATTGGTACCTAATGGTACAAATCAAAATAAAAATGTTGTGGCTATAGAATCAAATCACCCTCGTGATTTTTATGAGGCTTACATGTCTAGGGTTAAGAATTCATTAATAAACTCCTCCGATATGTACAATACACAGAAATTAATGCTAATCTGGGTACAGTGGGTTGCATATAGATAAAGTTTGTTAATATTCTTCTTTATATCTCTCCCAATATTAGGCGAGAAAAGGTCAAATATAAAAATAAAATGCTATAAGTACATGCAAAATATCTAATTCTTGATATAAGCACAAAGGACAAAAAATTCGTCACCTGCTGTTAATTGTGTGTTGCACAACTCTTCGCTTTAATTACAGCTTTAATGCGCTTGGGCATTGATTGTACAAATAGCTTTAGATAGTCTTATATATCTCTAACTATGCTGAATACAATTTATCCCACTGGTTAGTGGTGTTAATCGGATGGCGATTCTTCTGCTTAACACGTTGCTCTAGGTGGTCCCACAAATTCTCTATTGGGTTCAGATCTGGGGATTTGATGGGCCAATTGAGATCTGGCATGGTCTGATCATGCTCGGCGAACCACTCCTCCAAGGGTCTAGCCCTATGAACCTGCAGTTATCGCCTTGATAATAGACATTGTCCAGGTCGTAGACATCCTTGACGTGATCCACAAAAGACAACAGTTGTCCATCCAAAATGTCACGAAAGTCATGCTGGTTAAGCCTAGTGCTAATTTCAACGAGAGGTCCCTATTCATCATATTGAAACCTTGCCCATAGCATCACAGAACCATCATCCGGCTCATGAAATGTCCTCATGCATTCATTAGTATATTCAAACTACTTTACACAGAAGCATTGTAAAACACTCAAAGTGACTAATTTTTTGTCTGGTGTGCTAACATATAAGGTAAAAGATAATATACTCACAGCAAATAAGTTATGACACCAACACTCCTAAAAATAAAAATGAAGAGTTATGTTTTATTTTGAATTTTATATGTGATAAATGATAAAGAAATTCACTTGGTCTGCAATTATGAGGTATAAAGATAAATACTGATATAAAAGAGCAATTAAGTGTTATGTAATTTTTTCCCATCATAAGAGATCACACATAAATGCAACGATAGCAGCGTATTAAAGCGTTCTTCACACGTATTACTCATTCCTTATCATCTGTAGAATTTTGACCCTAAAGGTTTGAGACACCCTGTATAATTTTTTATTCCAGAAACAATGAAATTTTTTATTTACCCTTACTAAAGACAACAATTGTAAATAATCCTTCTTTCTATAGAATATTTAAATTATGCAATATTATATATAATCTGACTGATATCAATGATATGAGTTATGACCATTTCAAAAAAAATTGTTATTGAAAATCTATCACTCGTTCTATAATTCTTGATTATTTTTCTCTGATTTTAAGTTGTTATTATTGATATTTTTATTTTTATATACAGCGTATTTTTGCGAATATACCCAGCATCCTTATAAAATCCACACCCCTGTATACTCCACAAAATTCCAATTTTATGTAAAAATTTCTTGGAAACCCAGCATCTCTGTATACCCAGCAGAGTATCCAATATACACCAAATTGCCATTAATGACCGGATACTTTCGATTTTAGACGTTTTGTCGAATATCTAGAAAAACACTTGACGAATTATCCTGAAATTTCAGGGGTGTAATTTCACATGAAAAAATATTGACTTCATGTCAGCGTAAGGAGAAGTTGATACTGGTGTCCGATCCAAAAATAAAAGTTTGGAGAAAGCCCCTTATCGTTTTGTTTATTTTTGAGAGCAACTGAAATTCAACTCCTTCTATCGGCAATATCATTCTCAATTTTCACGATATTTGCTTGGGCTTTTTACAAGAGTAGCTCTATACTTTTGGCTAATAAATTATGCAAAAGACAATTTGGTAACGCATGCGCAGTTAAACATTATTTAGTAAAAATGCTCATATTTCATCAAATATTTAATATTTTTTTATTCTGATTGCAGGGTGTTGTCCATACTGTAGTTTGTCAAGTTTTCTGTAAATGGCATTGCATTGGGTTGAAAATCTTGCATGTTATAAACAAAAAACTTACGAAAACATTTCGACCTTTTTAAAGAAACCTTTATATCTCCATGAATATACGTGCTATTCTCATACAAATGAACACAGAAAAGTAAAACAAGCCTCTTAAGCATATGCTACAGCTACAATGCATTTCAAGCATTATTTTTTACAGGGTGATTCCAAACATTATTTTTTTGGTTCACTTCTTTGCTGGTCCCCATTTGCCTTCGGGAGAAAACCTTCGCTGAAATATATGAGGTGTAACATCCTTTTTACACCCTTGAAATTTCAGGATAATTCGTCAAGTATTTTTCTAGATATTCGACAAAACGTCTGAAAATCAAAAGTGTCCGGTCATTAATGGCAATATGGTGTAGAGGACTCAAAAAACTTCAGGATATTATTTAAAGCAGAAGATTAATAAGTAAGTATGTTAGTAAATAAGTACGTTTTCATTTCATGTACTGAAATGAAGTTATATATGATATCTTTCAAGTTACATGTTAATAAGAGTAAGAACACAAATTTTATCAAGGTTTTATATTCAAAATCATTTGCAGTTTAATGTGATTTCGTATTGTAAATTACATTAAGTTTTTTATACTGCTAATAAATTTTTTATGAAATATAATTGAGTTGATTATTTCATTTATTAAATTGTTGCCATCACATATTTCACAGAAATATTAGAGTGTGTTCTGCATGTCATCCATGTAAAAAAATTGTAAAACCTGCACCCCCTCCCACAGATGTAAAAAAGTGTATAACCCGCGGGATATATTCGTGAAAATACGATAATCTTTATTATTATTTTACTTTAATTTTTTCCCCTACCATTATAATTGTTTAGCTGTCACTAGGCACTTAGCCTATTGCTTACAATTTTAAATAAAATAAAATAAAAATATAATCAAAGTATTTTCCATATAGTATAATTTTCTAGACATCATCATAATTATAGGTTTTCCCCCTCACACAAAGAGGAAAATTGAAAAATAAGGATACTTCACGCCATTTAATGTTGAATCAAAATCGCGCAGAAAGGTTAAGAATTTCAAATAAACATGTAATTCAGAATTATAAATTAGAAGCTACAAGAGTGCAAAATTTAGTTCACTATTTGCCAATGATAAAAGCAAATTCAGATACTAAATATGCACTGCAAACAGAATACCTGACATATTCATTGTTCTCATCTTTTATTGGTTTAAGTAGTTTCCATGTCTTTGGTTCCTGGGATAATTTCTTTTGTTTGCTATTATGTTTACTTTAAAATGGAGATTTTATTAACAATCATCCTGAATGATATTATAAAACATTTTTTTTTCAAATTATAAAGACATTCTGGCATGATGGGAAATTATCAACTATTTAAAATCAAAATTAAAAAATTTTTTAAATGAATTTTGCTTGCTTTTATTTACAGACCAGTGGTATTTAATTAAATTTGATAGTTTTAAAAATTTTACCACATATCTGTAGAAAATGTTACTGGATGCTTATTAGCTATTTCCGGAGCAACAAATTCAGGCATTCCATAATCTAAGAAAACATCTTTGCCTTTAATTATTCGGTGAGCTAGGCCAAAATCACAGATCTTGATATCATCTCCTCCTGGTTTTGCAAGAAGCAGGTCACATGGCTGAAATTTTTAAAGAAAAGACTCCAACATAAATATTATATGATTTTCCTTCTCAATTTATTTATTTTCAGAAATAAATTCAACATAACAGATTTAAAATAAAAAACAAACAAACAAAAAACCTGATTCTATTAAATTTACCGTTAATCCTAAATGAGCAATGCCTTTGTTATGCATGTGCTCTAGTCCCCACAATATCTGGCGTATATACAGAGCAACTTCATCTTCAGAAAGTGTACTTTGCTTACACAGACTATCAAGAAGCTCTCCACCAGATGCACTAAAATTGGTTAAGGGTCATTTATCTCCTATAAAACTATTTTAAATATAATCGTAAGTTGTGCATGGGTCCATGTTATGCTTCAAAATAACGGAAACAAGGGTCTTAGACCATCATCAGTCATTATATAAAAAGTCTGATAAAAATGCACAGGGTGGCCCAAAAAAAAATTACTCACTTTGAGAGCTCGCAATGGTTTTATTATTGAACAAATTATAATGATATTTAACACATTCATATTGGCATAATACAAAATTGTTCCCAATCATAAAATATGCAAATAAGGGATTTACATTTTTTACTGGATATGGCTACCTTTCTCTTTCTATCACCAAATTTAAGTGGTTAACGATACTGAAAACAGCAGATTGCAACATTAGCTGTGAGATTTGAGCTATCTCTCTTTTGATGGAGTCTTTTAGGTCACAGAGAGTTGTTGGTCTGGTAAGATAAACCTTGCTTTTTAGAAATCCCCATAACCAATAGTCACAGGGATTAAGGTCTGGGGATCGAGGAGGCCAAGCCACTGGAACATTTCATCCACTCAATCTATCTTCAGTAAAACAGAAAGCAAGAAATGTTTTACAAGAATGGTTATGTGTAGCGGCACGCCATCATGTTGGAATGTTACGTCTTCCAATATGCCTCGTTGCCTGATATAAGGAATAACCTATAAAATCCATAGGTAGCAAGGCTACCTGTGGTTGTCATTGTTGCTAAAACCCCATCATTCTGTTTTATGAAGAAAATCGGTTCAATGCGCATGGATCAAGGTTGCAACCACTTTTGCGCTTAGCCACAGACTCTACGGCCAAAAAACTATTTAAACCAATTTGCATATTTTATGATTGGAAACGTTTCTGCATTATGCCAATATGAACATATTAAAATATAATCTGTTCATAAATAAAACCATTATCAGCTCTCCAAGTGAGTAAGTTTTTGTGGGACACCCTCTATGTATAAGGGAACAGTAACCAGGAATCTGTGATACTGGTGGAGTTTTCCATACAGGGAAATTGCCAATCACATATGGAGAAAAAAAATTATACAGGGTGTCTCAGAATTTATTGTACAAACTTCTAGGTGAGTTAGTATGGGTGATTCTAAGCAAAAATGTTCATATGAACATGGGTCCAAATTGGAACGATAACTGAGATATGAACAGAAATAAAAATGCCGCCACAAGATCAACAAGTTAATAACTCAGGTTCTGTAAAGCCTACATTAATGAAATTTGGGAGAATAATAGGGTACATAAGACTGTGTATACCGTTAAAATTTGATCGAATTCCAACAAGAAGTTTCCGAGTTACTCATTCAACATCATAACATGTGCTCACTTGTGAGTACTAACTAGCACTTGTTACAATTTTGACTGTGTAACTCGGAAACTTCTTGTTGGAATTCAGTCAAATTTTAACGATATTCACAGTCTTATGTACCCTGTTATTCCCCAAAATTTCATTAATCTAGGCTTTACAGAACCTGATTTATTAACTTGTTGATCTTGGTGGTGGCATTTTTATTTCTGTTCATATTGTGACGTTCGTCCATTTCAAGTGATTGAAACTTGTTGTATTGGAAAAACCACGTGGCCAGGAGGCCACGCGTCTTGTAATCGCCAGCTCGGTAACTTAGCGGGAACTGATTGACTTTTGAACATCGCCAACAGATGGAGCCACCGTCAAGTGTGTCATCAGCCAATCAGCAACCAGAACCATCGCGAGAGCGAGCCTACTCTCGCAAACGATATAAAAAGGGGCACTTTCGGATTCGCAGCACACAGACTGGATACGGTTTCCCTCAAAGCAGCAGATAGCAGTTAGCTTCCGGATTTCCATGACGAGATGTCGCCACCGAGTGGACTGTGTGAACTGCGAACCGTAAGTAACCGATTCTCTTTATTTCCCCTTTGACCTAGCGGTATTGTCTTGAATCATTACTGGTGCTAATTTGCTGTCACGAACAATTCTCTGAACTTAATAATGGTGTCCATTACAATCATTAAGTTGTTTATCCTATAAAGCTATAGGATCATTTATCCTGTTTATTCATCTCATTCTTTCACTTTGTTAACCTGTAAATAAATTGCCATTCATTTAAGTATACCTGCCTGGAACTCTTATTATTAAAAACTTTCTTTTATCCTATAACAAATCAGTTATTGCAATATCACAATATCTCAGTTATCGTTCAAATTCGGACCCATGTTCATGTGAACTTTTTTGCTTAGAATCACCCATACTAACTCTCCTAGAAGTTTGTACAATGAATTCTGAGACACCCTGTATATTGAAATATGAGGGTTGGGGCATAAGTCATGGCAACTATTTTTTTGGTGAGAATTCGACCGTGAGTGGAAAACGTGAAATATAGATGAAAGGACAAGGAATGGAGGAAAGGTATGGACATTTAACAACACGGAAATATTTTGCTCTTCATGTTTATTAAGGTAGTTGATATAACATTACAACTTTCTTGTTCCAGAATCATTACAGCACACATATCCATTCTAAAGGGCCTCAAAGTAGTCTCCTGAACGTTCACAGTAAGCTGCCAACGATATGACAGGCGCCCATATCATCTGCTTCACCATTTCTATCACCATGTGGAAATCTGGTCATCTCCTGTTGCACAATACGCGTATTTGCAATGTCCATTCGTGTCCGAAGCTGTCTACCACATAATGGTTCCTTACCATCCGTATAAGGTCAAAATCACATGAAGAAAAGTCCGGAGAGTATAGTGGGTGCTCCAATTCTTACCAAAGCCAGCGGAGACCGGCTATATTGATATACGAGCGTTGTTCAACTCGGGTTACATCTATCCTGCACGGCGATTGACTAAGAACTGATTTAACATTGTTCTCAATGCAACAAAAGGAAATCACAGAGCCATCTGGTGTTGTGGAAATATACTATGAATGAACGGTTTCCTCGAGACATATGACATTTTGTGATACCGTCCGTTAGCTATGAGAAAAAAAATAGTTGCCATGACTTATGCCCCAACCCTCGTAGAAAACTGAAAATTATACAATTGGGATATAATGATAAAATTAGAAATAAAATTAAATAAAATGGGTGGTGTGTCTGTGTGTGTGTGCATGCGCATGTGTGTGTGTGTGTGTGTGTGTGTGTGAGAGAGAGAGAGAGAGAATATGCAAAATAGGGATATGTACAGAAAACTAAGGATAAGAGAAAGATTATATGTATTATAAAAAAAATATAAGAAAGAACTGTGATGTGGAATTGTCTGTAAAAGAAGGAAAACCTTTAACCAGAAAAAACTCTCTGAGATATGAAACACTGATACATATTTTTTGAAGGCACACGTATCTATACTCTGTTCCAATTTTACTTGGCAATGTTGGAAGTGTTATGGTGTGTAAATCGTCTCGCGATGAGATATGTTATTGCGCATAAAGAAAGAGTTCCTAAATAAATTGGATTTTTTATTTATTATTATTATTATTATCATTATTACTTATTAGTATTACTGTTCTACAGGTTAGCCCAGATTAATATATACAATTTTTAACAAGGCCGTATGCCTTAAGTATTTTAATACCTGCATGTAACTATGGTGGAATACATTGTCAAAGGATCGAAGAAGAGAGTCACACTCTGTTTTCCATGGAGTGGTCCACCATGCGGCTCTCCATGGCGATGCAAGCTTCCAGTCGCAACTTCACGTTGTCACAGGCCTTCTTGCACATGTCTAGGGGAATTTTGCGAAATTCCTCCGTTATTGCTTCCCGAAGCTCTGGAATGTTATGGATCCTATGGCGGTAGACCTTGTCCTTGAGATATCCCCATAACCAAAAATCGAGTGGGGTCAAATCGAGTGATCTGGGGGCCACTCAACTGGACCGCGTCTGCCGATCCACCGATCTGGAAATGTTTGATCCAACCAACTCCGCACAGTGAGAGCATAATGCGGTGGTGCCCCATCCTGCTGCCACCACATGGTGTCAAAATCATCGCGTTGCGTCAATAGGGGATACACAGTGTTCACCAGAAGGTCACGGTAGCTGTCTCCTGTGACTGTGTCCTCAAAGAAAAACGGGCCGAGCAGTCCGTCGTAACTTACGCCGGCCCACACAATGACACCAGGGCTCTGGTTGTCTACCTCCAATTCAATGTGTGGATTGATTACACGCCAATACACGCAATTGTGGCGGTTCACATATCCTGAGGCGTGAAATTTTGCCTCATTGCTCCATTCCACATGGCATGCTAACTCAGGATCGTCCTCCAGTATTGCAAGCCAAGTTTCGGCAAACTCCAATCGCCTGTCGGGATCATCTTCGAGCAAGTGATTTGTTAAGCGAGGATGATATGGCCTCAGTTTCAGATCCTTCAGGATTCTTTGAATACTCGTACGAGAAATGTCTAACCGAGCAGATAGCCGCCTTTGCGACTTGTCCTTTTCTTGAGAACTGGCTAACTCATTTTGCAGGCGCACTTTGTTGGCGTCGGTAACAACGGTTTTGGGTCTACTGCGTTTACGCTCTTCAACGCTGCCAGTTTGATCAAACTTCTTGTTTACGTTCTTGATCGTTATCAACGAAGGTCCGGGTGTCCCAAACTTAGCTGCCATATGACATTTCACTTCTGAGTAATTGTTGGTCGCTGAGTACAACCTCACACAATCTACCTTCTCTTCCAGACTCAATTGCTGCGCCGCCATCTTGATATGGACGATCCTCATGATTCGCGCCTTTTTCGTATCCCCTTGCTCACATAACGCGCGCAACTTGAATTGCGTCAGTCGCGCGTGACGCGCACATGGCGCTTTCAAAGATTGTATATATTAATCTGGGCCATCCTGTATATCAAGTTATTTATAAATGAAATAATGCGCCTGTTAGTCGTGCATGCGCCAATACTTTGTAACTGAATTTTAATACTGCTTGCTAATTATTATTCATAAAATAAATAACTTCATATAGAACAGTAATACTGATAATCATAATAATAATAAATAAGTAATCCAATTTATTTAGGAACTCTTTCTTTATGCGCAATAACATATCTCATCGCGAGACGATTTACACACCGTAACACTTCCAACGCTGCCAAGTAAAATTGGAACAGAGTATAGTGTGGTTCATTTCTCGGATGTTTTTTTCTATTCCTTTATAGACTTTGCAAATATATATTAATTGCGGTTCAGTGGTGTGACTGATTGAGACTGTTGAGTTCAAAAAGAATCGATTCTCCTGTAGAACTGATCTAACTTAATAGCCCCACATCCAACAATAATCATAGAGAAACAAACTCATTATGGATACACACATTTTCTTTATGTTTGTGAGATGCACAGTTTAAGTTTAATTATATTATATACTTCAACATATGATTATTATTATATAAAAATAAGAAAGATAAAAAAATTATTAAGAAAGGATACAGCTCTGTTATAAGAGTCAAGCCCTGCTTTGTCTCAAAACCATCAACAGCACGAATAAGTTGTCGATTGTGTAATTGATTCATAATATTTAACTCATTATTCATGGCATCACGAATATCACCTTTTCCATGCATTATTTTAGCAGCATAGCTATTACCAGTTGCTCTTTCTACAGCATGATAAATAATACCTTGTGTTCCCCTGAAAATATGTTAATTTTATTATATGAAATCTGTAATTGAAAGTATAAAGCAACATGAAAATGAAGGCTATAGAAGAGTATTTAACTTGAATGTAAGGAAACCATTTAATAAAAAATAGCAATATAGAAATTTTATTTACAAAACCCTTGAATCTTTTTTTTTAAATTTTTCTCTCTTTCCTAACAATTGAGATATTCTACACGATGTAGCCAAATGTATCTGGGCTCTTCCTGTTGTAGAATCAAAGATTGATATTAATAAGATGTCAGTCCACCCGTCGCATCAATCGCAACCTGTACACATCCGGAAAATTTGTCATCACTTTTTGATAGATGGTTGCAGGAATTGTCTTCCAGGCATTCATGAGAACAGGAGTGAATCCAGGACTGTACCCAGGGGGAGGGGCCAGTCCCCCTCCGCCCCCCCCCCCCCCCCAAAAAAAAAAAATTTCTGGGTACGGCCCTAAGTGAATCTGGCTATGAAAGATGGACAATTTGGCTGGGCACATAATCTACATTCTAATTCTTCCCAGAGATGTTCAATAGTTTAGATCAATGGTATGTGAAAGCCAATTCATTTTTTAACACATAAGTCATCTTGGTTGTGGAACACCCATTTAGATCAGCCGAGGAATTTACTTCAATTCATTTATCCTTATAGAAACTTGAAATATTGGTGTAATTATCCTACTGGTAACCATATTACCAGCATTTGTAGGTTATGTTCTACCCTGAGGATGTTTTGGTTGCACAAACTTCGATGGACTGGGCAGTTGTCCTATAGGAATAGAAACGGGCTTTCCTTGAATTTTTGCCAGAGAGTTAGAGGTGCAGCATTCTCCAGAATGTCATGATACATTGCAGAGTTAATTTTTCCGGCCACAGAAACTAAGGGGCCCAGGCAGAACCAGGAAAAACACCCCACACTATGATGCCCCTGCAACAGAACTTGCCAGTTGGCCAATGGAGTTAGAAACAAAGTGAACCTAGATGCATCCATTGGACTGCCAGATCATGAAGTAAGATTAATCACCCCAAACCACAAGTTTCCACTGTTCCACAGTCCAATTGCACCACTGCAACTGTAGCTTGGCAATGGTGACATTCAGCTTGTGAATAGCTGCACATCCATGGAAACCCATGCTTCTTAGCTCTTGATGAACAGTCCTGCTGCTAGTGATGCCGCCCAACACATTCTGAAATTTGCAAGTGATCACTGCCACCAGGGATCTGCGACGTTTCTTCACTACCCTCTTCAGGGTTCGATGCCTGCGATCAGTAAGTTTCTTCTGCTTACCATTTTCATTCTGCTGCATTTCCTTATTTTTCCATTTTACAATAACATCACTTAGAGTTGATTTTGGCATTTGTAGCAAGGCATATATTTCACAAATCAATTTTCACTATGGTGGGATTGATGATCATGCAACAATTGAAGTCACCGACCTCTGTCGACTTACTCATTATCATATGAGGCCCCAATTTTCCACCACCGCTTTGATATTATTCGATGCTGTATCAGATCATATCTACCAGATATTACTCGATGCAGTACCAGATCTACCTCTTTGGAGGAGTGTTCGGATACTTTTGGCCATATAGTGTATCAGGGTCTATTCTATATAATAAATTGAACATTTAATCAACTATTTTCAATCCTCTGTCTTTGAGATAGTTGCAATTAAAGATTGTTTTGTTTTTCTAAGAAAAAAGAGTGTGTGCCATTGATGTACTCGGATGGTCTTCATAAATCAAACTTTTGCCTTGTTCATCAAATAAACCTATCATTTAAATTTAGAAAACATTTATATAAGGAGAAAATTTCAGATGAGGACTCCATTAAAACTTTCATTTTCACTTGCTTCTGTATCAGTCAATAAAAAACTGATCTTTAAAAATAAATTAAAAATGCTTTTTATTTACCTTCCTAATTCATCTCCAATATCATAGAAATCTTCAAATGGCTTATGGCGAGCTTTCACAACACGAGAGTGATTGTAACTTAGCATTGCATAATCAGCTTCATTTTCTATAAATTAAAAAAAAAAAAGTTAGCATGTAATTTTCTGATTATTTAATTCACTTATAAGATAAACAATCTTTTCATAATCATTGAAGGCTGATAAAGAAGTGTAATCTATGTCTACATTAACATGAAGAAATAAAATCAAGAAGGAGCTTTAGCTGTGAAGTAGAAATACAATTATTAATGCATCGCGATGTGATCATTATCGCGTGTGCATGCTCACATCAACAATGCTTAAAAAGATAAACAGAAAGTAACATTTGATTTATTGTTGACTCCTCATAACGAATTTAATGTCATATCACATCAATATCTTGATATTCTTAATGTTCACTACTAGAGCATGTCCAATTGACTTGAACAGGTCCATGAAAAAGCCTGAAAAGTCGATACAGCCGAGCTAAAACTTTGATAATCATATTGTCGAAAACAGAAGTTGAAAAAGTTAATCCAGTTTAAAGTTATCGTGCAAACGGCAGATGGCCAAATGACTGGATAAACGTACACATCAAGTGTGCATTCTTACAAATAGCTTTTAGCTAAAGCTCCTAATAATTAACATCAAATTAACATTACCAAATACATATAGTGAGGAACAGCAGGAAAAAGGCTGATTATATAATATTTAATGAATGACGGATGTAGAAGAAAAGACAGATGAAGCACAAGAAGCCTAGAATAAAAACAATAAATACACCTACACCCCGTTATAACGTACTCCTTTATAACGTGAACCTGCTAATAACACAATGTAAATGTGACTCCCAATTTTCATGGGATATCACTGCCCTCACGGCCACTGCTATATTAAAACCGTTTATTGACAACAATAATGGGGGCCACTCTAGAGACTTGGATAGATGGAGACAACAGCTGCCCCATATACGAACACATGAGTGATGCAGAAATATTTCAAAGTGTTACAGGTGAAAACAATGCATGTACTTTAAATGTGATCAATGATGAAGACTATGATGAAGAACCAGAATCGTTGCCGATGATCGCCGAAGCACTCGCAGTGTTACAAACTAGGCTTACGTTTCTCGAAACACAACAGGTAGATTCAGTTTCTAGAATCTTACAATTCAAACAATTAATTGAAATTTTTAAAAAGAAACAAAAACAATGAATGGAACAGTTAACAATGCACGATTTTTTTTAATTCAAACAAACTAACTGTGCACAAGATGGTGGCCGAGTTGAACAAATGAATACAAGGATAAAAAATTATTGTTGTACCAATCCACTAATGTTTCTCATAATTTATTAGAATAAATTAATTTATTGTCAATTAAAACATGAACTTTGTGGTCTTGTTATTCTGTAGCACTGTAATATCATAAGTAAATTTAAAAAATAATGCAGAAAGATGGTGGAAATTTTATAATGCCTGCATATATTGCGATGTGACTATTTGGATCTTGAGCACCATGTTATTACAGGGTTTAGGTGTAATAAAAATTGAACACAGGATGGTAAGATTCTGAAAAAAAGCTAACGTTTCAGATAGAGGCTATCCTTTGACAAAGCAAAGAGGATAACGGAAACAGTGATCAATTTTTATTATTTATTTATATAAAATTTAGGATGTTTAATTATATAATATTATTAATTTATATAATAATAAATTTATTTATTTATTTGTATTAAATATTTAGGGTGTTACTAATACAATAATCATCCCCTGAAACATATCCAATGGAAATAATAACCTTTAATTAATGGATTTTCAGTTTAGCTCAGATGTAGTTAAAATTAACGTTTGCACACAAATACAGTTTATATCACCTTTCCTTTTTTTACGGTAATTTCCAAGTTATCTCAATGTTATCTGCTGGATTTTATACACTGGTTTCAACTTCAATTATCATTCTATCAATTTTTTCACCCATTCTAGAAAAGGGTCATTTCCTTTTTTGAGCAGTCTTACTTTTAGATATCTTCAACATGATCAATATATATAGGTTATATAAAAATCAAAATGCCATTTATTTGCATTCATTCATTCATTCATAATGCCAATTTTAATACAACAACTGCAATGCCTGTTTGTGATTCACATTTTAAAATTGAGGTCCTGAATTTGAATAAAAGAGAGATTCAAAGTCAATTACTATAAACATAATGTGAATAAAAAATTACCTTCAATGGTTAACATAACAGAATTGGAAGACATTCCAGCCAGATTACAAGCAGCACAGGAATAGAGTCCAGCATCTTTTGAAATAGTATCATTTATAGTAAGTGTGCACAAATCAGGTTCTTTCCAATCAATCTATAAGGATTTAAAAAAGTATACAATAAGTAAATAATTGTAGTAATTGTCATTAAACTGATTAGAATTGTTTTAAAGAAAAACTGCTGGTTACAGAACAGAAAGTCAAGGCCAGTTAATTTAATAACAAGTCATAAATAAGACTTCTTTAATAATCAAAACAATGTGCACCATTGACAAATTCATTTCTCTATTAGCAAGCATACATAATATATGACCTGGGATTTTATCGGAACTTAATAGAGAATAAGCAAGGTTCGCTCTAGGACCAAAAACCTATGAGTCAATTTGGCTCCTATTGACTGAGAGTCAATTTTTTTTTATTATTATTATTATTTCCATATTTTTACATGGATCCACAATTTCTGTAATTAATTAGAAATTTAACCAAGCCAGTATGTGAGAAAATGAAGTGCTGTTAAAATGTAGTGAGAAGGCCGATGATATTTAAAATTTGACAAGCCAATTTTGACTCACTGGTCAAAAAATCATGAGTCAATTTTTAGCAAAGATGCCCATTTGACACGTAAATTGCAAGTAAACATGAACCCTGGATTAAATATTTCAAAGTTGTTAAATAACCAGTCACCATTATCCAGGGTGTCTGAAAAGTATCTTTACACTTTCACAAAATCATTAAAAAAAAACAAAAAAAAACAAGGATATGCACTTACATATTTTTGTAGTCAATAAAGTAAGTATCAAAGTTGTTTATTTTCTCAAGAGGACTTTGCAACTCCATCATTTTCCAGCAGGAAGGAGTGCAGCCTCATTGGATTTTAGGATGCGTGCAATGTTCTAGATGAAAAATTCTCCAGGCAGTGGTGTGGAAGAGAAGGATACCATGGCCACTAGATCTTCAGAAATCACACATTTTCATGGGGCTAAGTGAAAAACATTGTTTACCAATCTCCAATTCGTGGCACTGGCAAACTGAAAAGTCGATTTACAGAGGCCATTGAGACTGTCGATTCTCCAATGCTTCAGAAATCTCTAAACATTATCAACAAAAAACTTTGATGCTTTCTTTAGTGAATGCAACAAATCATACTTGTTTGTTTCTTTTTAATGATTTTTTAAAAGTGTAAAGTTACATTGTGGATACTCTGTATTATCCATCTGCAACTTTGATGTAGTAAAGTTTTATACAAGACGAGACAATTAATAAATGAGACTAGAGCAATTTAACAAATATCAGATATTTTCTGGCAAAACTGTTTAATATCACTAGCCAACAAAATTTAAGTTTTTTCTTGTAACTAAATGCAAGTGGGTGATTTTTGGTAATATTTTTTCTGCTGATTACGAATATAATTTTTAAATTTCTCTAGCACGCACAGTTTTCTTGTTTTACAATGAAACATTTTTAAATCATTCAGTGTTTGGGGCCTAGTAAATTTCCTTGCGGCCCCAAAATATGGATACTTTAACATTGTAGCCGCTTCTCTTCACACCCATTACTTTAACATAGAAGTTTCGATGTGCATAACTTGGAAACTTGACGTGATAGAAAAAATCGAAAACCAGATTCGGATTCTACATAAAATTACTACTAAGAACACAATGTGTGGTCTTAGTTACAAAATGTGTGTTGACTAGTGTATTTTTCAAAGTAGTTACCTTCTGAGGCTACACATGTACTACCGTGTTCATACAAATTTTGGAAACATGCTTTAAAGTCCTCTGTCTGCCCCCTTCCAAGTTCGGCTGTAACATTCTTTTTGATGTCCTCTGTATTCTCAAATCTATGTCCTTTCAGACTTGTTTTCACCTTTGGGCAGAGAAAAAAGTCTGGTGGAGACAAATCTGGGGAATAGGGAGGGTGATAAAGCTCCATAATTCCATTACTGGCTCCTTGACAAAATTGTTGTATGCAGTCTGGCATTATCGCGCAGTAAGAACCAACTCCCTTTTGCATGAAATTGTGGTTGTACTCAATGGGTTCTCTTAATCAGATGCTGAAAAATCTCTCTGTAGTACTCCTTGTTGACTGTTTGTCCAGGTGGAACAAACTCTTTATGGACAATGCCAGTGCTGTAAAAAAAAGTGATGAGCATTACTTCTGTTCTTGACTTTTCAAACCGGAATTTCTGTTTTCACAGGGATGTTTGGGGCCACCATTCCAAGCTCTGCTGTTTTGTTTCAAGGTCATCTTGATAGCTTCAGGTTTCGTCCAGAAAGTTCATCTGCAACCGCGATGAATTCCATGCAAGCATCCACTGTTTCCTTTTTGCTCATTTTGCGCAATTCTTTTCCCCAAATCTGCTGTCAATATTAGGCAAATTGTTTCTCGGTTAATGTTTAAAACTTCTTCCATCATTTTCATGTTCATTCGCAGATTACTTAACAAAAGTTCTCTCATCTTCTCGATCATGTCCTGTTTGAACAGTTTTCAGACTTTCTGTGTGTTTGTCGTCTTTCAGGATTTGCCGGCCATTACAAAATCTAGCAAACCATTCAAAAACATGTGCACGAGACAGTGCATCATCACCATACACTTGCTTTATCAATTTGAAGTTTCCATAGTGGTTTTTCCAAGTTTAAAACAGAACTTAATGCTTGCCCTTTGTTACATGTTTAATATTGGAATCTCAACTAATAACTGCGTGCGGTTGAAGCATGAGAATATATAGGGGCACGCAACTTCATTGTTGCAACTTGTACATACGACAACAAAGATATTTTTAGATAGGAAAAACGCATCGTCTTGATCACGCATGCTTGAACATGTTGAAAGTAGCGTCAGTGTCGTTTATTATTTGTCGAACCTTGTAACTGGTGATGTAATGCTGGAATTTCTCTCCTTTTTGTTAGTACACTAGAGTGCCAATTCTCTGCAGTTCGATTAACTACCATATAACATTATCTATAAATCCTGATATGACTCCCAATTGGTCGATGATGTTAGACTGATTTCAGTTTATTGTAATACATGTATTATGAATTGTTTTACTGTTGCAATGAAATTTTAATTTTCTATCAAATAAAGCCCCTCCCCCCTCTTTTATTTATAATACACACACACACACACACAAAAAGAGAGAGAGAGAGATATTAAAAAGAAAAGAGAAAACCTTGATCCTGTTGGATGTAGCTAATGGATGCCAGTCCTTATACCATTTGATTTGAGGATAAGGGATGCCTACAACTCGACATTCCAGAAAAGCTGTATCTCGGATCATAATAGTTGATTCATCTAATTGCTTGCTAAAGACCGGAGGTTCTATGCAAAAGAGGAAAAAAAAAACACAAATGGGAATTATTAAATATCATTTGCACCCTTAAATCATTATATAAATTCATTAGATATGGAACTAATTTACTCATTAAAAAAAAGTTATTCCTTATCTTAATATATACCCAATTTTAACAAGTCAATTGAAATCAAAATAATCTATGCCATTTAAAAAAATTACTTCTAATTTTATAAGATTCAACTAAAGACACATAAATTTGATCAGTAAAGACACCTCAAAACATCTGTTTTTCCTCAAAAAAAAAAAAAAAAAAAAAAAAATTCCTCAGACTAATGACACATTTACTTGCATAATCAAACAATATACAGGATGACTCTGAAACCCTGTCACAAACTTTTAAAGGAGGTAGTATCGATGATTCTAAGCAAAGAAGTTCATATGAACATGGGTTTGAATTTGAACGATAACTGAGATATGAACAGAAATAAAAATGTCGCCACTAAGATCAACAAGTTAATAACTCAGGCTCTATAACACCTAGAATAATGCAGTTTGGGGGAATAATAGGGTACATACAATTGTGTATACTGTTAAAATTTGATCGAATTCCAACGAGTAGTTTCCGAGTTACGCCGTCAACATCATAACACATGCTCCCATGTGAGTACTAACCACCATGTGTTAAGATGTTGACTGCGTAACTCGGAAACTATTTGTTGGAATTCGATCAAATTTTAACGGTATACACAGTTTTATGTACTCTATCATTCCCCCAAACTTCATTATCCTAGGTGTTATAGAACCTGAGTTATTAACTTGTTGATCTTAGTGGTGGCATTTTTATATCTCGGTTATCGTTCAAATTCAAATCCATGTTCATATGAACTTTTTTGCTTATAATCATCTACACTATGTCCTCTAAAAGTTTGTGACAGGGTTTCAGACTCACCCTGCATAATGCAGATCTATGGCATTTGGAAAATCACAAAATACGTTCTTAATCAGATAGTATCATTTCCTTAACTGGCCTTTGTACATGAACTGACAAATAAATTATCACTAGAAATTTATGGAAACAATCAAAAGCCTGTAGCAGTGAGCAAGTAACATCACCAGCAAAAGCTGGATAGCCCTAATGATGAGCAATGGGGCACATGCAACAATTGGCAGCCTTGCTAATGCTGCTGGCCTGGATAGCAGTGTGCAAACGGAAGCATCCAAGCAAGAATAACGAGCAGTTATTCAGTTTTTGACAGTAGAAAAGCAGATGGTCAGCAGAAATGTTCATCTCATTCTGGATGAATGTTTTTGGAGATGACCAAAGCCATCGCAGGTGCATGGTGCCATTACTCCACCAGCAAGTATTGCAAATATGGGTGAGCTTGTTCAAGCCAACAGATACATCATGAAGGAAGCATCATCCGCTCCTGGCAGAATTTCCCTAGAGGGTTAAGTCTGCCTGACATCTGGCGTTATCTGATAAGTCTGGTATGTCTGCCTGACCATCTGACAGGTGAATTTTGTGTTTTTGTATCTGCACCTCTTTTTTTAAGGTGAACAGGTACCATTACTTCCTTCGTTGCCAGTGATTATGACTTTTCACCAACCAATTTCATCTCGACTTAATGAATTTTTACCTGCACTGTGCCAAATAGATCCACAACTATAGAACAAAAGAATCTGGAGGATGCTTCAGCTTTTTGTTGAAGTACATGGCTTTGCATTTTCCGACGTTAAGGTTCAGCCTCCAACAATTAAACCAATCTTCAAATTTCTTCAAGGTATTCTCAGGACGAGTGATTTTAATACAAATTCTACAATTGCGACAGGTGTTCAAAGTGATTATCATAAGCACTGAGATATTTTTGAATATGGCGAACAGTTGCTTCTCTCCATTTCCCTAGCAAACTGTTTTCAAGTAACCTTCTATGTCTAGGTGGCAATGTGGTCATCTTTAATCAAGGTTGTCTTCATACACGTAATAATCTTGGGATGTAAGCTTTCATTTTTGCTATTATGGAAAAAGTTATTGATAACATCTAGTAAAGTGTGTATACATTTTTTTGAAACTCTGTATATCAATGAGGGTAGACCATTATGGTTAAGAATAATTAAAAAGACTTTAAAATCATACTGTTATGTTGCTTAGTCACACATGGCATCCATGTAACATCTCTACTATAATACTCAAGGATATGGATGGGAAGAGAGGAAGGCAAGCTGTGGATCTCAGTCCAACTCTGTTACAAACCTACCAGTATCTGTCTGAGCAGCTCTGAGGAAATCAGCTGCCCCCCCCACTTCCTCTAGTGCCAAGGAAGAAGATGGACTTGTTTGGGTTGGTAACAGTCTAGTGAATCTTTTTTTCTCAGACTGTATTCTTCCAACCGTTGGGTTTGGCAGAAATTCCATAATATTATAGGATTGTTTTTCAGCTCAACAAATGATGTTGCAATATTATTGAAATGACTGCTGTCTCTTTAAACATGTTGACCTCTCCACCATATTGCTGCAGAATTGGCTTCTTGAAAATTTTGTAAACTACTTAAAGGGACCTGCTAAGAGCACTATCGTAATCCAATAGAACACCTCTGAGCTGAACCAGATTGATGGATATGAAATCAGACACAAAAACAATCTTAGGTTTCATATCTGGTGGCATCTTTGCAAGACAAATGGAGAACCATTTCTGTCGAGACCTTACTGTCAAACAAAAAGCAGACCAAGTATTTAAAATTGCCATAATAAAGACATTTGCCCAAAACATTTCATGTCCAAACAGTTTTTGATAATGTAGTGTAAAATATTAAGTTTGTTTGAAATGCAAAAGTTAATATGCAATTTACCTGCAATCTTCATGACAATCCTTTGTCGAGCTTCTCCATGTTCATTGATAGCAACACATTCATAAATTCCCTCATCTTGCTCCAGAAACCTTTTAAATAAATTATGATTAGTATAAGAGATGCTATTATCAATTAATCCAATCTGAGTTTCATAATCAACCAACTTTCCTAAATTTGTAAAGATACACAGATTTGATGATCACCAAGAAAATAAAATTACAGGGATCACAAAATTAAATTAATTTTAAGGATTTACATGTTTGAAATTTGATAAATAAATCAGGTTCTACTCATTGGGGAAGATGCAAATAAAAGCTTGTCTAAGTTCGTAAATCCGTGAATCACGACAACTACCCTGATTGTAATCTCTGGCGAGCTTACAGGCCTTGTTTATGCTTCATATCATTTCAGAGACACGCTTGTGTCTTTAAACATGCTTGAGCACATGGTGCCTTGCCTATGGCTGGTCTCCTGTTGCAAGCGCTCAAATACTCCTTATAAATGATGCACAGCACGCGTCAGGTGGCTCCTTTAGACGAGCAAGGGGGAATCACGGGAACCCTTGTTGGTCCGATCCCTCGAAAGATGTTCCTCCAGTCGCAGGCTTCCTGAACCAGACAGCAGCTCTAGAACGCTGTACTATCAGATTCCAGCATCTCTGCTGAGGGTGTCACCACCTCTTAGTGCTCATTATACTGGCAGTAATGCCTTCAGTGCCCAGTTGCCCCCTTTATTTGGAAACTGCACCCAAAATGCATAAAAATTCTTACAGAAACTATGGCACAATAATTAATTACAGCTCTACATGCATAACAACGGAACTTCTTGTATAGCTCCGACTAGTTAGACGTAACAACTGTCCACAGTCGTTTACACATAGGAATAAGGCACCTCCCTCTACTGTTCTTTCAACACGAGAGTCATGGCACAAAAAAAAAATGGAGTTCTTTCGAACGAACTACTCGGCAGTCCACAGGCAAGTTTCGGGATGCACCCACCTCTCTAAATGTCCGCATCAATGGCCGGGAAAATTAAAGTCAAAATAACTCGCCAACTGACAACATGGCATGGCACACACAGCAGACTTCCCTGCCCGACAACTTTACCTGCATCGCCAGGAGAATGAAAGCTTAAGCAGTTCGGCGTTCATCCAATGTCTTAACTGATGCAAGAAGGGCTAATGCATCAATATAAATTTAAAGAACACTGCTTTAACAAACTCAATATTATGAATAACACACTAAATAAATACATAATGCTTCAGAGAGATGTTTTGACTGGCACACATTTATATTCAGGACGCAGAAGTTCTGCCTAGTCACAGCAGCGATGCTCCTCTTTTCAAAACATGGCTACCACCCCTTCGATTTTTCTGTCATGTCCGACGTCCAGAAAAACATGTCTCTCTCTCTCTCTCTCTCTCTCTCTGGATAAAAAGCAACTCTCTAAACTATTTACATTCCAAAACAAAAAATAACATCAGCAACAATGCCTTGGAAGGCTGTCATCATCTTCTTTCGGAAAAAACATTTCCCCGAGAAAACAATGACAGCTCCAACAATGAGTGAACGCTGTCACCTGTTATCAGCGCTACAATGATCGCACCATATAGCCAAATCAAACTTAAAATTACAACAATATCAGCAATTAAACTTCAATAAATGCTTTTGTAAAAACGAGATTGTAAAAATGTTACTTTCAAAATGACAACGCACCACAAACGACTGCATACACCACTAAAATAAATGAACGCAACACACCATGAATCTAACATGCACATCACCTCCACGTATTCGGCCCCCTTATAAAACTGAAAACAAATAACAACAGTTTGGAAACTAATGCAGTCTATAGAAAGAAAAAAAACAAAAAAAATTATAAACAAAACAACAAACAATACAACTATCGCCGGGCGAATGCGTCTACAACTGACATGTAATGTCACAATATGACAATTTCTGCTTGTTTTGGTCCCTGAAAATTTGTACAGGCCATCCAAAAAACCCTGTACATCCCAATTTAGGCCATATTTTATTGTAAGAACTGATGATGGTTTAAATTAGAAACACATATCGTAATATTAAAGCTTTATTATTGCAATCAAGACCCTTGTTTCTGTTTTGTTTTTTTTAAAACAAGAATGAGCAAGAAAATAAAAAGTGTCAAAATTAATATATCAAGATAGTATGTGATTACCTTTTCATATGAAATCTAGACATTCTTAATCTATTATCTAGAATTTACCTATTTATGTATAAAGTAGCTTGTCCACTTCGTGAAAATGAGGAACTATATCTGTTGAGGACTTCAATTTTTTCATCATCAAAAAGCCATGATACTGTTGGTACAGGGTATCCATAAACAAACCACTGAATACTTGATGGCTGATTGCGAACGCCATATTGAGTGTCACTTTCTTGTCTTAAGAAACGAGGTGCGTTGGCTATTTAAAAAAAAAGAAAGAAAAGTATTCTTAAATCTTAAAATTTAAAACAATAAATGAATTTAGAAGGGGGATAAGTTATGATGTGAGAAAATTCACTTGACATTTCTTACCATGGACTTCATGGGGAGGTCTGTCAATATCATAATCTTTAGGGAAATAAGGACTAGTTTCAGGACGAAAATCAAGTTCAGGAGGCATGGCAGGTAAATATTTTGGAGGGGTCATCTCAAGTTTGGTTCGGTATGCTGTAGCATATGGTGATGGATCGCTAATTCCATATTTATTCTCAACACGAATACGAAATTTATAATCTCTGTATGGTTCCAAATTACGAATTTCACAACAGCATCCTCTAACGCCTACAAAAATTTGGAAAAACAAATAATACTTAGAAATATATAAGAAGCCAGCACTGTAAAGTATAAAATTTCAGTGAATATAATTTTTTAGGAACTATGATCATGGGCATCTGCTGAGTGAAGGAGAAAGCAACTCACAACTGCATTTTTGACAGTTATGATATTTTGTAGAAATTTTGCCTCTGCCTTCCCAGAAATATTACAGCAGACATCCATTGCTGTGATAATTAATTACGATGATACAAGACCTGTGCGACTGCTAAACCATTCACCATCAGGAACTTCGCACATTTCAACAATATATGTAACGGGCAATCTTGGACCAACTGGAATGGAAGGCTTCCAAGAAAGTGTCAAACGACGGTCAGTCATTTTAGATATGATGGGTTTGTCAGGAAGAGCAAATGGAACTCCTAAAATAAGGTATGAAAAATAAGCAATCTTAATGAGTGAAATGCAATTAGAAAACTGACAGAGCTTACAATTTAAGCAATGTTTTGCTTGTTAACAATACCTGTCTTCTTAACTTTCTCATATTCAATATTTAAATCAGCCATTGGCCGTTTTGGTTTTCTTTCATAATCTTAAATAAAAAATGACATTATCAAAATATATTCATGTATATTTAGGAGCAACTAATGATACACTTCAATTTTTTAACGAATTTCAATTGTGAAAAAATAAATATTTATAAATAACATGCATTTTTAATTAAGAAATCATGGAATTTTATTTAGAAAAATGATGCAAACAAATAATTTTCTAAATAAATTATTATGTTTTTTTTTTCATAGCTTTTTTTCTTTTTAATTTCATTAAAGCTTCAGCATAGGATTTAGTTTAGGCTAGTCACGTGGTTTTCTTTTTCTAAAGCAGTATACTCTAAATCCAAAAAAAAATAAACAGAAATAGTTCATATGGGACACAATTATTCACACCAGTTCCATGATTTCTATGGGAAGTGTACAGAGAAAAAGAGAAAAAGTTTGCCATACATAAGCAATTAAAGAAATTATTCTAAAAATTTTATAAGCTTCAGTAAATTGCAGAGTTTTATAATTAAAATATTCCCAATAAAAATTGCAAGCTGCATCCAAATCAATTATTTAAGCAAAATTCTTAGTAATGTTATTTTTATAAATTTAGATTATAAATATATTAGATTAAGGATTCTACATTATTTAATTATGAAGTGAGAATAGTAAACTGAAGTGCAATTTTTATCATTTTACATGCGTCACAATGTAAAGAATTTGCATTAACTACTGCTTTATCATAAGTGTAAAAAACTTTTATCTGCATGAGTATATTAATAAGAACATTAAAAGTTTTCCAAGCAGATGCATATTTAATTTGCAGCTATTATTACAGAAGGAAACATCTCATTATTTTTAAGCATAGTAAAGATGAAAGCGTTTTAATACCTCTTTATAATCAGAAAAGGTTAAATTTATTATGTGATTCTCTGTAATACTTCCCTCAGAAACTGTTTCTCTTCCATAAACAATGATAACAGTTTGATCTCATACAATTTCATTAAACAAAAGAAGCAATAGTCGCAACAATCAAGCAGCTTACATACAACAAATGATAACAAATGCATGAAAAGCATCAATATAGCAATAAAATGAATACAACAAAAAACAATGACTCAATGCAGACAAACAATAGACCAGTTTTCACGTACACATGCCGTGCACGTACATACCATCATGTTTTTGGGTTTGATTTTGGTCATTTTAAATATGATTTTTTAAAAAATATATTGCCTCCTATTTTCAATCAGGAAAAAAAATGTACAGGAAACTTCATGGCCAATCTATTATTAATTTTTACAAAGATATGTGTTTATTCAGAGAAAGTATTCTTAAAGTCAACCACAAAGTATACACATGTTTAAAATAGTTCAAGAGAAAATGTTCTATAGGTTAATAAATTAAAGGTCTCTAATGTTATTATTAGGTAAGCTTAAGAGATTTTATCAAGTGATCAAAAAATATAAAAGCCACGTGGCTTTATTGTTTAAAAGTAAAAACATATGTAAAAATATCTCTTTTACGTCCATATATTTTAGAAATTAAGATATCCATGATAAGGTACATATAGATGTTAATCATAAGAATTAACTGTAGCTATAAGGCAAGAATGTCTGTTGAATATGAAACAACTTTGGCAGTGATATTTGCAGACCAATATTCTACATATGCTGTTGAGTGCTAGGGAATACACTTTCCAATTCTTGAATCTACTGTGAGCATGGATGTTTCTGTTCGCCCCAGGAAAGCATAAACTAACCAAATGCAGCATTCCAAGTTTCAAGAAATAATTACAGGAATGTATAATACTGAATTGAGGAAAAATTCATGAGCATTTTTTTTCAAATTTAAAAATGCATGCAGAAATAAAACGCATTAGCAAAATTGTTTTTTTGTGCTACAAGATAATGTATTTTGACTTTTTAATTTTATTGATTTTTATGTATTTTCAGATCATTAAAATCGAATGCCAAGTGAACAAAACCGAGCATTTTCGATACCATTTGCTTTTTGCATTTAATCAAGGTCTTAAGCCTGCCATCTATGGAGAAGGAGCATCAGATTTTTGTGCATGGAGAAGGAGCAAAGTACCACCTGATGAAGAGCATCAGATTTTTGTGCTTCAGAAATGAGAAATGGTGTCTCAAGGATGGATCACACACTAGTAAACCAATTGAGTTCGTTGAAGAACAATTGAATCAACTTCTTCACAAAAATCTACGTCAAACAACCAGAGAAATGGCGAAGCAGATGGATTGAGTTCAAAAGCTGTGGTCAACCACCTTCACTCAATGTGCAAGGTTCAGAAACTTGGTGCTTCGGTGTCATACACTTTCAGCAAAAACAACAAAAATCAACGCCTCCACAATCGCTGCCAGTTTTCTCGCTTGACACCGCTAAACAAATGGTCACGGACAGCATTTTCTTTACCACTTTGTCACAAATGATGAAAAATGGCGTCTTTACATCAATATGAAGCAGCGAAAAGAATGGCTCAGCCCCAGCAACCAAACAACTCCACGAGCAATACAAGACCTTCATCCTCAACAGACCATGTTGTGTGTATGGTGGGCTTGGGAAGGTATAATTCATTACAAATTGCTTGAGCACAACCAAACACTCAATGCGGAGCTCTATGTTCAACAACTGCACCGAAGCAATTCAGCAAAAAGATAGAATAGGCGAAATGGCATTCTTCTGCAACACAAAAACACCAGTCTTCACATCACCAATATGACCAAAGCCAAGAACTTGAATGAAGAGTGCTGCCTCATTCTTCATACTCTCCAGACTGTTTGCCATCAGATTTTCATATCTTTTGGTCGCTTTCGAATGCTTTGCATGGTGTATCATTCAATAATGATGTGGAATTGAGAGCCTGGTTGGACGAATTCTTTGAGTCAAGACTGGGAGATTTCTATTGCCGAGGCCTTAAAAAATTTATTGCATGATGGGAGGAAGTTGTAAACAACAATGGAGGGTATATTATTGATTACGGTAATTTATTTTATTTTATTTTTTTTTTTGTTTAAAATAAATTTGAAAAAGCACGCTCATGAATTATTTCTCAACCCAATAAAAAACTACACTTAAAATTAAAGAAGCAAAAGTATGGCTGCGAAGAACTGGGAGGGCGGAGGTGGGGGGGGGGGGGGGAATTGAATGGTGTGCTTGAAAAGTGATAAGTGATAAATGAAAATCATTGAATTTCAGATTTTCAGAAATTCTCTTGTGCTTTACAGTGATATTAAAGCACTAGTGCTGAGAGACATCATCAAGGCTAGTGTAAAAATTTATTTGGGATTGATAAAAACAAATTATACGATGATAGCCCAGGGAGGAAATTTTACCCATCATCCTCCCCCACCATGCCCCTGGCAGCAAGACAGAATTAAATCGGATCATCGTCATCATCATCATCATTATTATTATTATTATTATTATTATTATTATTATAGGTGTTGAGATATGTACAGGACTATTCAAAAAGGACGTTGCAAAAGTAAAGCTGATTTATTTTTTATTTTAACTGACATACAACAACCATGTTGATATGAAAAGATAGAAGAATTTCAAAAGTTTCATATGAACATTTCAAGATTGGATATGTACACCTTGGATGAAACAGTAGATGTCTAAATGGTAGTCCATTTCTTCCCAGATATGTCCCAAAATATCCTCGGTTATCAGCTCCACTGCACCAGGGATGCATTCCTTCAAATCATCCAGTTGTTGTGGAAAAGGAGAACATATACAACATCCTTGACGTTTCTCCACAAAAAGAAATCTCAGAATGTTAAATTAGGTGATCACAGAGGCCAAAGCAGAATTGGGAAATCATGATTCCTGGCACAGCTGATCCAGAATCCTAGTAGGGTTGCATTCAGGCACACACATACACACACATGCATTAAAGTTATGAAATTCCTCTATTTATTTACAAGGGTTGTTCCGAAAGTAAGCTTTGTCAGTTTTTTCCATACGGAATCTTTATTGCCAAAAAAAAATATACCATGACATCATGAACACTACACCTTGAGACATTTGTTGTAGCATGCAATCAGTTTGAAGAAAGAGTAGCAGTAGGCAGATCTTGTGTGAGCCTTGCTGCGTGGGTTTTGCGTTGTCATCCAAGAGCACAACACCTTCACTCAAGAGCCTTGATCTCTTTCATCAAATGGTGGACCTGAGTTTGGTGAGGGTGTCGCTATAGTGTGCCGCATTGATGGTCCCTTGATGGAGGAAATCAATGAGAATCACACCTTTCGTGTCCCAGAATACTGTTGCCATAATCTTTCCTGTGGAGGGTACACTTTGAATTTTTTCCTCACTGGTGAACTGGGATGCGACCACATTGTCAGCACACATATGCTGCCATCGTGATTGTACTAGAATAGCCTGGGGCACACCTGTCTGCTGCTACTCTTTCTTCAAACTGATTGCATGCTACGACAAATGTCTCAATGTCGGTGGCAATAGAGTTTCCGTTTGAAAAAAATGGTGAAACTTACTTTCGGAACAACCCTTGTATATCAATATGGTTTTTGTATATCAGTGCAATAAAAAATAAATCATCTTTACTTACACAGCATTTTAAATTTTGAGTAAACCTGTACATATCTCAAAGCATCTATAATAGTTTGCTCTTTAATAATAATAATCAAATTAATAATAATAATAATAATAATAATAATAATAAAAACAGATCTCCAACACTTTGCAAACACCACAGACATTGCCACATTTCCTCACACAAGGAATAACATACATGGTACCAAAGTCACATAACACTACAGATCCCACACAATATAGATCTATCACATGCCTGCCTACACTTTACAAAATAATAATTGCCTATATCGCAAACAAAATTTAGACACACTTAGATACAAACAACATTCTCACTGAGCAACAAAAGGGATGCCGTAGAAATCACATGGGTTGTAAGGAGCAACTCCTGAAAGACAGTGTGGTCCTATGGCAAACTCACAATAAACATCGACACCTCCATGCAGCCTACATTGATTACAAAAAGGCCTTTGATAGTGTCCCACACTCATGGCTGTTATATACACTATGATTATATAAAATAAACCCTACACTTATCACATTTTTAGAAAGTACAATGCTGCATTGGAGAACTACGCTACACCTCACACTCAACAGTGAAACCATCACGACTGACAAAATACAGATAAACCGGGGCATCTTCCAGGGTGACTCACTGAGCCCACTCTGGTTTTGTCTTGCACTAAATGCACTTTCCAACAGACTGAACAGCACAACTTATGGCTACACAATTAAACATAATAAAAGCTGCCACTACACGCTTTCACACTTACTCTACATGGACGACATGAAAATCTACGCCTCCATACAAACACAATTGCACCAATTACTTGACATTGCACAAACCTTTTCAAAAGACATACACATGCAATTTGGGTTGGACAAATGCAAAACCATTCACATTGAAAATGGAGTACTCAGGGAAGGGGGCTTCACATTAGATGAACCAGATCACATTGCTGCTATGGAAAATTACGAATTTTACAAATATCTAGGATTTAAGCAAGCCAAGCTTCTGGAGCACAAAAAACATAAAGAATACACTCACTAAACAATATCTTCATAGGCTAGAGACAATATTTAAAACGCATTTAAATTCCAGAAATTTAATCAAGGCCATCAATGCTTATGCCATGCCAATACTCTCATACTCCTCTGGAGTCATACAGTGGACACACAGATCTTGAGGGACTTCAAAGGAAACAACGTAAACTGCTTACAAAGCACAGAAAGCACCATCCACACGCAGCTATTGAAAGACTCACCCTGCCTCGTTCAGAGGGAGGCAGAGGTCTTATTGACATAACAGATCTACACCAGAAACAGACTCAGTCACTCAGAGAATTCTTTCACTCTAAACAACACACATCACCATTACACAAAGCAGTCTGCATGGCTGATACAAAATACACACATCTGAATCTGAACAGCATGCAGAACACCCATAACATTCCTACAACATGCACTAAACTTCAATCATGGCTTGGAAAGCAACTCCACGGTAGACATCCTTCTGACCTCAACCAGCCACACGTCGACAAAAAACCGTCGAACTTTTGGTTGAGTGAAGGGAGTCTCTTTGGGGAAACTGAAGGAACCATGATTGCCCTACAAAGCCAGGTTATTAACACTAAAAGCTACAGAAAACATATTATCAAAGAATCGACTGACGGGTCTTGCAGGAAATGCCATATCGCAGAGGAAACCATCCAACACGTCATATCCAGTTGCAAAATACTCACGCAGACAGATTATTTACACAGACATAACCAGGTAGCCAACATCATACATCAACATCTAGCTAAGATACACAAGCTAAGGGACATTCACACTCCTTACTATAAATATATCCCTGACACTGTCTTAGAGAACACCACACACAAACTATATTTTGACAGAGCTATAATCACTGACAAAACTATCCCTCATAACTGACCAGACATTACACTAGTAGATAAGCAAAACAAAGTGACTTACATAATTGATATCTCCATCCCCAACACACACAATTTACAAAAGACATACACTGACAAAATCACTAAATATGCGGATCTTGCACATGAAATAAAACACCTTTGGGGAGTTAACAGAGTACACACATTGTTCCTATCGTTGTTTCTGCCACTGGGGTTATTCCACACTCGCTACACAAAAGTCTGTCAACACTAAATTTAAACCCACAAACCTTACAGAAAGCCACAATTCTAAACACTTGTCACATAGTAAGGAAATTCCTACACCCAAACATCAATACTCCCACAAGTGCGTAACTTTCCCTCCCTTGCATTTGAATCCCTTGGGCTTTTGGCCCTCTCTTGGGTCCACCTCTGGGATTGGCTTCTGGACTTGATCCAAGTTTGGCTTCCCCAAACGATAATAATAATAATAACAATCCAATTTAATTCTGTCTTGAAGCTAGGGGTATGCAGGGAGAGGATGATGAGTTAATTAGATGTCTGGTAGAGATGGAATGTGTAAGAGGTGCGTAAAGATGAATGGATTGGACTGCATTCAGATAGTCAAAGTAGGAGAAGAGTGAAGTGTGAAGAAATATATTTTTTATATAAATGATCTGGGTTTCTGTGATTGACAGCATTCAAATTTTAAAATTGTTCTAAATATGTTCCAACACACTTTATGAATTACTTACATCAACAGTTTATTTACTTATTAAAGTTTCAATTTAGATTTAAATCTACTATGCTAATTCTGTACTGTACAAACTTCTGTTTATGGATATATTAATAATTTAGGGAGAAATTTCTTAGTTTACAAATAAGGAATTGTCTTGGCTAACAACTTCATGAGCACTACAAGTAAATAAAGTTCTCTTCCCTCTTTTCAACAAATTTAACTCTTATTATTATCGATCCAAGTGGTGCACAATTACATGCAGCCTGCAATGTATTCACAATATGAGCTCGATAAAATTGCATAGAAATAGAGTGAGTAGTAGTAGCCATTTCTTCCTTTGCCTGCAGCCAAAATTAGAGTTGTGCGCAGTCCTTTATACTTAAAAAGGCATCACTGTGCATCACTGTTTTATGCCAACAAGATTTGGACCATACATAAGAATTATCTACACTTTGCCATAACACACTCTTCAAGGTTGTCCTACGCCTTCTTCGAATGCCTGCTTAGATTTGGTACGACTGTGGTCATGTGAGCAATGTTAACTTGCCTATTCGCCAGAACCATCTCTCGAGCTTGCTGAATCTTGTCGTCCGTGGTGTAGGTTAATGGGTGTCCTGTTCCTTCTTTGTGCATCACACTAGTCCAGACACGTTTTAACTTTTCAATCCATGAAAAAACATTCTTACATGATAACCACTGTCCCCGTATTGTGATAAGAGTCTATGATGAATTTCAGCCCCTTTCACATCCTTCAACCAGAGAAATTGGATCACTGCTTTTTGTTCCTCCTTGTTGCAAGGTAGCGAAGCGGACATGTTTGCGCTGTAATAGCTGGAAGGCAAAAATGCGATCGGGTTCAAATATTTCACACGTGACCACAGTTGTACCACCTCTAAACACACATACGCAGAAGGCAGTATGATAACCTTGAAGGTGTTATGGCGAAAGTGTAGATAATTTTTACTTGCCCTCATATAATTACACTCAAAAGATTTAAACTGTCATTGAAAATGTTTTAATTCTTGCAAGAAAAAATTTTTTTGATCACCTGATAATTAACTAGTAATAAATAGAAATGATGCTCAAAAATAACATAAAGATAAAGGAAAAGAAGAGAAATCTAAAAAAACATCAGAATTTATTAAAGATTTTTTTTAATTACAAAATTGATAAGTGTTAATTATTTACACTGATAAAAAAAAAACAGCGTTGAAATAAAAGCAGAGCATTATCTAACAGAAATTAAATAAACATTTCAATAAATTGCAGATTTTACACTCTATTTTTATATCTATAATAAAGCAATGAAAATTGTAGACAGCAAAGGCAAAAAGAAAAAAAGAATTCAAAGAATTATAGAATTTTTTTTAGAATGCATACCAAACAAAATATTTAATCTGATTAAATATTGAAGTTAAATTTACATAAGCATTTAATGTCAAGGAAAGTTAATTTTAATATATACAGTGGAACTCTACTTTACAATAGTAATTCAGTCCAGAGACCCCTTTTCTTATCACATTGTAAAAATAATCATAATCTGAACCTAACAGCACATTATCAGGAATCGATTAGAAAGGAATATGGCTCTGAATAGGAATTCATAGCTGTACCCTTATGATCATTATCTTCCAAAGATGCAGCACTCGCGGTGGTTTTTCCAAACTTAGCACCATATGGACTAATGGGACAAATTGGCAGGAAGAGCAGCAAATTTCTGTCCTAAAGTAGCCTGGAAATAATCCAGATATGAACCAGAAAATCTTCAGCACTTACACCAAACAGCATTACCAATTTATTCAGTACAGTGCAAGATGTTGCAGTTCAGAATGCCATCGCGAATGTCACTTCTTTCAAAGAAAATGACCACGAGGTTGTAGATACAAATTCCTATTGAATGTCATATTACATTCTCATTTCTGACATTATGTTTTGACCATTTCTTCCATGATCTCAAAAATTATTTTTTTTTTTTTTTTGCTAGAGTACTAAAAAAAATTTTTTTTCTGAAAATGTTAGTTTCATGTAAAATACCAACTAAATAAATGTTAATTCATGTTAAACACATTAAAAATACTTAAAACAACAAGGACATGAAAAAACCAGAGACAAACTAGAGAGAATTTGTTGAAAGTTAAACTTTCAAATGGCATTTCTTAAAGTCGTGTTGTAATTACTGAAGTATGATATAATAAATAATTATAAAATTAAATTGAAAAGAAACAATTGCACAATTATTATCATAAAATTCAGTATACTAACCTTCAACAAAAGGAAGGCCATTCTTCCCTCCATACACCTAGATCCATGGTTCTCAACCTGGGGTTGCAATCCCTCAGGGGGACCATGAAAGATTTTCTGGGGGTCCACCAAGAATTTTTTTTATTTGTATTTATTTTTATAGGACATTTCGACCAAAGATTTTTTAAATATTGTGAGACCACCCTGTAAAAATGTCTTTTTTATTCACATGTGAGGTGGGGATCTCAAAATCCTTGATTTTTAGAAAAGGGGGCCGTGATTCGAAAAAGGTTGGAAACCACTGGTCTAGATATTTGAAATGCTAAGAGTGGTTGGGACACTATAAAACATTTGCATTACCACTGCTAAAGTTTTGTCCATAACTACACTCACCCCAATGATTGCCTGGCAACAATAATTAGCTTATTGTAAAACAGTAGTTATCATATAATAAATGTTGCTTTATTGATATTATTGTTTGCAAAATTAATTGTAAAAGCAGGGATCCACTGATAGCATAAGTATTAATATGAAAATATTACAAAGAAAACCAGATTATGTTGTCAAAATATCTTTCAAGTACTATACTATTTTTCCAATTTCTATGTTATGATAAAATCCAGTGTTATTTCAATTTAGTATGTTATTTTTATAATATTATAATTAGTGTTTTTTTTTTGTTTAAGTTTTAATAAATCAGAAGATTTTAAAAAGCCTTTTGAGAATTTTTTGAGGGAGGGGGAGGGTCTTTTTTATTGGCAATTAAAATTCCTGTCTATTAATGTATTATCAAAAGAAAATTATAGATACAATATTTATTTCTTCTTTCTTTTTTTTTTTTTTTTTTAACAATTCGATTAAGTTTTTGGTTTTTTGCAACCACTAGGCTAACAAGATTGATTACTTCTTATAATTGATTGATTACACTGGTCAACAAAAAAATACTTTTTGTCAGCTACTTTGACAAATGTAAGTAGGTGTCCTAGACTAACTGGAGTGTGCTGATTCCAAATCTGAACTCCAAATTTCTGTATCACATCAGACTTCCTGCTGGACTTCAGGATGTCTCTGGGGTTGTTAGCGACGAACATGGTGAAAGATTTCACTAAGAAATTAATTTAATGGAGACAGGATACCAAGGCTGTTTCGATCCAAATATGATGGGTGACTTTTGCTGGTTTCTGAACAGAGAAACTAATGCTACGCACAAGTGCCAGAGCAAATCTCTAAAACATATTTGAATAAATGCTTTATCTTCATCCACTGTATGGAAACATTTTTTGAAATCTAAACTATGTTTAACACCATTTTAAATGTTTAAGTAAAATAATATTGCTTAACTTTCAGTTGTGTAATAATAATGCTCATAATTTCAGGGGAGGCCGTGGCCTGGTGAGCTTTCACTGAACACAACTTCTGTGAAGTTAAGCTACATCTGGCACGGCTCGTCACTGGATGGGCGACCATCCGTGATAGCCAATCTTCACCCCCCCCCCCCCCCCCCGGCTGCTGCGACCATCATACAGCAGTCGTGAATCCAGGTCCATCCAGGGACCCAACTCGTCGGCCTCTGGCCATACAGGCCCTGGATGGACGTATTGGACCCATTAATAAATAAATAAATAAATAAAATAAAAAAATAAAATAAAAAAAATAAAAAATAAAAATTTCTACGTATAACTTGAGATCCTGTCATGATAGAGAAATTTGGAGTTCAGATTTGGAATCAGCACACGCAAATTAGTCCAGAACACCTATATTTTCCCCAGTAGCAAAAATGTTGTTAACCAATGTTATACAGAAATGCTAATAACCATATGTTACACAAGATTCACTTTTATGTCTGGATGTGAATCAGCAATAAAAAATACATAAACTTTTTATGTGAGTGTTACTCTGCAATTTATTATTACAAAAAAAGATTTAAATTAATTTCAAATTATACTACAGTATTTAATTTTTCTTTTTTTTTTGCTTTACTTGATACAAGCCCTATGTTAAAATTAATGAGCTTTTTTTTTTAAATTTATTTTTAAAGCTTTGTTTAAAAGAAATAAAAAAATAAAATAAAGAACAGAGAGCAGAACATAAAAAAGTGTTTAATAAGTGTTATCAAGAGTGGATAATTTATGAAGATGATTACATTATTTTATTTTCTCTTATTTAAAAACTGTTTAAACAATGCAAGTGAATGATTAAAAAAAAAGCTTACTTTTTCTTTAGCTTGATAAGATTACAAAATAATACAAAATAATAAAAGAAAGTTAGAAAATTATTTTTAAAAATCTAGTCCAAATTAAACATTAAGGCTTTAATTTTTAATTAGTATTAAAGGCTTTTTAGATTAGCTACCAGCGAGTAGAAAATTTGCTAGATGTATATGATGTATATTTGCGGTAGGTCATTTGCACTTTGACTCGTCTATGGGGAGGAAGGGTTGACCCTAAAAAGAAGTAATGTGAAATTCATCGAGACTGGGAAATGGTGACAGGCTTCGGAATGCAGATATATTTCAGGAGTACAAGTAAATGAGTGATTATAATTATATTAATTTCTCTTTTTTTATTTTAACATTATGAAATTTGAAAGGGAAGAAAACAGAATCACAATATTTTAAAATACATTATAATTCTTTTTCTATCTGTTAAAACATCACTTAAAAGAATTAACAGAGTAATCAGCAAAAGGCCAATTTAAGCATTCTTTGAACCTCCAACCCAAATAATTTAAGGGTGCTCAACATTAAATTCTAAAGAAGCATTCTTTTTGAGGAACCAGTTTAATCAGAAGTATGGTATTCTGATTACAAATTTGTTCCTTAATCAGCGGTTTCCAAACTGGACATCACAACATTCTGGTGAGACTCAAAATTATACTGGATAAGGCACTGTGGTATAAGCTAAGATTAATCCTGTGTTATTTAAGCATTGTTTTTTGTCTATATTGTAACACCAGTACATTTATTTCTCAGATCCTTTATTTTTCATACAGGACAAGAGGAAGCACAGGAGAAATTTGTTAATATTCAAGGGAGGCTAGAATTAGAAAGTTTTGGGAACCGCTGAGATGATTAATTTTTTCACATTTTATTTTAGTTCAGTTTGAATGCCTATTTATTATTTATATTATTCTATCACTATAACTTTTTATTTGATAATGTTTTTAATAGCCCAAATACTAAATCCTATGCATAAATTTATCAGCAATTATTTTTAAATTAAATTAATATATAACAAATATAACGTTTTTGTTTCAAATTTTAGAATTAAAAAAAAAGTTTATTAATAAACTGTTTTTAATAAACATTGGAATAAAATTTTAACTGTTTTTTATTTCTATGGCATATTCAATTTCACTAGCCTATAATAATTTTTTTTTATTATTCATTATATGTATTATTTCACTAGCATTCTCAAAATTATTTTAGGAAGGGAGCAGGTTGAAAGTATTTGAACTTCCTGGAAATAAACATCTAAAAACGATGATTTATAAATCCTTCTGGGAATTCAGAAGTCAATAGAACAGTAACCATGATAGTAGAAAATGCCAATCTTGTATTCAAGTTCTTACAATACATGTCTGAACAATTGACAGTCAATGCCAGAGAGTGCACGAGAGACCTTCTCTTGCAGAGAGTGCACGAGTGACATGAACACATGATCTATGAAGTAACCTCATAAGAAAACAAAAATGATTTTACCACTATGGTGGATAAAAAGAGCACATTTTTGTGTTGTAGCAGTGAGACATCACCCATGGATACTAAGAACTAAGTTGCATTTTAAAACTCTTTAGAGAAAACTATGTAAATTGAATCTGAAAACTGAATGGTAAATTGCTAAATAATTAAACTAATATAAAAAAAGAATTAAAATGAATAAAATTAAAGAAACTAATGTACAAAAAGAATTAAATGCAAAGTGTAGTAATTCTATATATATTCGAGTAAATAAAAGTTCTTTAATGTATAAGTATTCCTACGATAATGTTAAAAGAACTGAGCACCAATTGTAGAACTATTCTGTGTAACCTTCTATTATTTCTTCATGTTATATTGCTAAAGCATTTCTGTGTAATCATCTAATTAGCATTTAGCTTTGACAACAATATGCCTAACAGAAATCAGGTAATGATAATTTTAGGCCTAAAAGCAAGTTGCTCATGATAGCAATTACTTATGGATAATAATAGCTATGGATGTTACGAGTTGTTAGATATATTACATGGCTATCTTAGGATTGAAAGTTCCCAATGGTACTGTAATGGTATCATTAGAACATTTTCTACTAAACCAATTTTGACCATTATTAATTACTCATTATATTCATTCATGACACATTTTTACAAATTTTTTGATAAGTTACATGCCATACTTTAGCATTAAAACTTTCTAATGGTACCATATAGAATACATACTACTAAACCAATTCTGAGTAATATTAATTTCTCATTATATTCATTCATAACACATCGATATGAGTTATTTTATAAATGCTTTTTCTAAGCAGTGAACATTTCCAATGATATCATATGGTACCATTATAATACCTACTATCAAACCATTCTGAGTATCATTAATTTCTCATTATATTCATTCATGACACCTTACTACGAGTTGTTTGACATATAATATGCCACATCCTTGCATTGTAAGTTTCCAATGGTACTAAGTGGTACCATTAGAATACATACTACTAAGCCAATTCCAAGTATCATTAATTTCTTGAATATCCATTCATGAAACATCACTGCGAGTTGGTGATATATTACCTGCTATATCTAAGCATTGAAAGGGTTCTATATGGTACATTACAATACGTACAACTAAACCAATTTCAAATATCACTAATTACTAAGAGTAGGAGTTGTAATAATGTGTAATTAAAAAATAGGAATTCTGTTTTAATTAAAAGAAATAGAAATAAAAATAAATAATAAAAACAAGTGAACCAATGTGGAGAAATACAAATAATGAAGTGGACGAAACACAGATGAAACAAAGGTCTGCTTCAACCAGATCTACATAAGCTCCACAAGACCTTCGTTTCATCTGTGTTTCGTCCACTTCATTATTTGTATTTCTCCACACTGGGTGACTTTTATTTATCAGTTGTTTTTATTATTTATTTTTATTTCTATTTATTTTAATTAAAATGAAGTTCCTATTTTTTAATTAATCACTAATTACTCATTCAGGACATGGGCATTTCCATCGTTACGAGTTGTTTGATATTTTACGTGTTAGCATTGAAATTTTTAAGGGGTATCCTAATGGTACCATTACAGCACATGCTCTGTCCGATATTTATCAATTGGTGAAAAAGTTAATTCGTTTTCAAGTTATGATACTAAATAATAAGCTCCCTACAAAAGAAATCCTTTCAGTTTAGGCAATCGGCACCAGTCTTCCCTTTCTATAATCGTCTTTCACATGGATCCTACATGCGCACCATCCTAATAATGTACAGAGCACGCTCAGAGCATTGCACATCACGTATTTTCCCCAATGAGAGGATGATTCATCTCTTTCAACAATTCACTAGGCCCACTCTCCCCACTGCAATGCAATAAGTTGTTGGAATTCTGTCTACAGATGGGCAGATCACATAAGCACTTTTCTACAAATGAAGTTTGGTCAGGTGATTGCGGAGGTCACGAAAGAAGAGGAGAATTATCTGAAAAGGCACGTCCAATTTGCATCTGCCTCATCACCAATGGTCACATATGGAACAACTGCAAGGGACATATAAAACTTGGAGAGATTCTCTATCTGTTGATATGGGCATTTCCATTTCCATTGTGTCTGTCATGGTTCCTGTTCTATTGACTTGCGAAATATCATTATCCTTATAAGTGAAGATGGAAATTTTTATAAAATTTTTTTTTAGATACAAATCAGTTCAGCAAAACGGGCAGTAAAGAGCGAATCTGAATCCTACAAAACTTTCCACAGCTATGCCACTTTTATTCAAGAGAATACAATTTCTTAAGTTTATTAAGGAAAATAATGGTGCAATTTGATATACCATTAAACAATACAGAAACAATACAAACAATATCCCAGAAACAATTTTAAACCGCAATTTACAAAAAAAAAAATAAAAAAAATACAACGCAGTCATATTAACAAATCAATTTATGATAAAATTCCATGTTTTATGAAGCAGTTCAAAAATTTTTCAGTTCCTCCCCCAACCTTTTCTGATCCATTAATCATTTTGTTTTACTAATTTTGGACTTAAGTTATAATTTTAGAGAAGGTTATCGAAAATGATGGATTCAATTTAGTTAGTGAATATGAAATGGAGCTCATTATTGATTTTCTGCATTTGCGGCTTGTATTGGTTCTCTATTGCCTTTTTTGGAGAACTTTCTTTTTAAGCAAAGATCTGAGGAACCATTCCACATTAACATATAAATATTCAGACCCTTCACCCATTTAAATTTTCGTGTAAAGTTATATTTTTAACAAGACAATCTTTTTGCAGGAGATAGGAAAAGCTTTCTCAAGTTAATTTGAAACAAACATGGCTACTATTATAACAATTTATGCCCAATACCTATTTCTTAATAAATTACCCATATAATTTGCTTAAAAAAACTTACTACTGTACTCATAATTATTCATTTTGTTTAAACAAATTCCTCCAAAGGAAATTTGTAAATGATATGAAAGTTATCATTATTTCAAATAATCAGTAAACCATCAATTTGTCTCTTCTCGTTAGATAAATTTACCTATAATATTTAATAATTAATATTATTCTATGACCCTGTTGGAAGATTCTTCATCATAGAAAGGTGTTTTATGAAGAAAAATGTCCTCATATGTCCTCAAAAATTAATAAAACACAGTTTTAGATTCTGTATTTATTTAGCCTAATTTGCAATTAATCTTTAATGGTCTTGGGAGCATTCTTTAAGAATTTAATGAAATATCATATATTCTCAGATACAGGGTGCAAAATTTTGTACAGAATTTTGACTGAAAAGATTAGGGTCGATCTACATGCGAGCCCAGCTAAAACTACCTGTCGATGGGCTGCTTATATATCTATATATATGAAATAGACTTGTTTGCTTGCATGTGTGAACAATCAGCCCGTCGTGTTTGCTTCAACATTCAGCTGGTCGAGTTTGTAAGTTGCATCAACATTGGTTGATGAAATCAATATATGTTGTTGCCAATGAAAAATCACCTAACCATCCAAGTCCAAAGCAACAATGTAACCTTCATTATTCCCAACAAATGAAAAAATACTGATTGCTAAAATCCAAGATGGAAACAATAAAAGAAGATCATTGTTGCTTAGACTAAGAGGATCATGTAACTTTTCAGTATCAGGGTCTGTCTTTTTCATCAGCTACAGTGCTTGGCTTAATGATTCATGTTTTAAGGGGGATAGTTATAAAAAGTAATAAATAAATAAAAATCATTATTATTTCTTTTTTTATTAAAATCTTTGGAGAGATGTAAGAAATTATTCTAAAACAAATAAGAGAATACAACTTCAAAGTTGTGCAGCTGCTCAAGCTTTTGCTGAAAAGATGAAGGTATTTTCCCTATTGAGCTAATAACTGGAGAAAAATTATTTTTCATATGGTTTTTGTATTGTACAGTAGTAACTTTCTTTAGAGAAGTTATAGATAATGTTTATCTAAACATATTAGAAAATTATAAAGATCTCAACTGATTGTGTGAGAGGGCAATCCTTGCTGCTAAAACTGATACTGTCAATATGAACAACCACATTTAGGACATGACCCCACACACTGTGACTGAATACAACTTTATTGAAACTGTTACATGTTGAAGAGGGATGTTAATGAAACTGTAAAAACAGTTCCTCAACTCTTTCAATCCACCTATGAAGTATTTTTTTAATATAGACAGAAATAATTCAATACTCATAGCCTTTCTTCAATATTCTACAACATTAAGGATACAATGTCGAATTTTCCTGGGCAACCCAATTGGACACAAAATCCCAATGTGAGGATTTTAAAGAATTCTTTTTGTTTTTCCAAATTGAATAATTTATTAACTCTAAAGATTTTACATGTGTTCTTATTCAAATTCAGATATTGCAAAATTTCATCAAACAGCCTGCGCAACGCTGGGCAAAGCTAGTCTTTGGATATTTGTAACAATCACTGAATAATATCGAGGAAACTAGCTCCAATGGAAATATAAACGGTTTTGTTTCGCATGCTGCCATTTTGAATAAATTAACAAACACAGCCATTTTCCCTCTTCCCTGCGATGGCTGTGTTCATGAAACTGTAACTTTTCCACTTTTCTATTAGAAATTCATGATGTTCATGGAATAACCATGTTTTCCAACTTTTTCACATTTCTTTCCACACTTTTTATGATCTCAGAAGCAGTGAAAATCTCGAAAAATTTGAAACACGGGAAAGCATAATAGCGATAAATTTTCTCTATTCAATTGAATCAATAATTTGGGGTTTTAAACGGAATGAGAGATAATACAACCATTAAATGTTACTTTAATGTCGGAAATATGAATTTGGCTCCCATTTAAATTGTGACGAAGTATCACAAGAAAAGAAGTTTTTGTTCTTTGTTAAATTTCTTTCGGTGAAACTATCACCTGGTGTTGTAATCAGGGCAGGACCTGTTTTGTTCACTAGGTGGATAAGAAGGAGGACAGTCGTACTTCAGGTTGGGACAATGATGAAACAATTCAAGAGGAGAAATGGAATGAGCTTTTTTGATGACAGTGAGGATGAGAGTTTTGAAGGGTTTTGATAGCTTGTTTTCTGTTTTATATGTAAATGTTTTCAAGATGGCATTTACATTGTTTGTTGTGATCTTTAAGGTTAATATAGTAATTCAGTTATGATGATCTGGTTTGAATTTTAAGGGAGAAAAAAAATTGTACCAAAATTTACTCTAAATTTGGGGGTGTGTCCTGTATTTGCATGCAAGCTGTATCCGAGCATATATGGTAAGTGAAAAATAGAAAAGTTATGATTTTTGATTTTAAGAATTAAATGATCCTGACTGCCAGCTTAGGCAGTTATTTCTTGATTAATTTTTGTTTCTAAAATTCTGTTTCAAAGACTACATGGAAATTTACTTTTGGAGATCCTGGTCATGGTATTTCAATAAAGAAAGAAAAAAAATAAAATCAACATCATTGCTTTGTTTTCCTAGATGGGATCTTCACTGCATGTGAATTTGAATATGCCTCCCAGTTTTAATATACACTCCCCCAGTTTTAATATTGCATAAAATATTCTAAAAAGGCTTACCTTCATAATTTAGAGATGCATTAGATTCTGCAGTGCCATGAGGGTTGCTTATTTTTAAACTGTAACTTCCTACATCATTAGCGTTAACATTTTTAATAAGAAGGCGCAACAAACCATGAGGCTCAACTTCAAAGTGAATGCGGTCAGTTTTAACTAATTCACGGCCATCTTTAAACCTGAATGAAAAATTTTAAAACATTAAAAAAAAACATAAAACATAAGAAGCATGTTTAATGAAGGTTATAAAAAGCACTAAAACTTCATTAAATAAAATTAAAAAGAAGATTGGTGTTCAGCCCATTTCTCTCTCCTAAAGTCAACTATGTTGGAACTTAGGCTACTCAAACTCATGGAATTTGTCAGCTTGAAGAAATTCAAAGTGATGGATGAAAAAGAGAGGAGGCAAACTGTCAGATCCTCTCAGAATGTAAACTTGGAAATTCTAAATTAAGCTAATTTAATTGACATCATGCTCGCAAACACCATCCATATCCCTTGGAAGCTCTTCCTACATAGAAATTAAATATTATTGGGCTGCTAATGATCAAGATTGCTCAGAATTTAATTATGTCACAATATATTAGGCCAATGACTTGATATCGACATCACCATACACATTTGGAAAAAAATCAGTAGGCTTCACAAAAAGTTAAGTGAGCATGTAATAAAATTTGATAATCATTTTCTTGATTGCAGACAAGTATCTATTCATATTTTGACAGTTTTTAAGAGTGGCATTAGTGCAGTGGCGGATCTAGAACTTGCTCAAGGGGGTGGCCAAGGGGGGGGGGGGGGGGGAAACACGGGGGTTTGGGATAAATTTTTGTATTTTTTTAAAAAAACCCCCCCCCCCCACACACACAGGGAAGTGAAGGTCCTGGGGTGTTTCCTATACTAAAGTTTGTAAATGTAAATTTGTAAAATTATTGCAGTATTAAAAATCTTTACAACTTGTCTAACTGGTATAAGTTTAGGATCAATGGGGGTAGCTATAGCCCCTGTAGCCACCTCCTTAAATCCGCCACTAATGGGACCTTCGCCGACAATGTTTGGGGTTTATTTTTTTCTTTAAGATATTATTAGTACATATTCAATTGGTATGAATTATGTATTCTTCGGGGAGTTATAAAAGGAAATAATTTTAAATATTCTGATCTTGGGAAATCTAAATCATAACAATTTTGGAATTTTGTTGGGTAAAAATCGACAACTGGAAGCTCTAGTCAGCCGCTTTGGTTTTCAGGGAAAAGTAACTGGTTCGGGGAAATTCTGGCTTGAAGAATCCCGTGTTAGGAAGAAAATGTTGTATGTAGAAGTTCACTTATCTGAGAAATGAGAATTGGGCATGAAAAGTTTCCATATAATTCTCCCTTACAGACATGATGCTCTAGTTGCTGATCCTTTGGAATGGACCAAATTCAATGTCAAGCTGTATGTAGTTCTACAAATTAATTTACAACCAAATTCATTAGTAAAGAAGAAAATTTTTCAAAAAGTTCCCATTTTCTTTTTCCAGTTATAATTCTTTAAATTGAAAAGAATTTCTAGACAGATGGTCTCTAATGTCTCGGATAACCATTGGTTTTATCTAATAGCAGAAGTAACCATTATCCGTTATACAAACAGAATTATTCATAAATCCACTCCGGGATATCCAAACACTGTTCTACAGAAACCATAACCTTCATAGCAAAATGTGGTGTATCATTGAATACTGCAATTCAAAGTTTTCTGGAGCAAGAGTTTTACAGATGCTCAATATGCCAGCCCTAGATATTGTGACAGACATCAATCCTATAATCTTGCAAATAACTGCAACCATAAGGTTTCATCAGGGGTATAAGAAGAGTATAATCATTGCTTTCTCTGAGATTCTGAGCTCCAAAAGCTCTACTACATGATTGTATTTCTCCAAAAAATTAACTGACATCCCTATAAAAGTTTCAAACTCTAAGCCTCTATCTGATGTGAGCAAATTGAAAGTGAAGCAAAGGGGAGACGGAGTGAGGTGAGCATAACAAGGCCATGAATTCTACCGGCACTTTTAATGTGAGTGAATCCTAGTGGTAAGTGACCGAGGAAGGACGCAAGTGCCTGAAAAGTGTGAACAAATCAGATGCAGTAATGCTCTGACTATCCTCCTCTCTCCACAATTCTGGCTTAAAAAGAGTTGAATACTCTTAGGCACTACTTAAAAGTACCCCTGGAAAAGAAAAAGAACAGAAAAGGAAAAGAACATTGAAATAATAATGGAAACTGACCACTGGAATTCTGGCTCTGGATAACCAGATATACATGCTGTAAATTTTGCTGTCATCCCTTCAATAACTTCACAATCAGCTAACTTTTTCAAGAATGAAGGTTCTTCTGATTTTGGCCTTTTATCACTGCAATTAAAGGAATGTAATAAAATAAATTACGAATAACTTATAATTTAAAACTGAATTACACTCATCGTCAGAAAAAAAAAGTTGCACCCATAGAAAACCCATGGGATGCTATGAGGCATTCTGTTAAGACTCCACCTTTGGCACAAGATCTGCAAGAGCTACAAACCAAAGTTCAGTCTGCATTAGATGAGCCAACACCTCCTAGAAACAAAGCCTGTGCACTGAAAAATCGTACATTGTTACATGATCATAATAAGTCCTTATTTAGGGCTTGTTATTGGTAGAAATATGACTAACAATGCCTTTTTATGATGAAGTAACAATGTATGATTTTCAGTGCACAGGCTTCTTTTTAGGAGGTGTTGGATGAGCTGAGTCAAGATTACATTAAGAACTTGTATGACTATGCTACAATGTGTGGCAGAATGCATTAGAAATAATGGTGGCTAAACATCCTATTGAGAGTTGTAATGATATTGGTATTTTGAACAATGAATTTTATCATAACCACACTCGTTGTTTAATCATTTGATGCTGTTGATGAGTACTAACTTCCTTTTAACTGTCTTTTCAATCTGACAATTCCTTCTGGGTGCAAATTTTTTTTTTACGATAAATATATATATATTTAATTCCTTTTAAAGTGAATACTAACAATTTATCTGCTACATTCAAGAAGGCAATACATTTCTCTTCTCCAGCAATATTTTTAGCTATGCAAGAAATATTACCAATGTCTTTAGTTGTACAATCCTTTACATATAAAGCATACATATCACCTTCATGTTTCATCTTATATTTATCTCCTTCAGCTATTGGATTATTGTTAAAATGCCAAAGCATATCGGGTGTTGGAACACCTGATACACGGCAAACAAACCGAGCATCTTGGGCCAATATCTATAAAGAAGAGATAACATTAATGTTCAACAAATCAAAAAATAGATGTTTTCATTTACTGCTGTTTGTTTGTAATGACTTCACACTCTACTTACAACATCAACATCAGGAAACCTTTGTGTGAAAAATGGTGGTTTTGATAACTTTTTCACTTTAACATCTGCCACAGATGATACTGAGCCCTCTGAACTTGTTAATTTACATTCATATTTTCCTGCATCTGAAGGAGTCACATTTTTAACATCCAGACTTACTCTGTCACCATCAAAATGTATAAGATATCTCTCAGAAGGTTTCAAAATCTGAAATATTTATAAAATATTTTTTAATATAATTTTAAAATTTCCGTTTTTAAATTTTACTACAATTCAAACCTAAAAATTTAAAAACTGGTAAATAATTAGCTTAAATATTGTTAAGTCAAAGATAGTTCAATATTACCAGATTTCAATACAGTATACAAAATCCAAGGGGACAAGATTTTATTTCGTAATATCCGAAGAATTTTATATTTCAATGAGGGGTTGGGGCAGGAAATAATTAAGTGAAATTTCATATTAACAAAGAATTTAATATAAGAGCTTTTAATCAATTTTCAACCTTGATAAATAACAAAAAATAAAAATGTTTAATCAATCACTGACAATAAAATTCTGTTACACCTATTAACCTTAAAAACTTATGATTACTATATAATATAAAACCCACATGGTTAATTGTATACATATTAAGTATCGAAAAAGTTTTGCTCTTAATGTTAAGAAGCATTCAAATTAATATAAAACACTACATTTATATATATAAATACTAAATTTAAAATATATACATATATAAATGCAATTACCAGCAATTTATACATCAAAATTACGCAAATTTTAACACCACCTCCATGCAACGAAATATCTATATAGCGAAATGATTTTGCCGGTCCGTTGAATTTCGCTCTACGGAGGTTCTACTGTATTTTCTAGCATTAAGGCTTTATTTTCTTTAATTGACTTTTATCTCTCTTCGCTGAAGATGGCTACTTAGTAGCCGAAATACGTATCTGGTATTTTTAATCTCCTTGTGGATTAGAGGTTCCCTCTGATTTGCTTGTTCCATTCCTCAGTTTTTGCTTAATTTTTGTTCAATTTTAGTGTTCACATTCACTTTTGATTTGCACAATGGCTGCCAGCCACTGCAAAAGATTGCTGCAGTATTTTCTTCATCATGTGGACATAAAATGTAATGAAAAAAAATGAATTCTGCATGTGGTTTCGAATGTACAGCATGTCTGCATTCATCATAAATGTCCTGAGATGAGAAAATGATCAAAAATCATGAAGGGAGATGTACTTCGAAAAAAACTTTTTTAACAACATCTCTCCCTTTCCAATTGGTTGTTACCATTTGGTATCAATCTTCGCTATCACACTTATTTTGGCAGTATAAAAGTGGATGGAAATTTGGAAAAAGTAAAGTTTCTAACATGCAACATGTATACATAGGCTATATCATATATGCCATGAGATGAAAAATAAATAGTCAAAAATCGCTAAGAGAAGCCTTTTGAAAATTTTTTTAAAACTGGAAGTAGAATTTAGGAGTCAAGCCAAACATTCCGGATTTCTGGAAATTCTGTATTTGAGGAGTTTTACTTGTTTAAGAATGTAATACCATTTTATCACTGTTAAGCAAATTTGGTTAACCAGATTTTACTACACAAATGTGTGGAAAAGTTTCCAATATAAAACAGTTAAAAGGTTAATAAAATAGCTTAGAAATTTCTATAAATAGATAGTTTAATTATTCACCTCGCCATCTTTATACCAAACAATATCAGGTACAGGATTGCCTGCAACATGAGCTTGCAATTTCAATGGAAGTCCTTCATCTATCCCTGTATCTCGGAGAGGAGTAATAAAGGATGGAGCACATAATGGTTCTCCTGCTTTTGTTCGTGCTAGAAAAATGATATCAAAAGTAAATTTTTATTATGTATTAAATACATTTCTAATATAATGGAGTATTTGTTTGTATAATAGTATGCTCTTATAAAAAGAAGAACAGTAACTTTAAAAAAAATTTAAAACTTTCTAATAATTTACATTTTACACCAACTTCAGCATCAGATTTTTCTTCTCCTTGACTATTTTTGGCCACACAAGTGTATTTTCCTGCATCACTAGGAGTTGAGTTATTTATCACTAGTGAAAAGAATCCATCAGGTTTCAAAGTTGCTACAATACGTTGACCATCTGGCTTTATGTCCTGCCCATCCTTCTGCCTATTTAAATATAAAATTTGACATAAAAATTTATGAACTTTTAAATATTTATAAAAATTGGATAACAGAGGTGAGAGCAATTTTTATAAATATGCATAGTAAACAGGAGGTAGAAGTAAAACCTTTTCATAAATATGACCATTTACTGTAGAACTGGCAAAGATGCAAGTAAGTTAACAGAATGAAAGAATTCAATGAAACAATGAAATACCCTTTTGTATTTTAAAGTAAATACAGGGTGTCTCTAAATGGAAGGACAATAAATATCTAACGTGATCTTTAGCATGATGATAAACTTAAAGTTCCTTATGCAAAATGTTCAAAAATTCAAATTTTAAGGGTCTAAACATCACTCAAAGTTTGCTAAAAAGCTGGCAGAAAACATCATTTAATCTCAACAATTGCTGTCGTTTGCTCAATTTTTAAAAAAATTTTGGATTGAATGAACTGCTGGTGTAGAAAGTTTATAAATGAAGTAACAATGCGATTTTTTAGATCTTAAATTTTGAGTTTTAGACATTTTCAATAAAGAGCATTTTGGTTAGATTGATGCATGGAATCACATTATGTAATTATTGTTCTTCCATTTAGAAACACCCTGTATATAAGGGGTGATCAAATGAAACATTATAAAATGATGGACATTGTATAGTTGTGCTATTAGGAAACTTGATCAATAGTGGTATTGTGACGAATAGTTCGTCACATGAATTAGTTATTATGAAATTTGTAATCGTGTTGTTGTTATATGAAGTTTTTGGGAAAACAACAGTGGATACATTTAGCTGTATTGTTGTTCTTGTTCGCCATGATAACTTGTTAAGACAACAATGATATGGGAAGCTCGCCTTTAAATAATGAGTGTCATTGTGCTGTGTATGCAGATGTTATTTTGTTGTATACAGTTTTCAAAAGAGAAAAGAGACGCCTGGAATTCAGAAATGATGAAAAACAGTTGTACAAGAGAGACTTCGTGATGTCATCATGATTGGAATAGAAAAATTCTGTGACTGGAGTTCGGCTTACTCCTGAATTGTACTGAACTATGATATTGGTAGCACCTAGACTGTAAGGTTCTTGATAAAATGATAAAATTGACACTTTATCTTAGAGCCAAAGAAGCGCTGATGGCAGAATTATAAGTTCGACTGAAAGAAAGTCCCATCAACATTTTGGAAGAAATAGCAGTCATGTTTGGTTGGATTCTTTGATGAATAGATGGAATGTTAATGGATACTATGCAGGTACAATTGATATTGTGATATTTGATTGCATATTGGCATAGTAAAATTGAATTTTGAGTTGATTTGCATAATAGTTTAAAGTCTTGGAATTAGAAACCAATTAATTACCAGTGGAATTCCTTGGAGCCCATTGAGACATAGCAAAGAAGTGGTCCTAAAGAAGACTTGTGAATCTGGAACTCTCAATATGAACAGTATTAATTTTTGGTTTCTTGTGTATTTTTCAGTGATTCCCTGTGGACTGAGTTGAGCGTGGGATGGGATGCAAAATGGGAAACCCAGGCTATAAGTAAGCTAAACCAGTTCTTGAGAGGTTCTAAATGGAGGAGCCTAGAGCATTGTCCAATACACATGAATTGTAAAGTGAGGTGAACAAGAGAACAGGAATGAGTTTATAAATCAAATATTGGAAAATAAAGGATTATTATATTGTCTAACTGACAGAACTAACCTTGAGAACTTTGTAAACGTACTAATAAAACTTTTTTTAATCAGTGACTTTTCCCTTCTCTTTTGTATACTACAAGCTAGAACTGTGAACCGAAAGTCCGCAGAGCTACAGTAAACTATTGATCTACGTGCATAAGTTGGAGAATATTTTTGGAGTGAACCTGCATAGCTACGCTTTATTAGATATCCCTTTAAATAGCGATTACCGGTACATGTAGATTACATTTTCACAACAGCAACTCAATGGTTGGATATTGGCTTTTTTTTCCTATCCTAAGTTTTCCTTTACCAGTCATTTCCCATATTTCTGATGGAGTATTTATCTTCTTCTTGGTACAAAAATTGTCTTGCCTAAAGGCATTTGAGATAAGAACACACCCCATCAAAACAAACCGTGACACCCATCCTTTGAACCACTCTGAGGCAGGCTGGACTGATTGACTGTTGCCTCAGTGGTTTTCAGCTCACGTGAATCACACTTGGCTTTTTTGCCATTGATCAAGGGAAATCAACATGACTGACATCAATTACTTTGGAATACAGTGACGTCATAAGATTACATATAAGGAGAGTCAACATTTAGAAATAGGGTTAGTCTCTCCAAAGAAACCATGTTTGTAATTGTAGAGGAAAATGAGAACAATGTGAAGAACAGGAACCACAAGCTCTGTATCCCTTTGCTGCAAAATTTCATGGCCTTTTGTTTCTGCAATATTAAACCGCCTTGTGGCAGTTAAATAATAATAATAATAATAATAATAATAATAATAATAATAATAATAATAATAATAATAATAAATTATGTATTAACAAATAAACTAAGAAGAAAATTGGCACTATGTATTTTTTAAAGTCATTAAAAAGCTTTTGTTGTTTCTGCCCTCCTTCATCTGTATATATATTTTGTGTTTAAAGTTGCTTCCAAATCATCAGTGGGTGTTGTCAATAATGAACAACATAATCAGTTGGTATCGACGGCATTATGAAAATGAAGAGCAGCACATATAAAAGTTCAATTTTTTTAATATAATAATCCATCAGAAAGCTCCAAAAACAGTTTAATCGGGTCTACAATTTATAAGCCCTTTCATAAATTATTTTGCTTCATGATTATTTTAGAGACACTCTTAGAAACTGTTGCATTAATATTCAAAAGTGAGAACTATATTATTAGAGTGGAAGACTGTTAAATGAAGTGTTCAGCAGACTTTAGCCATGGCAGTCACCAAAAGTCACATGCATTTGTAGTGACGGGGTGCATTCTTATCTCGAATGATATATAACTTCTTGCAAACTTTCTTCACCAATATAGAACAATCTTTTGCTAAAACAATAGCAGCCCTTGGCATTATAGCCTGTATTCCATTACAGGATTTTGTTATAAATTTTTAACAAGAAAATTAGTACAGAAGAAAATAACAAGTAAAAGAAAAATAATAATAAAATAAGGGGTACCAGTATATAAAATTTTAAGAATAGAATTTTTGAAAAAAAATCAGAAACAATAAAAAGTGACTTACCAAGTAAGAGATGGCAATGGGTAACCAGACACCTTTCCTTCGAGTACGATTGGATAACCTTCGTAGGTATCTGTATGTTTAAGCTTAATATAAAATCCTGGTAAGATTGGAGCAGCTATATTAAAAGAACAAATGAAATACATAATACTACTCAGAATAAACACATTCAACATGTTTACTTTAATTGAAAAAAAGAGATTATGAAGCAGTTTGAATTATTATCAAAAATAAGAGGCAAACCAGTTGATCAACTTATGAAGATATGCTATGCTGTTCAGTATTTTAAGCAAACAAAAAAGGCCCTTAAATCTGTTTTTTTGTCATCTTACAAAATCAGTTGCCTTTGAACTGTCCCTTAAATGTGGTTGGCTTCATGAGGATGATTCTTTAGCTGCTTGATTTTTTTTTAAGATTGAATCATATGAATCTATTGTGGTACCATCTGTTAGAATTTTATTAATTTAATTAATTAGACATACTTGTCTAAAACTTTCAACTCTAAGGCCTCTTATGCACAGGCGACTAGTTGAAACTTAGTTACCCAACTTTTGCCACAATCAACTGCGTAAACGATAACTATTCTAATTATTTCTCGAGCTTGCTAGAAACCAGCCACCAGTGCGTAAGATGTTTTACAATCATTCATAGCACCATCCAAACCAATGGTCCAAATCCATGCCATGAAATGTGGCATCACACTATCATGCTATTACCATTGAACTTAATTAATAGATGGGTTGACACACTATGGCATATAATGTTCTTCATGCATCTGTCACTCACAGGAATAACCATTTTCTCAGAAGAGTGTGCAACGAGATTCATCTTTCTCCTTTTAATATATTTTTGAATCTGTAGATGATTTAATTATTTTAATTTTTAAGAAAAATTTCTAAGATGGCCAATTCATGGAAGAAAGAATAAAAGGAAGGTCAACTCCAGCTGGAAAGCGGATCCTTCATACACTAACGCCTGCTAGTAGTAGGCACCGTAAAATCGCCCTGATGTTAGTCTGATGAAATGATCTCACTTGTAGGGTCATTAGGCACATTACATGTTTATGCCAATGTTCTTTTCAAACTTTTTCGAATGCCAATATTTCTCTGTTACGCATAGAAGAATCACCTATCTTCATCCTAGTTATAAAAAAAAATAGATCCCCAATTCAACAATCTTACCAGAGCACTTTAAAGACATTGTCATAGATATACTCCTGGTCATAGAAAGCTTACTTTGAAGAAGAAGAAGAAGAAGAAGAAGAACCATAACTGGATTATTTCTTGCAGTAAGTTTATTTAAATTTGTTCAAAATCACAAAGAAAAAATGGCACACATTTATGGAACATAGCATTAGGTTTTATAAGCTTTATAAGCTAACTCTGCTAAGCTTCATTAAATATGTTCATTTTTCTTCATGGCTTTGAACAAAAATTAAAATAAGCATAGCACAAAACAAACATGATGTGCAAATAAAGTAAAGCACAAAACAAAACAATTATATGGAATCTGAAGTAAAACTAAACATATTGCATTGCGAATGGGCAAATGGGATATCTAATATTTACGGTGCCTCTGGTCAGATGGCATGTGACCCCAACTTTTATCATTGGAATATTTAGATTAGATGTTCAATCTATTCTTTCCATTATGGGTCAATTGACCTGCCCTCTCTAAACTGAGATGGTTCATATTAGCATTAGTACAGTTATAATAGAGCCCATAAGAGGACCAGTATGGTCAAAAAGACCGACGAGTAGGTCCCCCAGGGCTCATAAACATAAAAAAAAAATCATTAGATAAGTAATAATAACAAGTACAAAACTAAACTAACAAAAAACTGAGATGGCTTAAAATTCAGAGGTCGAACATAAAGGTTAATATTTTTTAATATATATATTTTCCTTATTTTGTCAAGTTAATTTTGAATCACTCTATTATTTGTTGTAATCACAAGAAAACAAATCAGTAAAAATTTACCTGGATTAAGAAACAATTTCCTAATACTGTACGTGTAATACAGAGTGATTACAAAAGAACTTCACACTTTTAAAAATTTATTACATCAAAGCTATTCAGAATATAGACACACCATATATGGATTCTTAAAGAAAAACTCTTGAAGTTTATTGTGACACAGTTAAAGATGTTCAATATGCCCCCATGTAGTCGAATTCATCCCAAACCTGCATTAACATGTCTCCATCAATCCCACGTATCGCTACTGTAATGCGTTCTTTCAGCTCGTCTAGGTCACGGGGAAGGGGTAGGGTGAAGACCTTGTCCTTTACACACTCCCATAAAAAAAAATCACAGCGGTGGATTGGTCGAGCAAACAATAACCTGGAACTTGCAAAGTGGCCACCGCGGAACCCCGACCTCACACCTTGTGATTTCTTTTTATGGGGGTGTGTAAAGGACAAGGTCTTCACGCTACTCCTTCCCCGTGACCTAGACGAGTTGAAAGAATGCATTACGGTAGCGATACCTGGAATTGATGGAGACATGTTAATGCGGGTTTGGGTCGAATTCGACTACCGCATTGATGTATGCCGTGTCACGACAGGGGGGGCATATTGAACATCTTTAACTGTGTCACAATAAACTTCAATAGTTTTTCTGTAAGAATCTGCATGTGGTGTGTCTTCTATATTCTGAATAGCATTGATGTAATAAATTTTTAAAAGTGTGAAGTTCTTTTGTAATTACCCTGTATTTTTTTTAAATCATAAGTATTAAAATACAAGAAATATTTAAAGTATAATAAATTTTACCATTCACAATAACATCTGCTTCACAAGATGTTTCTCCAAGATTATTTTTTACTAGTAATGTATATTTTCCTGCATCATCTGCACGTGCGTGATCAAAGACCAAAGCCACACAACCATCTGGGCTTTCAGCTACTCTCATTCGGTCAACCTTAATAGGCTTTCCATCTTTCAACCTCAAATAAAACATCAAGATATAATTTTAAAATGATACCTCGTACATAAAAAAAACACAAATTAAGATATTTAATATTATTACCATTTAATAATTGGCTTTGGATATCCTGTGATACGTGCTTTAAGTGTTAATGTCTCATCTACTAGCACTTCTGTTCTCTGTAACTTCTCTGGAATGGATGGTGCTCTTGGAACAGCTACAGAAAAATATAAATTAAAGGCACAATAATATATATTATTATCCATCTATATTTTGTTTATTATAGTATATAGAAAAACAGGTGATTTAACTATTCAATCAAATTTATTATTTTCGAACCTTCTACTTTCACTAGCCCTGCACTGCTGACTTCACCAGTTTCATTTGTGGCTACCAAAGTGTATTTCCCGGAATCTGATGCTTTGGCATTGTCAATAGTTAATCTCACTGTTCCATCTGGAAGAGCTTCCATTTTAATTCGATCACCAGCCTCTAACTCTCTGCCATCTTTTAACCTTAAATATAAAATTATCTCCAAATGACACAAGTAATTACGGCAGTGACATCAATTGAGAAAAAAGTGCATTTTATTCGGAAATATTAAGAGAGTTAATGGGATAAAGAAAATGAAAATTATTAATGAATGTTGATTTACCATTTAACTTTAGGATGAGGACTGCCATCAACTTTGGCTTCTAAAGTAAAGCTTTCACCATCAATTGCACAAGTTTCTTTAGGAACATGCCAAGGGAAAAATGGCAATTCATCTGCAGAAAGTTCAAGCAATAAATAAATTTTTAAGTGGCTGTAAATTGTAAATTTCTCAATAGTGTATATTTTACTTGTAAAACAAGAATTACTATTAATAAGAGTAAAAACTGTGGGTATATAATATTATAATAATAGTTTGTAATCTCTTACAACATACTAACACAGTAGTACGAGTAAAAAAAATGTTTTATAAATTGACAATTGTGTCATATTTTAGTTTTTCCTTTCAAATTTACTGTCTTAAAAGTTTATTTTTATCAAATGTTTTACTTCAAAAGTAGTAATGTGATATATTCAACAATTTCCAAACCATTTATTGATTACAATGTAATAATAATAAATAGGAATTGTGGTGATATGTCATTCTGCTCTGTGTGCTGGTTTAATTTATCTAGCAGAGAATGGATTATGTATGAGGGGATATCAGAAAGTAATGCCATTTATTTTTTAATGGAGGAAATATAGTCGCTGTGCAAACGTTAACATAGCCAAAAAGAAGGCTGAGTACATGTGCAGACATTGCATAACAAGAATTGTTCCTGTGCACGTGCGCTACATGCTACCAGTTGTTTTATAAATGGCCACCACTATCACATCGTCTACAGTGGAAGAACAGCGAGCTATAGGTAAAAGAACAGTTATAAGGTTTCTTTTCGTAAAAGGTAAGAAACCCACTTGAATTCATGGGAAAATGGTAGAAGTTTACAGAGCCGACTGTCTGGACTATTCCAGTGTATGCAAATGGTGTAAAATCTTTCAGGGAGGAAGAGTTAGCCTTGCCGTTAAACAGCATTCTGGACGGCCTGCATCAGCGGCAACACCAGCCATTATCGAGGATATTAACAATACTATCAGAGAAAACCATCGCATTTCCTTGAAAGAAGTGAGTAAAACGTTTCACATATCCTATGGATCTGGATGGGATATGGTGCATGAGAAACTTGGATACCGCAAAATCTGTTTGCATTGGATTCCAAAAAGTCTGACACCAGAACAGAATGGTGTATAGTCTGCAACATCTACAGTGATACAACCAGGAGGAAAATATATTTCTGAATGGCATTGTCACAGGAGACGAGTCCTGGGTCTTGCACTTCACATATGAGCCTAAAACTACAAGCATGGTACAGAAATCCACATTCTCCAGTTCGCAAAGTTTCTCCTTCAGCTCGGAAGATTATGCTTACAATTTTTTTGAATATGCAAGGGATCATATTCACAGACTTTCTGCCTCATGGGTCAACAATGAACACCTCTGCCTCAGGGATATTGTGAAATGTTGATTAAACTGTGGCGTGCTATTTGGGATAAGCGACCTGAAAGAGGAAACAAGTTCAACTTCTTCATGACATCGCATGCCTGCATATGGCCAACATCGTCCAAGCAAAACTAGTCCCTTTGGTTGTGAGGTTCTGGACCACCCAGCCTACAGTTCGGACTTAGTATCCTCAGACTACCATCTCTTTGGTCCCATGAAGAAATTTCTGGGTGGGGATATCACCTCTCATGTATGTGGGGATATCAGAAAGTAACGCCATTTATTTTTTAACGGAGGAAATATAGTCACTGTGTAAAAGTCAACTTAGCCAAAAAAGAAGGCTGGGTATATGCACAGGCATCTTCATAACAAGAATTGTTCCTGCGCATTTGCACTGTGTGCTACCAGTTGTTTTACAAATGGCTGCCGCTATCATATCGTCTACAGTGGAAGAAAAGCAAGCAGTTATAAAGTTTCTTTTCACAACGGGCGAGAAACTCATTGAAATTCATGGGAAAATGGTATACGTTTACGGTGCCGACTGTCTGGACCGTTCCAATGTGTGCAAATGGTGTAAAATGTTTTGGGAAGGAAGAGTTAGCTTTGCTGATAAACAGCATTCTGGGTGACCTGCATCAGCAGCAACACCAGCCATTTTCGAGGACTTTAGCAACACAATCAAGAGAAAGCTGTCCTATGGATCCGCATGGGATATGGTGCATGAGAAGCTTGGATACCGCAAAGTCTGTTCACGTTAGGTTCCAAAAAGTCTGACACCAGAACAGACTGGCAACAGAATGGCATACACTGCAACATCTGCAGTAGAACAACCAGGAGGAAAATGCGCTTCTGAATGGCATTGTCACGGGAGATGAGTCCTGGGCTTAAATTTCGCACCTGAGCCTGCAAGCATGATGTGGAAACATCCATATTCTACGATTCGCAAAATATTCAAAGTTTATACTTACAGTTTTCTTGGGATATCCTACTCGCAGAGTTCCTACCTCGTGGATCAACCATCAACACTGCTACTTATTTTGAAACATTGACTAAACTATGGCGTGCTATTCAGGATAAGCAACTAGAAAGAGGAAACAATGTTCGGCTTCTTCATGATAAAGCACACCCGCATGTGGACAACGTCGTCAAAGCAAGACTGGTCTGGACTACCTAGTCTACAGTCCGGACTTAGCCTTCTTTGGTCCCATGAAGAGATTTCTCGGTGGTCAGAGGTTTGAGACTGACGAGGAACTCAAATTTGCCGTGCACCATTGGCTGTATTCATAGCTGATGGAGTTCTATGAGCGGGATATGCTGAAACTGGTGCAGCATTGGAATAAATGCCTCAATTGTAGGGAAGGCAAATGCCAAGATAAAGATGTGTAATTTCAGCTGCACTTAGTCCTTTAACTGTATGTTTTGTAATTTTCTTTAAAAAAAACATAAATGACGTTACTTTCTGATATCTCCTGGTAAGTTTGTTTTTAACGAAACATAAGAATTATTTCTTCCTTTTCCATACAAACAAATAATGCAATTCAAATAAATCATGTAGAAGAAAGTAAACAGTCTAATTGATTGAGCATATGCTACGAGGATTGGGGCATAAGTCATGGCAACTATTTTTTTTCTCATAGCTAAGGGATGGTATCACAAAATGTCATATGTCTCGAGGAAACCGTTCATTCATAGTATATTTCCACAACACCAGATGGCTCTGTGATTTCCTTTTGTTGCATTGAGAACAATGTTAAATCAGTTCTTAGTCAATCGCCGTGCAGGATGGATGTAACCAGAGTTGAACAACGCTCGTACATCAATATAGCCGGCCTCCGCTGGCTTTGGTAAGAATTGGAGCACCCACTATACTCTCCGGACTTTCTTCATGTGATTTTGACCTTATACGGACGGTAAGGAACCATTATGTGGTAGACAGCTTCGGACACGAATGGACATTGCAAATGCGCGTATTGTGCAACAGGAGATGACCAGATTTCCACATGGTGAGAGAAATGGTGAAGCAGATGATATGGGTGCCTGTCATATCGTTGGCAGCGTACTGTGAACGTTCAGGGGACTACTTTGAGGCCCTTTAGAATGGATATGTGTGCAATAATGATTTTGGAACATGAAAGTTGTAACGTTATATCAACTACCTTAATAAACATCAAGAGCAAAATATTTCCGTGTTGTTAAGTATCCATACCTTTCCTCCATTCCTTGTCCTTTCATCTATATATTTCATATTTTCCACTCACGGTCAAATTCTCACAAAAAAAAAAATTAGTTGCCATGACTTATGCCCCGACCCTCGTATATATGAGCCATTCACAGGACAAATCAATTCACTCCACTTTTTTAATTTTTCCAAATTTAAGTGTCAAAGTACTTGATTGAGTCCCTACTTTTTATAATTATAGCATATCTCCCTAATAATAAGTATTAACATCTTTAAATGATAAATTTGTTTTGGCCATTGAGTAATTAATAATTTATTTCTGAATCCAATGTCAGATTAACTCCATAGTCTAAATAAAGTAAATCGCTGTAATAATTCAAACACAGCACTAAATGCTCAGTGATAACGGTAAATTGCTTAGTGGTGTTTCATCATAAATAAAGTAAAATATATTTTTCACCTTAAGAGGTTCCTGACTTACAGTACGTCGTGAATCAAGGCCAACGAGAGACAGGCCAGGGCATTCAAAAGTCAGGTGATCATTGGAGCCCGAGCAACAATCCATCCTTCATTGTTTATAACAAATGAAAAAAACACAGATGTTAAAATCTAAGATGAAGACAATGAAGGATGGGTTGTTGCTCGGATCCCAATAGTCAGGTGACTTTTGAGTGTCCTGGCCTGTCTCTCGTTGGCCTCAGTAGTGAATTGAATGATGGTAATGTTGTTGCTTATTATGATTTTATAAATGATTTATTGTACTTTATCATAAGTAGTCCTTGGATTACATTCTGTAAGTCAGGGACCTCTTATGGTGTAAGTTACAGTTTGACTGCTGCAGAAGCAAATATTTGTGAATAAATAAACGAACAGTTAATATTCATTTTTATGAAAAATCTTTAATAAAAAATATATAAATAATTAACTTTTTCTGTAATAAAAAGCATGAAAATATGAACACTGAATTTAATGTTATTACTTTTATCACTTGCCAAATCGATTAACTCCCCTAGTAACACAAAAATTGTAACGTCACTGATGATTACTCTAAAGCTATTCTATCTTATTAATTTTATACATAGTTAGATGAAAGCTATATCTGTATTTATGCATTCTACAAAGTTTTATTTCAATTTATATTATAAAGGGAATTTTAAAAAACAATGCACATTATTTCATCACATTTCTTCACTTCTTGTTTTATGGAGCTAATCGTTTTGTCCAGTGAACGGCTCATATGTACTACAACAGATCATGTACAGGATGGTTATAATTAATTATAAATAATGTCTCTATGTGGAAAACGAGCAATCACATGAACAGGAACCATGATGTAAACATTGCCATGGACATGGGGAAGAGACATAATGAATAAGCAATTCCTCACTGCATTCATTTGTCCATCGATGAAAGGCAATTTTGATCTTCCATAAAATCCAATGCACCCCACCCATCAGGCTGTCACCACCTTATTACTCTTTTGAGTAGACTTGCTATCTTTGCAGATATCAAGCCAGTAGAATTTATTTTGGCTTGAAACCTGAACCACTGGTTTTGTGGCCATACAATAGGCCTGGATTTGTGGCCATAGCCCTTTTATCTGGTGATATCTTGAAGTACAGCCAAAGCATTGCTATTATTTTGATAAAAGATCTTCACTGATAACGTCCTGTTCTTCTTGTCCAAGCCTGAACTGCTACAGGTCTGTGAGGCAACACATATGAATGATGATGGCACCTGGATGTATAGTATGGTACTAATGGAATCAGTGATGGGTTAGGTAGGGAAAGTTTATTTATAACTACTCTGTATTTCTAAATTTGACAAATGATATTTCAAGTATACCAGTTCAGCGTAGGCAAGCTATCTTCATTATCATTCTTCCAGATTTACTAATTCAAATGAATCTGAATTAGTAAATCTAATTAGTAATTAAATCTAGTTTTCAAGTTTTGATGAAAACAATTTATCTAAATAATTACTTACGCTTAATATCTAATCTTGCTTTTGATGAAATTTCTCCTACTCCACTAATTGCTTTGCATTCATATTCACCCACATCTTCTTCAGTAAAGGGGTCAATTTTCAAAGTATGACTTGTTTCGTTATTTTGAATAATTTGGGTTTTAAAATTTGCAGCTAATTCTACTCCTCCACGTAACCTAAAAGAAAATCAATGGAAATCAACTACTGCTTTCAATTCACTAATCACTGGGTATTTTACAAGGTTTGTCTAGAAAGTAAATTCTGTTTAGTAGTACAAAAAAATCAAGTACACACTCAGAAAAAAAAATTTATTACTAAAAAATCTCCATACCTTGAACTATTTTTGTACATAATCCCACCATTTTGAAGGCAATTTTCAAAACAGGACACGAATTTTTGTATGTCTTCTTCATAAAAAGTAGCAGCCTATGTAACCATATAGTGACAGCTTCTTTTACCCCACCATCATTGTTGAACTTCTGGCCGCTTTAACCTAGCGGCTTTCATCTCTTTTTTCACCTAATGTCATTCCTTGGTAGCCAAAATTCAGTCAGATTTACAAAGGTGAAGCAATTCCTCACACGAAAAAGATTCCAGAACTTTACCATCCTCCGTATTCTCTAGACCTGTCACTGTCAGACTTCTTCCCGTTTCCTTGTTTGAAATCAACAACTAAAGGAGACAGATTTCTCAATATTCTAGATATTCAAATGGATGTGATGAGGGAACTTTAAGCAGTATCGAAAGAGGATTTTTCACACATCATGCAACAATTGTCAAAGGTGTATTGTGGCTTACTTTGAAGGACAGTAAAGCATCATCTCTGAAATAACTGTCCCTATTTGTTTTTCTAAGTCATTCACCGAACTTTCCGATCTCATCTTGGAGTTTGAGGTATGGAGATTTTTTTGTAATAATTTTTTTTTTTCGGAGTGTGTACTTGCTTTTTTTTGTGCTATCAAATGGAACTTACTTTCTAAACATATCTAATTGTACTTGTATCATGCTAAATCATATAAAAACTGATTTTTTTTGTATTCTGCTGAATGTGGCCACAAAGTGGCTGAAATGTGCATAACGGTTATTAAATTTTTTATTGTGGACAAACGGTGTATGTTTTATTTCCTTATTGAGTATTGTTATCCATAATATTCTCAATATTTTACAATATAAGGGTTCTTCAAATGAGGCATTGACCATGTACTATGTTGCCTGAATATTGGACATGGTAGATATGTATAAATGGTAGCAATGTATAAATGAAATGAAGAGAGGCCTTACAAAATGACATTTTATATCAAAAATCATCCAGCTAGTTTTGGCACTTAATCCCGCCTTCATCAGGATACAAGGCTGTGATTCAAATGCTGTGTAAGAAAGGGCACACAACTAGTGGAAATCTTTTGGTACATGGAAAATTGTCCTTTGGCATTGTCCTGCTTCACAATGATGCCAAACCTCATGATGTGCCCACAATAGCGAACATCCTGCAATGTTTCAGCAGGAAATCCTTGCCTTCCCTCCATATAGTCTGGACCTTTTTCATCTTATATATTATGAAACAATATTAAAAAAAAAACAAAAAATAAAAACTAAACAATATTTACCATTTTACTCCAGGTATTGGAATTCCAGCGACTTCAACATCAAACTGTGCCTTTGTTGTAGGCTTGACTGCTGCACTTTGCATAGGTTTAGCAAATGAAGGTTCTTCAGCTGTGTGTTGAAAATTATTTAAATAACTCAATAAATAACCACATTAAACAATGCAAATGTTCACTTAACCCTTTTGCTGTGTAAACCAAGTATATTCAACAAAATTTTCATTACCTCTACCTAAAAAGAGTGGATTTATCCCATAGCCTTTAAACCCCTCTTATTATGCTACAAGAAGTAGATAATTATAATCATGTTGAGAATGACAGTAAAATTTAATTACACAGGAAAAAGGTTAAGATCAAAATGGATATACATAAAGAGCATTATTAAAGTTCAAGTGTTTAAAAGTTTTATCTTGGTTATAAAAACAAATACCTGAAATCTATCTGAAATAGTACTTTAATGAGTCAGGATTCCACTAATACAGTTGTACCCATTTAATACGATCGCATTTAATATGATTTTCTGCATATCACATGCTTTTTTCTCAGCCCCTTAACTGTTAAGTACAGTCATCAAAGGGAAATAATCCACACTTGAATTTTACTCTAAGTTTTACCGTTTCAATATTAATTTATTTTTAATAATTTAATATTACATTTAGAGTTAACATTATTAAGATTATTAAATTTAAATAATTATAATTAAAAAGCTATTAAAACAACACATTAGCATGAAATGTAATATTAAGTATTAAACTCGTGTGGATTATTTCCCTTTGATGACTGTACATTCTTCATACAATCTATTCAGTTTAATATGATCATTTTTCCATACATAACACTCCTTCTCGCCACCGTGTATACATACTTTGAGCTCATTTATGCTAAGGCGACTGTCAATGTCGCAGGCAGACTGCTTGTGTACCCGAATTTGCGCATCTCCATGTTCCCACCTGATATATGCCATCTTTGGGCTTTTTGTTTAATTCATTTGATCCATTGTTGCTAGTCCGGTTAAATGTAAAAACGCTCTCAGTAGATGTTTATTTCAAGTAGATTGAATATATTTGGAAAGTTTTGATCACACCGTGTATTTCAGTAAATCAAATCTATGTAAAATAATATTTATATCCAAAACAAGTGTGTGAATTCTGGCACTGTGATTCAACATAGTACTGTCTGAAACTTTTTTTTTTCACATTCATAGTACCAGCAGAATAAATAAGAGTGTTCTCTGCTTAAGGGAGTAGTAATATGTTATTTTGCAAAATTTTGAGCTTCTGCAAAAATTATTTAAAAAAATAAAGGATCTTTATTCTTACTTGTAATAAGAAGATTAAATGGCTGCTTAGATTTTCCAACTCTGTTTTCAGCAATGCATTCATATTCACCAGCATCATCAAGATCAGCTCCATCAATGTATAAGGTATATAGATTTTTAGCATCTTCAGCCTTCCATTTGAATACTGCACTTTCTACTAATTCTTTTCCATTTTTATGCCTAATTATATACATTAAAAAATTATTTAAATTGCTTTCAAAATAAGGAAAAAAGGGAAAAAATTTATTACGACTATAACAATAAAGCACTAAATAAAGATAAAATACAATACATTTAGATAATTACATTGACGTTTGATCTAACAGAAGTCAAATGAATCAGCAAATTATTACTAATACAGTAAAATCTTGTTATAACATATCTCAAATTATTGTACAACGTATCTCAGATTAACGTTCCCTAGTAAGCTATCCCCCCATTACAGCAATCATAAGTCGAAAGCTTTGCTCTGATTGGTTAAGAATATCCTGTAAGCCTCCTTTTTTCAAAGACATTGCTTCAAATGCTAAGACATGTTGCCAGGTATTGCCATTAAAATTCAATTCAGATATAGGCAGAGAAAAGAGATACATAATTTTGATGATAGACAAATGTTCAGCACATTTTATTAATGTACGTTTAAGCAACTTCCTATTAGAAGTTGCCCAACTTCCACAAAATTTAACATCTACATTACAACTGCTGGGCCAATGCATCATAAAAAATAAACGGTTATTGCAGAGAATATTGCTTAATGAATGACTGCAAATTATAGAAACAATAAACATTAAGGATGAATTGCAATGCTTATAAGTGCTTGGAATTTTTTCCAATCAACTGTGATTATGTATTTTATTATTTTGTACAACTTATGTGATTAAATTAAAATACATATCATTCTAAATTTTCTAATGTATACACTATATGTATTCTAATGTTATCTATGTTACAGGGTGTCCAAAAAATCTGGTAACATGGCAGATATCTCAAAGCTGCCAGGTAGGGGAGATCTGATGAGTCTGGTTTATAGGTAATGGGGGGGGGGGGGATTCATTGTCGCACTCAAATTTGACTTTGACCCCCAAATTTAAGGTCATCCATTTGCTAACTAGAAAACTATTAAAGATGGAGAAAAATTTCCAATTGCTACCCTGTAGAGCAACACCACATTAGTCTAAAAACAATTTTTAATCACACCCTTGAAAGATTTTGAGAAAATGGGCGAGAAAGATTTTAATCACACCTCTTGAAAGATTTTGAGAAAATGGGCGAGAAAGAGTCACTCAAGGTCAGCTTGGGCTGGCCAGGTTGGCTGAGGTTTCTAAGGGTGCGTTCAGTATGAGAGCTGTGAGTCGGGAAGCGAAATTTCTATAGGACTCGAACAATGGATAACGGAGTTAATCCTATTCAGACTTCGTTCACCCTTTACAATTTCCTCTCCTTACTTCCTTGTCAGGACTCGCTGCTTGACTCACATCGTTCACTGTGAATGCAACCTTACACATTTGAATTGCAGTGAAGCACACCATTGGGAAGGCTCATTAAGTGATTGACCTTGAGTGACTCTTTCTTGCTCATTTTCAATTCCAATTTTAAGATGCTCCCCCCCCCCCTCTTTATTACCCTTTAATTTGAAAAAAAAAGCTTGTCTTATTGTCAAGTAAATATGGCATATCACATATTATCAGATATTACTTCACTTATTAATCATCTCAAAACTGCCAGAAATAATCTGCTATCATAATTAATAACACCATAAACAGGAATGTTTATTATGTGTGAGCAGAATGATGTTCGAGAACGAGCCATATTATCCCATGCTTTATCCATTGTGCACATCAATTTCAGATAATTTTCTTTCAATTTCATCACATAACCATAATGTTTACACAGATAATACATTTTTATGAACTTCACTGTGTAAATTTTATTGCAAAGTAATCTAAAGCTTATTAAGATTTACAATGTCTGTATTTACAATATTTTAAAATTAGTTGTTCAGGCTATAAAGTTCACTTTTGAAATACACTATAGGGAAAAAAGTATTCAGACACATGCTTGGTTTAGACGTTTAGCTTTTATTTTTATTAAATTAATAGATTGTGGGGCCACCTTTTGCTTCAATGACTGCAGCTATGCTTTCTACTAAATTCTCAAAAACAGCTTGCAGAATTCTTTTCCACTCCTCCTGTAAAACAAACCCCAACGAAGGTAGTGAAGGAGATTTATTTTCTTAACTTCTAATTCTATGCTCCAGTTCGTCCTAAAGGCTTTCTATCAGGCTGAAGTCTGGGCTTTGAGCTCCAGTCCAAAAATTCAACATCATTCCAGCCAAACCATTCTATTACACCCAGTGTGGTAGAGAGTGTTATCCTACTGGAAATGAAACAGGTCTCTATCAAAGAATTGCCACAGAGTAGGGAGTAGGGAATTGTACCAACAATGGCCCAAGTCCAGACATGAAAAACAGCTCCAAATCAATAGACCCTCCTCCAAACTTTGCAAGCAATCTCAAAGGAATCTTCAGTGTACGTCAGTGTGTATAGTGCAAAAAACAGTGAATAGAGCAGTCTTTCTCATTATCAATAATACCATAACAGTGATCACTGCATAAATTGAGCTCCACTGTAAATCCACCCATTTGGGTGACTTTCGGTGAAAATAATGAACGTTTGCAACCGTTTGGACTATCTAGTCTGAATGTAATCGATCTCTAGGTAATCACCACACCCACTCATGTCCATCTGATTTCCAAAGTACAAATCATGATTTGTCGCTCCTCAAAATAGCCTTCCACTATTCTAAAATCCAGGAATGGCGAGATAAGCACCTGTTGAAACGCTGTTTAGCATTTACAGGAGTGACATAAGGCCTGTGTGCAGTGGTTCTACCATGAAAACCTAATGAATGCAGCTCATTTCAGATTGTTTTAGTGCAATCACAAAGTCCAGTGGTGTTTTCAACTTCAAATGTTAAATCACCTGCAGAGGTTCAGTATGATTTTCCGACTAAACGTCTCCAGATTCTCAGAGACCGATTATCCGGCTGCCAGAATGAAACTTTGCATTACTTGGGCCACTAGTCTTCCATCTTCGAATCATATTGACTACTGTCGAATTTGGAATCTCTAGACTTCTTGCATGTTATTAAAAGTTTGGGTATGAGATGTTAAATTTTAGGCTTTTTAAAGATTATTGCAAATTTACCTCAACTTGTTAAATATTAAGAAGGTTTTAGTTGTTGTTAATAATAATAATAATAATAATAATAATAATAATAATAATAATAATTATTATTATTATTATTATTATTATTGTTTGGGAAAACCAAACTCGGATCAACTCCGGAGGCCTAGTCCCAGAGGCGGACCCAGGAGAGGGCCAAGCCCAAGGGACTCAAATGTAAGGAAGGGAAAAATAAATTAATAATAAATTAATAATAAAAAAAATTAATAAGGAAGGGAAACTGTTTTACAAAAAAATTTTTGTTGTTCCAAATTGAAATTTATTATTATTATTATTATTATTATTATTATTATTATTATTATTATTATTATTATTAGCGTATTCTCCCAATTTAGAAGACGTCAAGCAAACAAAATCAATCAAGTTTTCTTCGTGTTCTTCTTGTTCTTCCAATAGGCTTTCATTCTTTCCGAGAAGGCTTGTCTACGCTCTTTCGACCACTTCGGTCTGTACTGTTTTTGCTTTGGTTGCTCTGATGTAACTTTCCAATTATTATTATTATTATTATTATTATTATTATTATTATTATTATTATTATTATTATTATTGGATAGATAATTAGTACAGTTTATGGCCCAGCTTTGAAGTGATAAGTCGTCTTTATGTCTGAAAATTGTCCACGCTGTCTCAAGTCCCTACCGGACCATGGAGAATACCCTATATGTTCAATCTGTAAAAAGGGTATGCACTATGGGTGTTCATTGGCAGAATCAACATGGCGAGGTATGACACAACAGAAAAAAGAATCATGGAAATGTGCAAGTTGTCGTAGCAACAAACAAGTCAGAGCCGGAGAGATGGCAACCAAACGCCCAATGAATGAAGAGGAAGAAAACGAGACCGTTATATCGAGCCAAATGAAGAGTCTACAAGCATTGCACGAAAAGATTGATCAGCTTCTACCGTTAAAGAAAGCGGCGCTAGACTTGAAAATATGCATAGAAAAGATAACTGGTGAAGTAAATGAAATAATAAAAAGTCTAAATTTCTTGTCAGCCAAGTTTGATGATATTGAACAGAAACAACAAATTTATGAGAGTAAATTAACAAAACTAGAAAATGAAAATACCAAACTATGGTTAGAAAATGAGAATATTAAGATAATGAATGAGGACTTAGTTATACGTATGAATAGTCTAGAACAGTATAATTGCTTAAAAAATATAGAAATCACAGGTCTAAAATATAATACAAATGATGAAATTATCCCTAAAATTGAGGAGCTAGCAAAAATTTTGAACACAAATTTTGCAAAGGAAGATATAAGTACGGCTTATCCCATTTCAGTAGGAAGGAGTAAAATAACAATGGTTAAATTTACAAACAGAAAAGCTACCCAAAATTTCTTGCTTAGTAAAAAAAAGTTACGAGAAATGGCACGGAATAACAATCAGTTAAAGGATATTTATATTAATGAAAATCTGACAAGTGCAAATCGTTCACTCCTGTTCAGGGTGAAACAGGTTGCTAAAGAAAGAAATTGGAAATATGTATGGGTACAACAGGGAAAAATTTTTGTACGTAAAAGTGATAGAGAAAAGGTGATAAATATCTTACATAAAGAAGATGTTGAGAAACTATAATTTTAAACTGTATTCTTCCTTCTTTTGTTTTCCTGGTACAACGGTTCGATGTAGATGACTGTTATTATTTCTTAACAAAATGTTTATTTTTCAATTATATTTTATTAACATTAGAAGTATAAGAAAATACTGGAACGAATTTGAACTTTTCGTACATAATAATGATCAAACATGTGGTATGTTTATCCTACTTGAAGTGAACATTAATATGGGAGAACAAGAACTGTTTAATTTAGATGGTTTTAGCAAACATTGTTTTTTAAGAAAAGACCAAAAGGGCGGAGGAGTGATGATCTTTTATAAAAACAATTTAAACATTACTTTTGATACTGTTTTTTGTTTACAGGAATGTGAGGGGATAACAGGTTCATTTCAATTAATAGATGGATCGAAGACAGATGGGTGTTCATTTGCCTGTATATATAGACCTCCTAATAAGAATATAGATGTTTTTTTAAATTCACTAAAATCATATATTGAAGCAAAAAAGAAACTAGAAAATTTGGTAATTCTAGGAGATATCAACATAGACTTATTAAACCAAAAAAATAAATACGTTGATAAATACTTGTTGATTGCTGCCCAAAATGGAATCCTTCAAAAAGTAAACTCTTCAACAAGAACTGAGATATATAATGGAAAAGTTACTAACTCTATTATTGACCATATTCTAGTAAGAATACTGAAGTGGCAATGTGATGTCAAAGTACTAGATACAAAATTTGCAGATCATAATCTAATTGAATGTTCTTTAAAATTAGTAAATGACAATGGATATAAGACGAATATAATTAATGAGACATCTGTTATTAATAACAGGATGGTTAATTGTCTAATTAAGAAGTATAACTGGAGCAATATTATGGAACTAACAAATTGTGATGAAATATACAACCTATTGGTAAATGGTTTTAAAGAAATATATGAAAAAGCTACAATTAAAAAACCACAAAAAAGTAAAAGCAAAAAACCATGGATAACGGAAGAAGCGTTAGATTTAATTAAAGCGAAAGATAAATTATGGAAACAATGCAAACTTTCTAACTTTCCCAAGGAGTTACTACAAGAGTACAAAGAACTAAATAACACTGTCAATTCAAAACTTCGTAGCTTAAAACGTACCTATTTCATGAAATGCTTCCATAAAAACACCAAAAATGCTAAAGAACTCTGGCATTTGATCAACGATTTAAGAGGTAACAGAAAAATAGAAAATATAAAAACGAACCATTTTATAGAAAAAAATGTTGAAGCTTTCAGTAAAAATTTCAAAACACAAGTGGATAAAATTAGACAAACAATACTGAAGACTGACCAACATGTTATAAGAGATGAAAGTGTATGCAATACGATAATACTAGATGACATAGAGGAAACGGATATAGTAAGAATAGTAAATAAATTACCTATTAATAAAGGCCCAGGGATCGATAGGATTCGACCGAGAGATATTAAGACTAATTTAAAAACTCTACTAAAACCTTTAAAACATCTATATAGTGCAATATTAAAAAATAAAAATATTCCCAATGCAATGAAAAGAATCAAAATAAGACCTATACATAAAAAAGGTAATAAGGAGGACCTAAATAATTACAGACCTATTGCAATATCATCATATTTGATGAAAATATTAGAATACTGGATAAAGGAAAAACTAGAAATTTTTTTTAGTAAATATAATATATTCCATAAGGAACTCTATGGTTTCAGAAGAGGGATCTCTACCCAAACCCTCCTTTTAGATCTGAATGACAAACTAAGCTATGCATTTCACAAAGGATTATTTGCTACTTTGGTCTTTCTAGATCTGAATAAAGCATATGATATGGTAGATCATACAGTATTAACATATAAGCTACATAATTATGGTATTAGAGGAAGCTTTTTAGATATTATCAAAAATTTTCTGAGTAATAGAGAATACATAGTATATTTTAAGGATAAAATATCATCTAGGACTCAAATGGAATGCGGTATCCCCCAAGGCTCAGTTTTAAGTCCTTTCATGTTTAATGTTTTTATGAATGATTTACCCAATTGTACTGATGATTCCCTAGTTTATTTATACGCAGATGATATAGCCATATTAACTATGCACAGAAGCGAACAGCTGGCACTTAAGATAACACAACAAAATTTAATGAATGTGGTTGAGTGGATACGGGGTAATATGTTAAGTTTAAATATTCAGAAAACCCATTTAATGAGATTTAAAATTCCCCACAAGAATTATATAAATTTCTTTGAAGAAAAAATTTATATTCATGAAATACACTGTAATAGATCTTCAGCATGCACATGTCCAAAAATAAATGATGTCAATAATTTCAAATATCTTGGAATATATTTTGATGCCCAGCTAAATTGGCATACACATATTTCCTCTCTGAAATTACTATTACATAAAGTTATATGTCTAATGTACCATATCAGTCCTTATTGCCCTATTTACATTAGAAAAATGATGTATAATTCGTTATTTGAATCACGTATTCGTTATGGCTTATTATTGTATAAATTTGGAATAGAGTTTAAAGATATTATTAAGATACAAAATAAAATCATTAAACAAATAACATATGGCACTAAATTACAAGAACATCCAATAGATCTTCAATATAAGGAATTAAAAATTTTAAAAATCGAAACTTTATTTGAATATATGGTTTTCACACAAAATTATTTTTCGAAAAATTACTTAAAACGTAAAAAACAAGAATATTCTTTAAGGAAGAATATAAATTTTGACATACACCAAATTTTTAATAATTATGGAAAGCGAGAAAGGCAATACTATGTTCCATACTTGTTTAATAATGTACCAGAATGGATGCTAAATTTAACATCCTTTAATTTAATTAAGTCTAGTTTTTTATATTGGAAAAACACAAAATGTAAACTCAAAATTAGATAAAAGAAGTCTTACGAAAAATGTTTTTCGTTATATAATAAATGGAATAATTTATATTTATTTAAAAATTGTATATACTGAGGTAGACCCGTTTTTTACATCCATACAAGCCCAGAAAGGGCTTCGGATTTGGGTTTCGAAATTGGCCTCTAGAAATATTATAAGAAAGATTTGATTACCATGTCGTTGTAAAAATCTTGGTAAAAAAAGTAAATTTAAATTTTGTAAATGATTCTTGTAAATTTTGTAAAATTATCTTGATTGATTGATTGATTGATTGATTATTATTATTATTATTATTATTATTATTATTATTATTATTATTATTACTTTCGGTCTAACATATTTGTGACAAAAAGTGAAGATCAGAGAAAGAAAGGTGTACATTCAAAATATAATATTTATGTAGTTATAATGTAAAATATGTAATAGTTAATACAACAAATATAATCTTATCTAAACTCAAGCTAACAAAGTGCAAACTTTAATAAAATCCATAATGTAATGTATGTAAAAAAATTGCTTATTAATTTGGAAAAATTACTTGTGATTATTAGATTTATTATTGTTATTTGTGAACTTTATTTGTATTTTGTATTAAGTTGAATTTGTTTTTGTATATTATTAAGTTTTTTTTGTTTTTTTTGTTCTTGGTTATGTAACTTTTTGTCCATATAATTCCATACAAACCTTATAGTAGGCTTCAGGATTTGGGATGTACATATGAATGTTGAATTGTATAGAATTTTAAATAAATAAATAAATAAAAAAATAAATAAATAAATAAAAAAATAATAAAATATAAAATAAATAAATTATTATTATTATTATTTATTATTATTATTACTACATAAATATTGATGGCATTTTACCAAGTAACTTTAGGTGTTGGTCTTCCAGTCACTGTTGCCTCAAACACTGCATTTCCTTTTGGCATTATCTTCCTATCCATAGGGGGTGTGATTTCGGGTGGAACTGAAATTTTAAACAAGATAGAAATGTTTATATAGAATGGCCAATATTTCAAACTTCTAAATTTAAATAATGCCTCTTGTATAATTTATTGATGAGTATTGTGTGTAATCTTAATAAATAACTATTGTGAACTAGCAATTTTTTTCATATCATCATACGTTGTAAAATATCTCCATGTTAAACTACACTAACAAGGGATGTACATATATTGTATGATGCATTTTTTTTGGAAGTGATATCATTGCTTTCAAGTAAAGTGGATTCATGCATATTGTTGAGTACTGGAAGAAATAAGTTAAGAGCACAATAATACACCTACGCACTGTTTTAAAAATGGAGTCATTGTATGGCTGTATGTGCTCAAAGTTCTCGGTTTATTTTGAAAGAAACAAAATTTAGCATTTTCTTATTTTGCAAGCATCAATAGTAGCTTGAGATGAGTAACATATTTAATTTAGTGTGAATCCGTGTAGTACATATTCGTGTAATTCACTTGTAAGTCAAAATGCCGGTCCAAGTTCAGGCACTAAAGTAATCTTTTAACTTAAATAATCTTGTGAATAAATTAAACATTTTATTATCAGCTTAAAAGCATTCTAAACTCTGGCATAATACTTTGGGCTGACTTGAATTATGAAATTCGCTCTGTGCCTAATTTAGAAATCTTTAAATCAAGACTGTTGAATTTTCTTTCCAATCGCTCCTTAATGGATTAACCCCCACCCCCTTCCTCCTCCCTTAGCTCCCTCTTCCTTTTGAATTTTGGCCTAATTCATGAAAATTGTGCTTATTTGTTTCACTTAATTATTATTATTATTATTATTATTATTATTATTATTATTATTATTATTATATTATATTATTTATAAAAGCAGCATATTATAGATGGAAAGAATATTATTAATTATTTTGGCAAAGTATTATATTGCTAATCAAGTAATATTGTCATTTTGTCTATAGTATAGTATTGTGAAATTTTAGTTTTTTGTAGTTACATGTATTTCTTGCAATGTATCATATTATCCCGAAGCCTCATATATGGCTTGTATGGGATAATATGATAC
>JAHWFO010009248.1:741495-827569 GCA_023313115.1 Rhysida immarginata | reverse complement strand
AAACTAACGTCAGGTTTCGGCGCATCTTTGTTGGGTGAACACACTGTTGATGTGAAGTTGGCATTTGGGAATATAATTTAACCTTCCGTCAGGCACAATACTGTTAGGCACATCTTCAGGCGCAATGAGCCTGTTAGGCACATTCCATTAAAAGATCTGATTGTAACCATAAGACTTTTTCTTTATTTTTTAAATCATCCTTCCATTAAAGAAAAACATTTTTTAAGAGTTTCTGCTAAATTAAAACATAAGTGTTATAAAAAAAAATGACAAATTCAAAAAATTTACAAAAGCAGTATAATAGAGAGGTGCAATGTGCCTGGTAGGCCATTACAGGAAACACGTGTCTTGTTATGAATACTGTTATATATTTACAGTATTTATTTGTTAAATGAATAAGATAATTCAATTTAGTGAATCGATTTTGAAAAAATACATACATCAGAAACTTTGCAAAATTATCCGCAATGTGCCTGACAGATCACTTTTATCACTATCCTCACTCAAAAAATTTTTGGCATAAATTAATGGATAAGTATGAAAAGGTCACTAGATAAGAGACAGCTACTCAAAGTTGCAAGTGTTTCTGGCATCTAGGAGGGTGAAAGCGAACTATAATATGAGACCTGTGTCTATTAGATCAGTTGCACCCGACGGAAGGTTAAAAATTACTGCTGTCAAAAACAGCTTTCATCTATAAATGCAACAAAGGTCGATGTTAGATGCCATTTTGTGTGATGTCAATGTCGTTTCGATGCATCTTATTTAAATGAGTCCTTTTCAAATTGCTGTGGATGGAAAAGTAAGATAATAACTCAAACAACAACAAATTAACCCCCCTTTCCCCCCGAGGAGGGTATAGGAAAGTAGCGGAAGCCCTGAGATCATCTACTTCCTCCCCTTTTAATCAAAAAAATTGATTTTCTCTAACATAATATTTAGGAAATCTCCAAAGATGTGTTCGTGTGTGAATCCTAATTACAATCACTGTAAACTCATCCCAATAGTGATTCCTTCCAGACTGATGCTCAGTGGTTTCTCCAGAGTGATTCTCTCCCAAGTCATGCCAAGTAGTCTCTCTGTCTGTGTGTATTTTGCTATATGTCCTTCTTTCGTTTCTCATCATTACCAATGGAATGACACATCGCATGCCGCATGTTGCTATTAGAAAACAGTTTTCATATTATTTTCATATCAATTTTGTAATAAATTGTTATCACGCTGATGATGACAACTTTGTCGTCAAAATGTACATACATGGTGAGAAAATAATTTTGTGGATTGTGTGGCTTTTCCTGTTACTACTAGTTTACATACCTATATTACTTATAGTCCCCTCTAACTCTTGCCCCCATAACTTCTACGTCATTGAATTAATTCAAACTAAATAGTGAAGTAGGCCATCTCCATAGTAAGCTACATTCCAAATTTCAATCTGCTAAGTCAAAACTTGTAGAAAATATGAAGAATAATAGTTATTAAATAAAAATGAAAAATAAAATAATAATTAACAATTAACAAAATAATTAATAAATAATAAGTAAAATCAAAATAAAACTAGAAATATAAAATCAAAATAAAACTAGAAATATAAAATCAAATAAATTTCTAGTTTTATTTTTAATTTTAATTAGTTTTTAATTATTTGATTTTATATTTCTAGTTTTATTTTGATTTTACTTATTATTTATTAATTATTTTGTTAATTGTTAATTATTATTTTATTTTTCATTTTTATTTAATAACTATTATTTATTGTATTCCAGGGTTTTTGAGTCTCGTCCTTTTCTCTTATAAATATCCGTTCATAGAAAATATGAAGGGGATAGATGGACATTGTAAAACCAATAAATAGCTCCATTATTCCACTACTTAATAATTTAAAGTGCTTGTCTTTAATTCATTACATATGTCATAATATAAACGCAGCTTCTGCAATGGGTCAACAGACAAAAATACTTGGGGAAAAAACTGAATCAGACAGGTGATGGTCCTTTAGTTATAGTTTCTCCATTGTCAGAACTCTAACCTTTACTTCAACATTCTTATAATTCACATGAGGCAATACAGCTCTTACAAATTATTTGTCTGCACATTCTTGATGAAAGTCCAAACATCTGTTCAATTTGTTTGAGGCATCTACTTATACCATCATTGAAAAATTTAGTGTCAAGCCCCCAAAGCCATGCATAACAACTTGCAGAAGTGCCTTGTCTGAACAGATGATCTACCTCTTTAATGGTTTGAATAGATGAAAAACGTGTTTGTTTGTTAAAAAAAAAACAAAAAAAAAACTTGAATTTTATGTTGTTTCACTTTCAGATCATGTTAAAGATTAAAATATAACCAACAGTTAAAGCCAGAAAATACTGTAACTGAGAATATTGTAAAGCTACAGAAAAATATAAAGCAAAGTAAACTGACCATTTTATATCTGGTTTTGGGTTGCCCAAAATTTTTGCCTCAAATACAGTGGGTTCTTTAATAACAGTTATTGTGTTTTGCAGTTTCTTAATTAACACAGGATCTTTTGCATCTGCAGGTGCTGCAAGAAATCATAAGATAATATAATTATAAAATGTGCATGAAATACTCTTCACCATTAGTCAATAAGACTTTTGTTATATACTGCATATTTTTTTAGGGAAAAATTGACATTTAAATGCAATGGCATATATATTTTTATGAACTGTTACAGAATTAAAAGCAAATCCAGACTGATTAGAATGGAAATCCGTTATCATTATCATAACAGGTTCTTACTTTTAATTTTTAGTTTGCCTTCGGTAGTTGCTTCACCAAGTTTATTTTTAATAGTACATTTGTAACTGCCACTATCTTCAATGACTGTTTCTTTAATTACAATGCGATGACTGTGCCCTTCTTTTACAATCTTTACTCTTTCAGATGAAGAAAGGGCCTGATCATTTTTAAACCTATATTCAAATTAACATAAAACATGAAATACAACAAAAATAAACACTTCTAGAAATATTAAAAATTACATTCAGTACTGAAATTAAAGAAAATTTACCATTTAACCTCAGGTTCAGGAATGCCTTCCACATTAACTTCAATGTCGGCCTCTAAACTTAACCATGCATCAAGATCACTAAGACCTTTTTTAAAAGTAGGCTTTGCTGAAATATAATAAATTTTATTTCAATATATTAAATATTTTTATATTATTTTTTGTTGTTATTTTATAAGATCTTTTTCAATAAATAATTATTCAAGCGTTCACATTTATAATGACTATTTAACAGTAATAACATGAAAAAACAGTGTTTGATAAAATCATGCATTTAAAAAGCAGAACTGGGAGAAAACTGAATTCAAAGATATTTTGATTTTCTACAGAAAACATCTAATGTGCAATGAATCTATTGCAAAGTAATATGTACATAATTCTGATGTCTTTATTGTTAATTTTTATCATCTATAAAATAAAATAATTCAGTTGAATTATTACAGAACTTTTCATATGTGCCATATGGGATTGAAAAAATACTGATATCTGCTCATTGGACAGTTTAGTAATAATTTTGTGAATAATGTAAGGAAATGCTAACCATCTAAACTTTTCTACAGAATCTTTCAGTTTTCAATAAAATCTATTTGAGTAATATTAATGTTAATAACCTCAAATTAAGTATATTGAATTTTAATGACAGTAAATATCATTTTGATTTTTCAGTTCTATGTATATTTACGAGGGGCAGTCAAAATGTTCCCAGAATGATGGTATAGCATTCTAATGGTAGAACACATAGCAACGCTTACCCAATCTCCTCCAGAGTAGCACCCTTGCAACCATACACATTTGCTCCATCAAATCTGGCATTCTTGGAAGCATCGGTGGAAAGCTTCTTGCAGAATCTTCAGAGCTCAGCTGTTGCATTCAACTTGATGTCCCCTTGAGGCCCATTTTCAGAGTCGGGAACAGCCAAAAGTCACTAGGAGTACAATGGCTGAGGGAATGACAGGAAAGTTTCTGTTAGCAAGGAATTGCTGCACAACCAGTGATGTGTGGCTCAGTATGTTATCATGACAGAGAAACCACTGTCCCTGCCATTTGTTGTGTCGTTTCCTCCGAACCACAAACTTGCTTGTAGAAATGGCCCGTAACAGCCCAATTTGCCCATGAACTTGATGTCACATACTGTTTGAATTGCGGCATTGCCACGAACCACCATCACTCATGTCTACTTCAAATGAAACAGCAATGAAATGATACACTGAAACCTGTCAAGCCTTATGTGCAGCTTTATTGCTGTTTGCCCTTCCACAAAAGTGGGATTGCTATCTTATCATTCATTCGCCGTCTGTTGAAGAATTCTGAGAACTTTTTAACTACCCCTCATTATCATAAAAGGCTAGGATGGCCCACTAGTGTATTTTAAATTTACTGATGTGTTATCGATCTAGACTAGGGATCCCAGACGTCACAGTTTTCCCAGGACAGTCCCAGTTTTTCATAAGTTGTCCCGGTGTCCCAGAAACATTTATTCGGGATGCTAATTGTCCTGACATTTGATTGTGTTAAAATCGTTTGCATCTTAAAAAAGATAAACATGATTAAATTATTTTTTGACTAAGACCAACGCATACACACTTCTCTGCATGGCACGGAGTGGAGCAACCGAGAGATTGCTGGTTGTCTAGCAAGAATAATGCCAGCTGTCTTTAGTGCTTACATCGCGTCAGCAGTTTTGAGGAAGCACGTGCTTGTTGCCACAAGATTGACATAAACAGTCGAGCTTGAAAGAAATTACTGCGTGTGTTTTCATAATCAGGTAAATGTTTGAATGAAAATAGTCACTTAGTGATTTTGTTAACAAACGCGTTTCTAGCCATTATCATAATCATGTATAGGTCTATTCATGTAGCATGTTTAGCATTCTGTAGTAAAACTTTCAGATGATGCATCTCTATATATGTGCTTCTATGCTAAGCTAGTGTTTTTTAATTACCCAGATTTTACCAGGATTTGTCGCTGATAGCTCTCGAATCGCTCGGAGTTTTTTCAGATACGAATCACAGATTGCCAGATTCAATATGGCATTGTCCACAGTGCAAATAAAAATAAAAAATTAAATTTAATAGAATAAAAGCGCACACACGAAACATTTAGATGTAGAGCCTATAAGCAAAAAATTAAAAAGAAGGCTTAAAAATTAAAAATATCTTATGAAACTTGTCTTAGGAGTCTTACATGAAACTTATTTCTCAGGTTTCTTTTTTTGTCCCAGTTTTTGTTTTGAAAATCAGGACACTGTTTTAAATGTCCCAGTTTTTTGTTTTGAAAATCTGGGATCCCTAATCTAGACAGACTTCAAGAAGTTCAAATAGATTATTGAAGTGAAAGCTTTAATGAAATGCAGAAGTTGTATAAATAATCCATTATGGAGACTAATATTGCTGAATAAATAAATAATAAATAAACAAAATAAATAAAGTTTTCACCCTTTTGTTGTACACCGATTTTTTGTGTTTTCTTTCTATTTTTAAAATTTTAAACATACCCGCGATAATACTTTTCCAAACCACTTATCCCTGAAAGTGTCTTTAAACAACATAAATATAATCGAATTGCTTCACCCTGATCTTGTTAATTCCTATTGTGTTTCTCAAAGGTGATGGACAAAATATAAGATGCCTATTGTTTACAGTTGAAGTTTAATGTGAACATTTTTTTATTTAAATTCATTGATATTCTAAACATTTTTTCATTAACATATAAAAATTATATAGATAAATAAATAAAAATTAGAGCAAGGCAAAAAGCACACAAGCAAGCAAAGAAAAAAACATGTTAGTTGTAAAACACAGCAAGCTTAAAAGAATTAAGAAATGCTTATGAATGAGGCATTTCTCACAAAATTACATCTTACCTTATTGCTTATCCTGGGTATTGGAAAACACAAAGAAGATATAATGATAAGTCAGAGAAATAAAAAGGATTTACTAACATTATTTATTAGCAAAGAAAAGTTGTCAAGAAAATTCTACAAACTAAGACAAATTTATTGTTATAATTTGTTTACATATTTTATGAAAATTCGTCTCAGAAATTTTTAGAGAAAACAGAAGGCACTGGAAGATTACTTGTACTACTAAGACAGTTAATACTTTATCTAAAAGCAAATATATAATGATATAAAAAGGGTCCTAAAAGATATGGGAACAATACATTTTATTTAGTATACAACATTGAAGTCACATTAAGATGAATTTTGTTTAACTGAAGCGAACATATAGAAGAAGCACATTTATATGCTCTGTATCAGTTTAACAGGAGACATTTGGTCTGACATTATAACAGTTGACTTGTTACATAAACTGTTTCATGAAAGTGTAACAATCAATGTTAAGATTATCAATATTTAAACTGAAACAGAGAAAATACAAACATGGATCAAATAAAAGTGAGACTTTCTCTTCTGTGTGCTTAATTTTTAATGGAACCAGTGACTGGTCTAGAAGGGGTGGGTGGGGATGTCAGGAGTTGAAATACCACCTATGATGTCTGAGCAAGAAGTTCACCCTTTAACTGCGCAACGCAATATAATCAAATTTCTCACTCATGAAGGCATCAAACTGGTACCAATTTTACGGAGATTGGCAACACAGTTCAGGGATCGAACACTGTCAAGGGCTTGTGTGTTTCTTTGGCATAAGAAGTTCAAGAAAGGTTATGAACACATAGAAAATGAGAGCCATGAGCATTATGGAGCAGAATCTTCCTCATATTCATCTGGTTTTTCTCCTCTGAACACATTTCTTCTGAGGATATTTTTAATTGCATTTTATCGGATTTTGATTTGTCATGGTACTTACCAGAGTCACTGTTTTTTAGTGAGTCATTTGAACATACCATTCGCCAGCTTCTTGCACACAACCGATATTTTATGGTTTCTGAAATTTGTAACAGGTCTAAATAAGTTACAGGAGCTGTCAAGCCATTATCACAAAGGATTTAGAATTTCATAATGTGTGTGCCCAGTGGATCCCTTATCTTTTGATTGCAGAGAAGAAGTTGGGACATTTGCAAGTCTGTGAGTGGCTCTCAGCATGATGAAGAAGAAGGGGAACATTTTTATCTCTTTGGGTCACTGAAACTAGCACTAGGATGTGAATGATTTGATAATGACAAGGGAGTGGAGGGCTTCATGCACAATTGGCTGCTGGTACAACCTTCTTCGTTTTATGATGATGCTATCAAAAACCTGCCAATACACTGGGGAAAATGTTTTCCAAAGCAGGAGATTATGTAAAATATGTACATGATTATTTCTTAACAAATAAAAAAAAATTAAAAAAGGTCTCATTTATATTTGATCCACCTAGTATTTACCTTAAAATGCAACAAAAATTTAAAAGAATAAGTCAAATGAAATTTGATGCCTAAATTTTGTTATCACAGAAAAGTGTAGTGCAAAGCAAGAAAGAAGTATTAGATTAAAGTTATATTACATAAATTTTCAATTAGTGGGGTTACATCATTAATATGCCCCAGCAGAGTACAATGTAATTATTCTTATACATGAAAGAGGCATATGAATATGATCCCTCAGTTAATGAATGCTGTTCCTGTGAAAAACTGAATTACATCATTAACTAAATCATTTATGTTGCCCTAATTAATTAAATAGTTAATCTTAACATGTTAGCCTTTGCTTGCTATAAACTGCTGTCACTTTTTTTTTTATTGTTGCTTGGGCTATAAATCTTCAAGATAATGAACTGATTTAATCTATTGATAAAGAATATAATGAATATTAAATCCTGAGTTAGTGGCACTGAATTTCCATTTTGATGTTTATATAATTCACAAGAATGTCTGTATTGATAATAAATACACTACACTACAAAACTGGAATGGATACTAAACAAATATGGGAAAAGTGAAATTTTATTTGTTTAACATCATGTTGGACTCCCTTCTGAGCATATTTTCTACAAAGTTCTGTTAACAGCTTCTGATTTTTGGATTCATTCCTGATGCAAAAACCTAGCAACATCAGCATTGGATTTCGGATGTGGTTCCCTGCCCTCATCACTTCAACTCTTCCCATAAATATTTGATTGGGTTAAGGTCAGGTCTCTATATGGGCAACAGAAGGTGACTGACATTCATGTCTGTGTGCCACTGCTTGACGGAAGTCAAACCATGACATTGTGCATTATCATCCAGAAAGTAACAATCCTCATTACCAAAAATTTCTTAAGTATGGGAAGCACCCGATTGTCTAAAACATCCTTGTAAGCTTCAAAGTTCAAATTGCTTTTTAACCACGTGATGGGTCAGAAGTCATACCATGAAATACACCATCACACCATGACTCCACCACTATCAAACTTCATGACTGGAATGATGCACTCAGGTCAATGGGCTTTCCCTGATATTTACCATACCCAAATACATTCATCCGACTGGAACAGAGTGTAACACGATTCGTCACTCCACAAAATGTTTTTCCACTCTTTGATAGTCCAATATTGGCATTCCACCACTGGAGTCTGGCAGCCTTGCTATTTGATGAGATGTTTGGCTTGTGTGCAGCTACACATATGTGAATATCAAGTGCATGCAGTTTTTTCCACAAAGTGTTGTAAAGCACACTGATTCCTGTTTCCTGTTGGAATTCCATGTTGATAATCTGGGTGGTCTCTTGTGGATTTTATGATCCTTGCACTTCAACACTGTAATATAGAGTCCAAGATGTAATTTGTGGAGCTTTAATGCTGCATAATGAAAAAGCAATATTGATGAAGAATATATTGACTTATACATGAATATGGGATTTTGGTCCACTTAAAAACCATCTTGGTGGCCAGCATTTTCCAAATAACAACAAATTGAAAGTGAAGTGCAAAATGGCTCAGCCAACAAAGCCCAATTTTCTATTAAGAAAGTATGGAAGGACTAGAACATCAATGGGATAAAAAGCATTAACAAAAGTGGGGATAATATTGAGGAATAAGAATATAATAATTTGCATTTCTAGCTGTGTTTCACATTCCTATCCCAGTTAGTATATTTTAAATCACCATTTGTGACTTACTGACTTCCCTCATATATTGTTGATTTTTTTTTAATTTTTTTTTTTTATTGCAACTGTCTGCAAAGACCACCGGTTGCAGTAAACACTTTTCCTTGGTCCCATGAGTGATTGATTTACACAGATTTTACTGTGTTATATAATCAAAGTTTATTGAAATTTAAATGAAATGTAAAGAAGTACATTGCTCAAAGGCAACAGGTTAAGATTAGTAATTTTCATTTTATTTTGAAACTTTTTCTAAATAAAACGGGAATTTAAGAGGAACAGCATATGGATACTGACGGATAAAGAGAATAAAATTTAACAAGAATAAAATAAATTAAGATCTTCACTGTGTATAGTTTAATAAGGCTCACATGGCATGTGTTTTGGTGATAACCTTTGTCAAACATATGATGATATTGAGACATTACTAGATGTAGGTCATGACAGATTCAGACATTGCTGTTTAAATCTGTGTGTTTAATTTGTCTCTTAATTTGTCTATGGCAACGTGTAGAGTGTGATCGCAAAAAGAAAAGGGAGAGGAGATTCAGGATAAAGAAGGGGCAGAATTAATGGAACGAAAAAATAAAATCCAAATAAAATCCAACAAGGGGATTGGTCGAGATTTCTTCCTGCACAAAAGGCAAGCAATAACAATAGAGGTTCAGCGATGATGCTAAACGCAAGCACAAGTGATGGTGAAGCAACTTACTCATGGAGATAAACTCTATAGCAATGCTGTGCATGGAAAATACTGTGATGCATACAATTGCTGAATGGAACTGTTAGCAAAATACTCGGTGAAAATTTAGTAAGTGCAGTGAATATACATGACATTGTGTAAGTTGAACCAGACAATGGAAATTGAGCATGCATTTACGATATGAAAACTACACGGACAACGCAGTGTATATTAATTGATGCTTCTGGGAGCAGTAAGAACGGCAAACTTCACTGAATGTCAAGGAGCAGGTGCTATTGGCGACTTTGATCTGGCAGGGATAATTACTTTTTACCAGTCTTTAGCGAGAGCAGCCAAGTTGGTAAAAGGGGCAGCCAGGAAAATCCACGATGGTGCACCAGCAATGGAGCTCAGGAGAAAACCAATGCTTGACAGAGCGATCAACAGCATTGGAGATCGTAATAATTGTGAGAATTAAGTGACAACATGTACAACTTGTATTTCACTGAGAGACATCGGCTGAATAGGACATTCAGATAAGTGATGACAATAGTTAGACTAAAGACTACCAGTGCCAGACTACATTAAGCATTCAAAGAAGTGCACGCAGTTTCAATTAAGTGACTATTTGTTGATCTCGCAAAAAGGGGAAGAATCTTATTTTGTAATCTGATTTGAACTATTATTTAGTGAACATTTAACTGTCATATTTTATTAAATGTCATATATACACTGACTAGCCAGATTATGATGTCCACCCAATCAGTACTTTGTTGGGTCACCTTTTGGCTTCAATCCTGCAGTGATTCTTCTTGGCATTGATTCCACAGATGTTGAAAGGTGATGCAAGAAATCTGACACCATGCCTGATGAATAGCACTGTCCAGTTGTGTGAGTTTTGATGGCTGTGGAACCAGCTGCCTGCTCTTTTAACTTTGTCCCACAAATGCTCAATTGGATTGGGATCTGGTGATTGTGGGGGCCACCTAAGCAACGTAAAGTCTCCTTCATGTTCTTGAAACCACTCCTGCACAATACGAGCACCGTGGAAAGGCACATTGTCTTGTTGGAAGAAGCCATCTCCATTGGGATACACCATCAACATGATAGGATGAACTTAATCAGCAATGATACTTAGATAGGTTGTTTCACACGAATTAAAGGGCCCAAATTTTTCCCGGAAAACATGCCCAAACCAAAAAACCCCCCCCCCCCCCCCCCACCAGCTTGAAGGGTTCTACTCATGCTTCCATGCAATTTCCACCAAATTCTCACTCTGTCATCTGTATGATGCAACTGGAAACTTGATTCATCGGACCACATCACTTTTTTCCAATGCTCAACTGTCCAAACCTTGTGTTCCTGTGCGAATTGGAGACCTTTTATCTTGTTAACTGCAGACATCATAGGTGTTTAAACAGGTCTTCTGCTTCCATATCCCATACAATGTTGTGTACGGTTATAGTGCAAAAGAGATCATTTGAGAGGATCCCTGATCAAGATCTGCATAATTCGATGCACTGTTGCCCTTCTGTTATCTTGTACCAGTCTTGCCACTCTCCGTTCTGCCCGAACACTGACTAGTTGCTGACGGCCATAACGCGCACGTTCAGACCCAGTTTTTCGGCTGACAGTCCAGTCTTTAAACACTTTAATTACAGCTGCTCTGTTGATACTCGCACCATGGCTCCGAGCAAACAATCATCTGATGTTCAAAGGCTGTTAAATCGCATTGTTTACCCATATCTTCAGAAACAAATCACTTCTACTGTCATGGTAAATAACCTGCTTCCCTTTTATAATGGTCTGGCCCTCTAGCAACTTCAAAGTGAAATAATAACTAATTTTCCTACAAACGTCAGGTGGTCCTAATAATCTGCATTTAATTACATTAAGTAACTAACAAACTAATCAATATTCCTCATTATAAGAATTAAAGTTTTAAATAAAGAGTTTTGCTTACAGTAGCAGACATCTTTCCTGATGTGGTAAATGACATATCCTATTAATTAAGTTGGAAATAGTTGTTAAGAGAATGGAGTTGAGTGGCAGAGCTTGAATCAAATTATCAATTAAGAACCAAAATTAAGGTTATTGCAGACACGAGAATTTGCATAACACTATATGAGGTAAGAAAACATTATCTGCATGAAAGCATGGTTGGGCATTTTGTGTAAGGGATTGCTAGGCAAATTAGAAGGGGCGCATGATAAAGGGATAAAGGAAAGAGTGAAAGTATCCCATCTCACTGGTTCACTTGACCAGAAGAGAAACCCACCCCACCACAATATAATACCCTGAGTGGCTGTCCAACTTTTTAATGACTCAATAAGTTTCTCTATCATGTTTGACTAAGGTATAAATCCATTAAAATGCTATCCTTAACTAAATAATGTCAACTATCAAAACTAATTTTTTTTTCTTGTTTTAAAATAGAATATACAGATTTTTTAAAAAGCTATTAATTTCTTTCCTTGGGTAAACTTGTTTCCATTTAGCTACCTTTATCTTTACAATGCAATTTTAAAAAAATATAAAATTCTTGTCCAGCAAGGCCCAAATTTCCTATTGTATGTGAAAGTAGAGAATAATTTTTTTCATAAAACAGTTGATCAAGTGTTTACCTCCTCCTTCTACTACTTCACTCTCTAATGGCAGCGAACATGGTTCAAGAGATTCTAATTTGGAAGGAAAAAAAAAAAAAAAAGCAATGAAATAATATAATATTAAAAAAAATGTTTACTTATTTTACATTAATTATCCAAATTCTAATGAACAATATTTTAAAATTCCATTATTAACAGCTTTATAAATTAATGAATAAGAGTTCTAGGTCTGTTTGTCTCATAAAAGTCTGACAATAATTACAAATAAAAACATTCAGAAAATATTCTCAATTTATGGCAATACAGGATTACATCAATTATCGCAGTTTTGATTATTGCCATTCTCGATTTATCACAGTTTATAATTTGACACCAAAATTCCAATTATTGCGCTCCAAATTTGAATTATCGCGACTACATTATGCAGCCAAGTACATATTGAACGAGAGTTACGTTTAATTCGAGTTGCCACTCTCCAGGTAGAGCTCTCGTAGCGCTTCGTTTTTATCTGACGGCACTCGATAATTAAATAGCAAAAAATAATAAAGAAAATTTCATGGCCTGGACTCGGACCAGGGGCCTTGGGGTTATGGTTAGGCCATAATATACCAACATATTTAATATTATATGCTAATTTTGTCTGAAGTTCGTCAAACCAAAGTTCTTTTGACCCGCCCTCCCTCCCATCGTTGTAGTGCTAATTTTGTATAATGCTAAAGGGAAGATATTTGACACCATTGAGGAGATCAAGAAAAATTCGCAGAGGCAATTCCAAAAGAAGCATTCAAGGACTGCTTCAGAATGTGGAAATATCACTGAGACCTCTTTGAATGTAGGTTGAATTCAAGGAACAGAACTTTTTAAACAGATCTTTTATGATAATTTATAGAATATTTTCTTGACATTGCATGGATACCTTTATAAGATATCGTCAATGCCTAACTGACACCAAATACTTAAACCTCATTGCTGACCAAATGCATGGACATTGTGGTCCAGCAGAGTGACAATAATCTTTCAGCATCACAATACTTAATGTCAAAAGGACCAAATTGATTTGATATCAATTTTTAACTAACTGTATTGATTTTGTATTGAATTTGAAAATGGATTGGCATGACCAATATTATCTACTTAAGATTTAAATGCTCCTCTTACCTAAACTTTTGTTCTCTTTTGTTTCATCTCTCTTGTCTTGCTCTATAGGTTGCACTTCTGTTGCTGCTGTACTATCTTCAGTTGGTTCTGCATTTGAATTCTCTTCACTGATAATTTCTAAAACTTCATTGCTCACTTCTGTAATTTTCAAATGTTCTGTTTCTGTATTAATAGTTTCTTCAGGTGGAAATGGATGCTGCTCACTAATTTCAGCAGTACTTGGAGTCTGCACAATATACTCATCTTCAGGATGGTGTGTTGGCACATCAAGTTTCATTTCTGGAATTTCAATATCTTCTTCAATAATTTCCCGTTCTATTTGTGCAACTACTTCATCAATGCATTTGGTTACAACCGTTTCTTTTTCTTCTAGCCACCAATCTTCCTTTTTATCCTCTTCGATTTCCTGTGATTTTGGAGGATCATCAGATGTGTCATCGGGATTAGCAAGTGATTTTCTATGATCAGTATTAATTTCAACAATTTTTTGTTCACTGTCATCTGTATAGATTTCTGAAAAAATAAAAAACGCATTAAAAAACTAATCAATGCTTTAATTTACTTGATTAACATGTACAAATGCAGTTTTCAACAAATTAGGAAATGATAACCTCTAATTCACAAAGACAGGAAAGTATAGAAATACTGGATAGGCATTTCTAAGCCAGAGAAATAGAAATATCTGCTTCAAGATGAAGATATCATCTTATCTGGTATTTCTGCATTTTCTCTGTCTTTATGGATTAGAGGCTAACACTTTATAGTAACAAATTCTTATTTTATTTTTTTTAATTTTCTGGGGCTAATCCTCTATTAAATATTAAAACCTTCATCTTCATGATATTTTATAAATCAAAGTCCTTCAATATAATTAGCTAAAATTGTTATGATTATTTAACTTCTTTATTTGACATTTTCAAATTTGCTCTAACAAACATGGAAAATTGCTGATATATTGCTTAAGTTTGCAAATGGACAGGATTTCATAGTCTGCTGATATTTATAACTTGTTTATTATTTATTAAATTTTGAATGTTAATTATGATAAAGTATGTGCTCCTGCTAAATATTAAACAATATACAAATTAAATGTTAAAAGCCACAGACAATCAAAAGGAAACAATTAACCTGAAAAGATGTTCAAGATTATACATGTACTGTATAGTGAATGGAAGCCTAGATGGTATGTATATCGTTTTGGTCAAATTTCAAATGTTTAATGATATCTACATCTATTGTTAACTTTCACCCTTTAATTGTTCTTTACTTTCATTTAATATCTTTGTAATCTATACATTATTTGTATCACATTTGATTTTAAATGCCATCTTCTCTTTTTTTTTTTTTTTATTCTCTGATGATGGTAGGCAATGAAGCCGAAACCAATAACATGCTTTGGTTATTGTTCAACAAAAACAATGTATTGTAAAGCTTCTATTCTCTATATTGAAAAGTAAAGTATATAGACCAATTGTATCCATGACTGTTCAAGATTGACTGACTGGTGTTGCTATTCTAATTACCAAAAGAGGAGGTATTTAGAATGTGACAGTAAGATGCAGGGTTGACTGAGAATGATAGGAATATGTGTTATTTGTCCCAGGCCTCAAACATAAAGGGACTATGATAAGAGTCTATTTTTTTTTCTATGATAAGAATATGAAGAAACTTTTACACAATTTTCTTTTATTTTTTCTTTCCAAGTAATAAATTTTCCAGTGGAAAAATGGCACCAACTCGCTTTTAAGTATGAATAATGCTAACAATGTGTGAAGAAAGGAATAAGTTCATTTGGCAAAGAAAAAGCGGTGTACGATAAAATATTAAAAAAGTCAACCACTCTTTGACAAATAAAAATAGAAAAGTGGTTTAATTTTTATACTTTACTATATATAATTTGTTTAATTGTGACAATTAAGTTTAATAATATCATCATAGCACTGCATTGTAAGGGGCTCCATGCTTTCCAGCTTAAAAAATCTGAAATCATTTATTTTCTCTTAATAACCCATTTACCATAGTTCTTTTGCCCTACTAAATTCAAGCTAGCCCTGACAAGGCAAGCCCAATTTTTAGCCAATTTTTATGGGTAAAATCCATTATTAGGTTCGAGTCAATATGGTAGCTGCTCATTGGTTTGTTTGACAGCAGCAAACATTTTTATTCATTATAGTTTCTACATCTAACACATAAATGCAGAAACATTAAAAACAAGAAGAAGAAATAAATTATATATTTATTATACTGTGTAAATTACTTTCTACTGGCGATAAATTTTGAGAATATCCATGGTGAGGCAAAAATAATTAATAGTTATACAAAAATTGATTACAAGCCCTTACAATCGCCATAACGGAGGAAGCCTACATTTTGGATGTGTGTGACATTCCTTCCCTTCAGATGCAGAAAACTTATCTCAGCCTACATCTGGATTTGGTGCTCTGAAAGTGAACCCACAAAATATGGCACGAATAAAATTGATTTGGATGTCTCTGCAGGATTGTGGCTACATGCCATCATTGTCATTTTCACTGATGCGCTTGGATTTCCATGTTGATTTTAAGAACTATATGACTGACCCTCATATAAATAGCAAAATTTAAAAATGGTTTGCTTATGATTTAAATGTATCAAAAACTGAAGAAAATAATAAAGTGTGAAGCTAGGACTTTAACTTTAAAGCTGTATAAAAATTATAAACTAATTCTCTTCCTAATGGAAAAATGATGAAATAAATGCAGTGCAGTTTAATATTACCTGCTGTTTGAATAATTATTTTAGAATTAACTTCAGTGAAAATTCCATGCATAACGTCATCTCCTATGACACTTGAAATTTTGGTAGTTTTTTCAAGAGATAGGGAGCTAATTAATGTATTATTGTGATCATTTTTATCTGTTGTGATATGTAAAGAAGAAAAATATCAATATCTGATAGCATTGTATTAAAATTTTAAAATAAATAGTAACCAATTACAATAAAATGTACAGTAGTCTCACATTATACATGGTAGATAGATATATGACATACTTTGAACAATCAACAACTGCATATGGTATTTAGGAAATCCTTCCTATAGAATCTTAAACAATTCTATTGTTATTGAAGAAAAGAATGTACCTATATATTTAGGAGTATTAATAATAAACCTTCATATACTTTTTATTCATAATTATTAAAAGTTTTTCAACATTTTAATGTTCATGTATTTCTGACATAATGCACATTAAACATGTACATTAAAATTTATCTGGGGGGGTGCAGAACCCCCTCCTAAAAACCATATTTCCCCCAAAAAAATCTGCTTGAGGTCTGAAAAAAAGAATGAACTCAGCTCCCATCTCATTCCAAAAAGAAAATCCTGGGTCCACCCTTGAGTTTGACACAAACATTATAGATCTGTCATTAAGTTTATTTTAACTGGATTTCATCAAGTTTATCATGTTTATTAATAATAAGCCTTTATATTGTGTGTTCCTCACAAACAAATGTTACGATTGTATTAGTTAAAATTAATTTTTGAAAACTATTCATGCCAAGATAACCACTGGCTGATATCCAACATTTAAACCTTGATGTATCGTTCCCAGATATATCGTTTTCTCGGAACTGCTGTTGCTTTTCATTGGTCCCTGCACAACTGTTATTTAAAACATGATATTAAAAATTTGCATCCATCGTTCCTTGATCTATCATTTTCCCGCATCTATCATTAAGAATTTTTGGTCCCAAAGAACATTTTCCTGGGATGATTGTTTTTAAGCAAGGAGAAGAAGAGTTGGTTCTTGATGCCTACTGGCATTTAAATGCCTACGTGTTCAGAGATCAGAATCTCATGACATGTTGCATATTAAGTGTGATCATAAAAAATATTAAACATTATATACTATAGGCTTTCTATATTACATTACAGAATATTATTTTCACTTCTATGGAAGAAATCTATGATGAAGTGGAAAATTTATGAAGTGGGAAACAGAAATTGCGCGGAGAGGGGCAAGGTAAGTTGGTGATAATGATGATGATACTTAACCTGACTAGCGCTGACATTCACACAAGCACTTCATGGGTTTGAATCCATGAGAATGATGGTTAGAATTTCCTTTATTCCTGAAATAGTTTCCTTGTGATATCACTGCACTTTTGGCAATCACCGTAAGATTAAATTTTATGAAAATAATCCATGTATAAAAGCAAGACTTCTGCACCAAAGTTTTTAAAATTTATTTAGAATATTTACATTTTCTATTGAATATACAAGATAAAAAATGTACTTACCGTTTAATAAAATATTGAAGGAAGTATCATCTTCAACTAGGCTTTTGTCAAATTTTCTAATTAAATCCAAAGAAGCTTCAGCTTCAGTACTAATTTCCTGGTTGTTTGTATCTTCTTGTTTATTTAACTCCTTTTCATTTACCCCTGTATCTTCAATTTCATTTACCTCTGTATCTTCAATTTCTATCTCTGCATTGTTATGTATAAGTAAAATAGTGATTTGTGTACAAGTAGAATTAAGCTCAACATTTGTTTATCCTTTGATTTCCAATCCGAACTTACAAGTAATAGTTACAGCAAATGGGATTATTTCATATCATGATTTATGAAACAGAAAATAATTATGAAGCATAGATAAAATAAAGTCTAGTCCAATGGTAAGTCAAACAATAGTCACCTGTTGTTTTGTTAAATGTATTTTGTTTTTTTCTAAATAATTGAACTTAAATTCAATATATTAAACATGCTGTTTAGTATTGCTGTATGTAAATTAACTGAATAAGGGAATAACACAATGTAGAATCGTTAAAAAGAAAAAAGAAACAAATTACCTCTATGTGACACCATTAATGTGGCACATGAAGCTAACGAGAAAGACAGGCATCAACACCGAAAAGTCACCTGATCAAGATAGTTCTAGCAACAATGTAACTGTCATTATTTCCATCTTAGATTTTAACAATCCGTATTTTTTGTTTGTTGGAAATACTGTAATGAAGATTGGATTGCTGCTAAACCTATTTTGGTCAGGTGATTTTTCAGTGCTGGAGTCTGTCTTTCTCATTAGCCTCGTGTGCCACAGAGGTATTGTTTGTTTATTTGGAAAAAAAGGCTGTAGATGACAAATATTTTGGAACTGTGATGAAAATCAGTGATGATGATATGTCAAAACTGGCCAATTATGTACGAGGGTTGTTCCGAAAGTAAGTTTCGTCATTTTTTTTCACACGGAAACTTTATTGCCAAAACAAATACAGCATGGCATTATGAACTATAGACCTTGCACTATTTTTCGACATAGTCGCCACTGACATTGAGACATTTGTCGTAGCGTGCAATCAGTTTGAAGAAAAGAGTAGCAGCAGACAGGCATGCCCGAGGTTATTCGAGTACAAATCGCGATGGCAGACAGATATGTGCTGACAACATGGTCACATCCTAGTTCACCAGTGAGGAAAAAAATTCAAAGTGTCACCCTCCGCAGGAAAGATTATGGCAACAGTGTTCTGGGATGCAAAATGTGTGATTCTCATTAATTTCCTCCATCAAGGGACCATCAATGTGGCATGCTACTGCAACACCCTCACCAAATTCAAGTCTGCCATTTGACAAAAGAGAACAGGGCTCTTTTGTGCTCATGAATGACAACGCAAAATCACATGCAGCAAGGCTCAAACAAAATCAGATAGCCTCAGGCACGTCTGCAAAATAAGTAAACAGACAGCCCACATTTTAGGTTTATTCATATAAATAAGTGTGAATCAGCACTTACATTTACAGTATTGTTTGCAGTAACTTATTCTCATCTTGAGGAAACATGCCTTAAACTCCTGGTGTCACAGAAATGATTTTCAACAAGGGCATATTGTTGGACAATATGAAGATGGTAATAATAGCCAAAGGAAAATCTCCTGCGCACTTCAGATTCCACTGTCCAATTGCAAGAGGGTTATTACACAGTTCAAAACCCTAAAAAAGGAAACTATAGAGAACTGAAGAACCTGCTTCGTGGACGGCATTTCCAAGATGATGACGAGGTCATCTTCGAGGTGGAGCAGTTCTTCAGCACCCAGAAGGAGGATTTCTATAAAAGTTGCATCAAGCAAGTCATCCAACATTGGGAAAAGTGTGTGGCCCTGGGAGGTGTATAATGGGGAGAAGGATTAACGATACCACAATGCAGCATCACCCCAACTCTTAGTCTTCCGGCTGATTGTAATGACTTTATGACCGTCCTTTGTACAGTCATCAGTTAATGACAGGTTCCCAGTTTAAGCAAATTTATATCTCAATAAGATTATTCTCCATGAAATGGATGTCTGTAATTTTGGATTCTGAAAAGTGATCAACTGTGATGGACATCAAAAGTCACTTATGAATTGGCAAAACATACAAGCAGTAATAATGATTCAAATGCCACTACTTTTAAAACAGTTTGACAATTATATTATGCTTCAAGCCTGTATCAACACATCTTCCATGACTAAAACAACAGTGAATATTGTTTAAATGCTGCAAATTTTAAAATATACAAGGTGTGTTCAAAAAGTATCGAATCTTTGGTTGGCAAAGATTCATATACAAGTCATTTTCTCTAATTTGCTTCAAAGTAGCCCCCTTGTTCCAGAAGTGGTTGAAAGCACTACTGAAACGTATTTGTCAGAATTGTGTTCAGCTGGACTGACTCATTTCACATAACATCCTCTCTTCATTCAAGTCGGGTCCCTTTCAGTGGAATTTTCAACTTGGGGAATAGCCAAAATTCACACACAGCCATGCCGGTTGAGTAGGGAGCCTCAAAAAGCACAATAATGCTGTGTTTGATCAAAAAAAGTCTGAATCAGATGTAAAGAAAGGGCTCATAACATCATCCCCAAACACCTGCTGGATCTTGCGAATGGTTTCTGCGTCCCACGAAGCTTTTGGTAAAACTTGATGCGATATCACTGCTTAACTCACATTTCATCATTTTCGCAACAATTCACAATCCAACTGGCATCGCTGCACACCCTCACTCATGCACTGATTACTAGAGACTAATGTCATCTGTGGGCGGGAAAAAATCCACGTGTTTTCATGAATGTCTTCTTCATATCCCCACTGAAAGAGGGCTCCCTCATCTTATTTGTTTCTGTGGGAAAAATTAAGCTTTGATACATTTTGAACACACCTTGTACAATCATGGGCGTAGCCAAAGAGGGATTTGAAGGGGGGACGGGTAAATGCTCCCCTCCTACATCAAGTCAACTTACATTTAAATACACCTAAACCCTGTTATAACACGCTCCTTTATAACGCAAACCTGCTTATAACACGATGTAAACATGGCTCCCAATTTTCATGGGCCACTATTGCATTAAAACTGTTCACTGATAACGATAATGGGGCCACTCTAGAGGCTTGATAGATGAAGACAACAGCTGCTCCACAAACGAACACATGACCGATGCAGATATGATTCAAAGTGTTACAGGTGAAACAGTGGATGTAATTTAAATGCAATCTATGATGAAGACAATGACAAAGAACTAGAACCACCACCGAAGATCGCCGAATATTTCTTGGAACACAACAGGTAAATTCAGTTTCAATCTTACAATTGAAATTGTTAAAAAAAAAAAAAAAAAAAAAAAAAAAAAAAAGGGGATGAAACAGTTAACAATGCATGATTTTTTTTTAAACAAACTGACTATGCATAAGATGGAGGCTCTGAGTTGAACAAATGAATACAATGAAAAAAAAAATTACCATTGTATCCATCAAATCCTGTAGCAGATGAATCTTATGGTCTTGTTATTCTGTAGCACTGTAATATCATGCGTAAATTTAAAAAAGTAATGCAGAAAAATGGCGGAAACTTTATAACGCAACCCCGCTTATATCACGAAGTGACTATTTGACTCCCGAGCACCATGTTATAACAGGCTTTAGGTGTACTTGATTTTTGGTAGAAGTAAACGTACATGGGGGAACTTTGAAGTACTGGTATTGGCTTTTATTCTGCAAAATAGAGCTGGTATTTGGTACAGTTTTGTCACACAATTTTCTCACATGAATCCGACTTGTCTCCCCTCCCCTCCTATATGTGTATCCTGCTCCCCCCAACATAAGTTCCTAGCTACGCCCATGAATACAATTCATTTTACAAAGCAATTTTATTAACCCAATGTGTTTGAGCAATTCCATTGAAAAAAAAAAATACAGAAAAGAGGATTATCTATTATGTTTCAAAATACTTACAAACCACAAATACAATATAGTGATTTAATAATGAATTTTAAAACTTTATTATTATAATTATTTTAATTTTTGGATCTGTTGTTATAAAAGTGAATATGTGAAGACAAGTTGAAAAGTACAAATTCCTCATTTATATTTATATAAAAAGATTTAATTTAATAAAGTTGTAGCATTAATTAAAAAAAACAACAAAAAACAAAAACACAAAACAAAAAAAAAACAAAAAAAACCCACTGATGCCTGTATAGAAAAAATTTAACCCAAAAGAAAAAAAGAAAAAAAAAAAGCCCAGCATGCTATACAGGGTGTACCAGAACGTCATGTACAAGCTTGGAAGGGAGATAGTATGGATGATTCTATTCAAAAAAAGTTCATATGAACCTGGGTCCGAATTTGAACGAAAACTGAGATATGAACAGAAATAAAAATGCCGCCACGAAGATCAACAAGTTAATAACTCAGGTTCTCAAACACCTAGGATAATGAAATTTGGGGGAATAATAGGGTACATAAGACTATGTAAACCGTTAAAATTTGATCAAATTCCAACGAGAAGTTTTTGAGTTACGCAGTCAAAATTGTAACAAGTGCTGGTTAGTACTCACAAGTGAACATGTGTCAAGATGTTGAATGAGTAACTCGGAAACTTCTTGTTGGAATTTGATCAAATTTTAACGGTATACACAGTTTTATGTACCCTGTTATTCGTCCAAATTTCATTAATCTAGGCTTTACAGAACCTGATTTATTAACTTGTTGATCTTGGTGGCACCATTTTTATTTCTGTTCATATCTCGGTTATCGTTCAAATTCGGACCCATGTTCATATGAATTTTTTTGCTTAGAATAATCATCCATGCTATCTCCCCTCCAAGTTTGTAAATGACGTTCTGGGTACACCCTGTATAAGATAGACTTAAATATTTAGCAATCCTTATTTGGCATTCTTCAAATAATTTTTAAAATGTGAACATGCAGAATATGTCGGCAAGCATTATTTAATCACTCTTGAATATAACCTAATATGCTTAAATAAATATTATCAATAAAAAAAAAGAATCTCTGTACTTACTATTCACAACCAATTTGCTCTTTGATGAAGCTTTACCCTCAGTATTGGTTGCTTGGCATTCATATTCTCCTGCATTTGCAGCATTTACACAATCAAAAGTGAGATTCCATGTTTCTGATGAATCATGGGTAAATTTAATATTGGCATCCACAGTTATTTCTTTGTTATCTTTAAACCTATGTATAAATACAGTTAACAATCTAAATAAGAATGAAATTTCTAAAACAAAGAAGAAAAAAAAAACAATGATAAATAATGATCATATAGACATTAGCCTAAATCATGTGTGACCAATATCCAGACAGAATTTTCCAATATTAGAAATGTAAATATAAGATTAAAATATTTTTGGGGAACTGATATTTGTAATGCATTACAATGGGGATGATATTTTTTCTCCTATAATATCCAATGAAGCACTTTTAAAGATAATGATTAAAAGACGCAGTGCATAACTGTTTTTTTTTTTTTCATTGAAAAAACTTCCCATGATTGTTTCAGGTGAAGCCTTTGCCAAGTGAATGCAACAATTAGAAATTATCAGTACCTAAACAGTATATGACATAACCTGGCACAAAACTACAATTAGACAATAGAAGTACAATCTGGGGTGGAAATCAGAAAAAGAAAAAAAGAAGAGTGTTGTACAATGGAATGTGTGACTGGATAAAACAAATGGATTGGTTATTTGAAAAATGTGCATTGAATAGGGTGGTAATTGTGCTCCAAGAGATTTGGCTATATTAAATGAAAATTGCATTTTATTGATTTCACCCTTGTAAATATTAACAGTCAAGTCACGCGTTAATGTGACCAACTCCAATTTGTGATGACAGCATTAAATAACCAATCACAGAAGGCACTAAATAAATGAGGCAATTAATGACAAGCCATCAGCAAATTGGGTGGGTATATACAGTGTGTTGTAGGCATTCGAAAAGCATTCAATTGTTGCAATGCAAAAACAGAGCGATTTATCAGAGTACAAAAAAAAATGTTCATGTCCAGCAGATTAAGAATGGGTGACTATTTAGGCCATGGAATAGGTCCACCCACTATCTATCTTTCAGTAGTAATAGACATTAGTTAGTATCTCCCGAACACTGTAGCCGAAATGTGCAGGAGCATCATCATGCATAAACCATGTTTTTCCTCTAACGTCCAGGGGCATGTTCTTGAAAAGGTCTGGAAGCACGTTAATGATGAACACCCTTTACACATTGCCAATAAGACATACAGGTCGAATGTATAGTCAGACCAGGCAATCACCCCTAATGCCAGTTCACTACATTGATCTTGAACCACTGCTGGCGTTGAGCCATTATTATACCATGTGGATTTTCCATGACTCACAGATGTTGATTGTGGAAATTAGTGTCACATTGTATTGCTGGCTTTGTGTCTTTTTAAATGGAATAATTCATCAATCAAGCACTTATGTTTATATGAATTTTTTTTTTACTTTTTTGGTATCTCTTGCTACTCCAGCTTTCCAGCTTCCCTTTCTTACTTTCATTTCATGCAGATATTAAATAACATAATTTATTACTTTAACATTATTAACTGAAATGTCTAAAAGGAAATAAGTGTTAAAAGATGGAAGCTGGAATAGCGATAGATGCACAGGAATACAAAAAGTCATTCTCAGGTGATGAGGTCGCTAACTTTCCCAATGGTGCCAGCTTAATATGAATCTGACTTTACATACATACACATAGACACAAATACACACACATGCACAAATAATAATTAAGCATTAACTAATTAATTAATTACGAAAAATAAATTTAACTAACCATTTGACTTGTGGTGCAGGATTACCAGAAATTTTTACTGTAAATGCAACTGATTTATCTCCTTCATTTACTTCTTTGTCACTTAAAGTTTGCTTAAACTTTGGCTGAGCTAAGAGATAAACAAAAATAATATAACTTGTTTCAAATGTAATTTTTAAAATGTACTGCTATTATTTACTAAATTTCCAAAATATTATCCAATATTTATTGCTTAAGTAAATCTTTCAAATAAAAAATTTGATTTTTTTAAAGTAAGCCTTTATATTTATTGTGATATACTAATATTATACATGAAAAAAATTAATTGGCTAAGAATGAGATAATCCAATTCTCTATCCTCTTGCCTATTATTACTTGGCAGTAATATGTAAATAATCCTTAAATAAAGAACTGTAAATTTTAATTCTTTAAGATTTTAGATGCTTAAAATACAAAGGTAAGTCAATATTGAGCCGCAAAATAGCATAGAAATGAAAGTTGAAATAAAAATTTGGTTTATTTTTCAACGTAATCTCCATGAACAAAGAAGGTTGTGATTGGTGTCGCAGCCAGCTGGTAACCTCCATATCCTGGAACCGGTGACCACCCAGGTGATTCCTCAGTATGCCAAAGAGGTGAAAGTCAGATAGCGCCAAATCCGGACTGTAGGGTGGATGTTTCAGTCGTTCCCAACCTAGGATCTGTATGTGAGTTACTGTGATATTGGCACTGTGTGAATGAGCGTTGTCATCCAGCAGAAGAACTCCATCTCTTAAAGCACCTGGACGTTTCCTGCGAATGGCTGACTGTAACTTAGTCAGGGTTCTGCAATAGGTGGCTGCAGTGTGACCCTAGTGGAAAAATTTCACGAGTAGGATGCTTTTACTGTCCCAAAACACAGTGACTATCACCTTCCTTACCGATTGGGTGACCTTAATCGTCTTCATTTTGGCTGATGAGGGATGTTTCCATTTCATACTGGCATGTTTTGTTTCCAGTTCAAACTGGTGAATAATGATTTCCTCACCAGTGATGATGTGGTTAAGAAACTCACAACCCTCTCTGGCGTACCTCATGAGATGCTATAATGAGAGACCCATTCTGGTGTCTTTGCATTGGTCAGTGAGCTTACAAGGAACCCATCTTGCAGAAATGCACCATGCTGTGTAAGTTGTTCCATGTGAGCAATTCAACTGTAAAGCTACATCGTCGATAATCACACGTGGATTGGCATGGATCTTGTCTTCCACTTTTCATTATTGCGAAAATCTTTAGGATGATCTGGAGGAACGGTACCACTGATGATGGTTTGACACACTGAAACGTTCCACCCAGTTGTAAACGGCTTTCCTGGATAAACTTTTGTTACATAAATAGGTAACATTTCCTTGTGCACTTCCTCAGCAGATTTGCCCTGTGCCCGCAGAAATTAAATTACATCCCATTGTTCATCACGGGTACAATCAGCTAACACTCCTGCTATCTTACCCACTTGACACTTGAATGACTCACTGTTGCACAAGGATGAGACTACTAGTGCCATATACATCACCTATACTGACACTTACGTAAAGGATCATTGTAATGACCGATATTCACAGCACAATTTCATATTGAGCAGTTTGAAAATGTTTCATTTTGCGGCTTATATATTGACTTACCCTCATAAAATCCTAAATGCATTGTAAATGTATAGTAGAATCATAAATAGTAAAAATTGGGCAAAACTTACTAAGCACTGTAAGTGTTGCAGCAGATTTAACTTCACCTATGGTATTATTAGCTTGACATGTCAATTTTCCAGAGCAGTCTGATGTAACTTTTTTAATTATTAATGCCTGAGTTTCTCCTTCATTGACAATTTTATAATTATTACTTTTTTCTGTAATTTCCATACTTTCAATAAACCTAGGCAATAAAAAAAAATCATACAATTTCAAAAAAATTAACAATCAACTCTCTCTCTCTCTCTCTTTTTCACTTATTTTTAAAGTTATATTTTTTAAAATTATAATTTTCATTTTTACAAAATTAATCAAAGAAAATTTTACTTGATAACCCATATCTGTTGATTTGAAGCTATAACCTATACATGTTGACTAACAATCCATCGATCACAGTGTTCTCCCCAGAAAATTTTATCAGATGGGTAGAAAGATAAAATAGCTGGGCGGACAAAAATTAAAAACAAATAAAATATTATGCAGTGGTGTGCAGTTTTTCGTGTATTCAGCTAGGCGGTCGCCAAAATCAGCTGGGCAGCGCACCCATTCAAAAGGGCTTGGGGAGAACCCTGAATCACTAAACTAAAAGTTTTAAAACTATCGGGTTATCATAAATACTTATGGTTTATCATTGTCATTTGAAATTCAGTACATTTAAATTAGAATGGGCTAAAAAAACAAAAAACAAACCCAACTAGATTACTAATTAAACACTTTGATCTTTTGTCATTTGTCTGTAAACCTAATTATTCTATTCTTCCGAGTGCTGATATCAAGTAAAAAATGAAGGTTAAATGCAAAAAAACAAATAAAACGTTAAACCTAGAAAACAGTAAAGAAAATTCCATGGTGTGGTGGCTTAGTGGTTAAAGTGCCAAAATGATAATTCAGAAGTCTCTGGTTCAAGAACAGGCCATGGAATTTTCTTTGCTGTTATCTAGGTTTAATTATAAACATCAAAGAGGTATGGGATATAATAAAACCTCTTGGGCCATTTTTCCAATTTATAAATAACATTTCTTTTGCATTTAAAAATAACATATGAAAATAATATAAAGGAACCTATTATAAATGAATTAGAATAATAACAATAATCAAGGAACTTTTAATATTACTGTTGTTAAAAAATATGAATACAGTCGAACCCCCATTAATACAATTTTCATGGAACCCAGTATTTTCATCCTATTATCCGAGAATGAAATACAACTCGTGGAAATCCCAATAGTATAATGTTATGAAATAGGCTTGGGGCTAGTGTGTGATTGCTATAGACAAGGGGAAAAAAGTATAAAGCAAGATATCTTATTAAACGAGACTGTAACAACAGGGTTCGACTGTAGATAATGATGAGAAAATAAAACAAATAAGTTAAACAAATAAAATTGGTTAAAGAAAATCACACTAAATTAAAAACAAAATAGAATATAAAATACAAAATTAAATATAAAATACAAAATTAAAATCAATAGTGAACTCTCGTTGACATAGCTTTCCTTCATATTGTTAAAATTAGTGAAGTTAAAACTGAGCTTCAGCTTTGATATGAATTAAGAAGACAGACATACCCAGGGGTATATCAAGATAGTATCTTAATAATTTCCTGCTTGTTTGGTAAATACTGAAATAATAAACTATTATAAAGTTTAAAGATCACTTAAAAAAAATAGAGAAAACAGAAATTTTGCTTAGTGGTTAAAAAAAAAAATTATGAAGATTGTATAGCACTGTTTCTTATATATTTTTCCTGATTAATGTTAGAAGGACAATGGAAATATTAATTATTATAAAATAAAAAATAATATATTTCAATCATTTACCATTTAATTTTTGGCGTTGGTGTTCCACTTAATTTAACTTCTAGCCTAACATCTTCATCTCCTTCTTTGAAAGTTTTGTCACTTAAACGCTGACTAAATTCCGGAATACCTTAATTGTTCAAAGAGAAAACAAGAAATGAATTTTAACAATTCATGTACAAAATTAAAAAAAAAAAAAAAATAAATGTGCTCATACTTACAGTTAACTGATAAGTCTGCAGAACTGCTATTAGAACCATATTCATTTGTAATTGAACAAGAATATTTTGCTGTGTCTGTACGTGTCACTTTCTCAATTGATAGACTATAATTGCGGTCATCCTTTTCTATTTTTATATGTTTTCCATCAGCTTTGATCTCTTGCCCATTTTTGGACCTATGGTAATTTTTTTAAAGTATACAATATATTTAGAACTTTTAAAAGGCATCATTTAAATCAAATATATACTTGTTATAAAAATCAGTTTTCACCATGATATTGTAGGAATTGGTGTGCCAGCTACTTTCACTTCAAATTTAACAGAATCAGTTTCCCTGCATTCCATTGATTTCATTTCTTTCAAAAAGGTTGGTGGCACTGTAAAAGCAATTTCATTTTACTACTGTAAACAATATGAGCATAAAAATTTACTTAGAAATTTAACAAGCAAAACTATCTATGTCTACTGAATAATTTGCAGATAGGATAAAGAGTGACAAATGACAACATAACAGTACAGAGACCTCCTATCATTTATCCTATTTTTATTTATAATCTCCAAGTTTATTACTATAGTGGATACCCCCCCCCCTTATGTCGAAAAGCAATTTCATTCACTGTTTCTGTATGCCAAGGTAGTTGTTACATTTTTTCTTGTTATTGTTGAAAAACAGTGTTTTTTTATTTTGAAATCTCCATTTATATTATAATACTATAGAACAAATCATATGGATTTAAATTTTTGATTTAAAAAACACAGTCTGTCTTCCACAAATTGTATATTTTTAGGTTGGTGTAAAATTGAAGAGTTGAAGTAAAAAAGGCTGTAAGTGCCAAATATTTAAAAAGTGAGATTTTTCGCTAAATAAGATGTATGTACCTTTGCCAAGAACATATAAAAAGCTGTAAGTGCCACATGCTAGTTAGTTTCTGCATTTGGCCGACAGATATCAGCCTGGTGCAAGTCCAACAGTTAAGTGTAATATTACTTTCTTATACTGTATATCATAACTTGACAAATTTGGCACTTACAAGGGAACTCCAGATAGCCTTTTTTTTTTTGCACGCAAGCATACTGTGGAAGCGATAGTGCTGCATGGCAGTGAAGCGCCCCGGAAGTGCGCAGAGTTCAAAAAACATGGTGGAAAGAGGGGAAGCAAACTTGTTAGCAGTGATCGACAAAGAATTGCAGTTAGAGCACTGTTATTAAGCATAAAACCTTAATTTTGCTGTACAATTATTAGTCTCAAAATAATTTATAAGATGAGGTAGGCATCCATGAATACTATTTTTATATAAAATTATAAAGCACTGTGATACATACCCCCTCACCAACGCAATGTATTACTCGACGTTGCACATGAAGCCAGCCCCGTGTTTGATTACCGAATTATTTAATAAAATTGGAATAATAAATTAAGGAAATGGTTATTAATTACTCTAGACATTTTTTACTGGAAGGCAATTAGCTAATTGTAATAATCTATTTTAAAAACTAAGTTTGTTTAGAAATTTGAGAAGCCATTCAATTGCCATCTGCTGCTGCCTATTTCATCTGAATTGGATCCACACTTATTGCTGTGAGTAGTGGAAGAAAGAAGTTCCGTTAAGCGCATTAATACACTGCTTTAACAATGGAGTCCTTGTATGAATATGTGTGCTCAAATTTTTTCGTTTTCGTGGTTTATTTTGAAAGAAACAAAAATCCGCACCCTCTTATTTTGCAAGCATCTATTGTAGCTTCAATTGAGTAACATATTTCAATTTGGTGGAAATCTATGACATACATGTTTGAGGGATTCCCTTGTTAGAGCCTTTTTTACTTCAACTCTTCAATTAGTGGCCGATGTGTAGTGACTATTTTAAAATGTAATAACTCGTTTCAAACAACACCTTATTAATCGAAGTAACATCCAACAGGTCAACACACTTTTGCCAACGAGGCACAAGCCTATTTATTCCGGTGGCGTAGAATTCTGGACTTCCATTCCCCACACAGAGGCCCTTAGCTTAACCCAATCGAACATTTATGGGGCAAGTTAGAACGTTGAGTAAGGATCAGGGAGCGAGGGTCCCTGCAGCAAGAATAGACCCAATTACCAGAAGCTGTTTATCAGAACCTTGTAGAAAATATGCCCATGTAGCTGATATAATTTCCAACAAGACATTAAATATAATAAAATATCACTTGTCTTGTAGCTGCATACTGGCCATTTCATTATTGTAGAAAAGCATATGAGGTAGATCATTTTAATTATCCAGTGGAATTTCTCGAGAAATATAAATAGGGGGAAAAAAATGCCCTGGATAAAAGTTTCATGATTTCAAGTGGATCATCCGATCCTGTCAAAGCTAGATGCTCCCCCTCCCTCTATTGTGGGGATGGGAGGGGGGGGGGCAACTTTGAATCTTAAAAGGGAATCCTCATTTTTATTGGGGATTGGGATTTTCACCAAAAATTATGTAGGGGAGGGGGGGGGGGGGGACATCTATTTTTGACAGGGTTCAGTGGCCCCTTGAAACCATGCAACATTTATTGAGAACAATTTTTTTTTTAGTTTGTATTTCTCAAGAAATTCCACTGGATGGATTAAAAATGAGACACCCTATATTGCTAATGGGAATATCATATCTGCCTAAATGGTTTAATATTTTGTACTCTTTGAGAGAGCATTGTGTTGTTTGAAAAAAGTGTTGAGAGAGCATTTCAAAAGGAAAACTTACAAGTAAATTTAAATAGCTTTAAAATTACTTACTGTTAACAGAGAGATTGCTAAATTCTGAAATTTTTCCACTGCTGTTGCTTGCCACACAAGAATAACTTCCAGCATCTTCTGAAGTTGTCTTCTTAATGATTAAAGTGTATGTATCTTTCTCATGGAGAATCTGAATGTTAGAACTTCCTGAAATTGTTTGACCATCCTTGTACCTAAAAACAAAGAATTGATATGTAAACAAAATTCAAATTAAAATATCATAAAAATACCCGAAAACATTTAAGAGTTTACCATGTTACTTCTGGTGTTGGTTTTCCTTCAATCTCTACATCAAACCGGGCTGTTTCATTAGCCATTACATGTAAATCTTTCATCTGCTTTTTGAATGTAGGAGGTGCTAAAAAATAAAATAAAATAATTAAATAAATAAATAGATTAAAAAATAAATGAACTCTATAACAATAATTCTTTTTCTGATCACTTTCTGTAAAACTATCGGTAATATCTTTTTATTAACAAAATACAATAATAGTCATTGTTATTAATAATAAAATAATAATAGTCATTATTTTAGGAAATTATATCATTTCCTAAATACTTTTATAAAGTTTCCTACTTTGAAAATCTAACACACAGACTTATTTAAAACCAATAGAAATAAATAAAAATCACATAAAATTTCTGCTGTGTTTAATGCAAAATGTCAAAACTTCAAGCCCAAATAAGTTTGTAGTAGGAAAAAGTATAATTTAAAGAGAAATTTGCATTTGACAAATATAAAATACACTTCTCACAAAAATTAGGGGAGCACGCGAGTTCAACAGGAAAGACACAAGTGCAGGTGTTTCTGAATATACAAACTTTTATTTACATATAAAATAACGTAGACCAGTCCCTAATAAAGGGAAATTTACATATAGTCTCCAATAATTCTGGAATATGACAATTTGAGAACATGATGACATTTCTTATACATCATGTTTGAAGGTTTTGGGAATGAACAAGAGCTTGTTGGAAGATGGGGCCAAACTTCTAGTACGGTGAATAGTCTCCTCGAACTAGCACGACAGCAGGTGGTGGTTCCATGTGTACACTTACTTTATATGGAAATGATGAGGTTATCAATGAGAACTTGAGATAACCTTTGCCACTCTTGAGTGAGGGTCATGTCCAGGTCACGCAGATTCAATGGAGTGCTAGACTAGCTGCAATGTGTTTTCCAAGGGTGTCCCAAACATGTTCAATGGGATTTAAGTCCGGTGAGTCTTCAATTACGACATATACTAGGTGGGTTCTTTGTGGTCATTATCGTCCATAAAAATGAAACCATCTCCGATAGCTCCAGCATATGGTATGACAATAGGCCTGAAAATCTCGTCCTTGTACCTCTGAACATCAGAGCGGTGTTCTGGATAATGTACAGATCAGTACACCCACCAATGCTTATGCCTGCTCAGCCCATCAATTCACCTTAGCCATATTGTGCTCTTTCCTGTGCAAAAGCTGGGTTATATAAGGTATGTGCAAATGAAAAGGAGACTATGGTTATATTTAACGAATATTTTAATTATAGAATATTTTAAGTACAGAATTTGACGTACAGTTAATATATAACATGAAGCCTACACACAATTGCTTTTGATATCTTGCACTGATCTCAGAGACTAAATGATGGCTTCAGTGTTGAAACTTGCGGGTTGCATACAGATCCTTTTTCCACGGTGTTCTGCACTTCCTTGATGCAGATGAACCAATGACCTGTCAGTGATTTTTTAAGGAGCCAGAAATATGGGAGTCACATGGGGAGATGTCGAGGCTGTATGGAGGATGTTTGAGGACTCCCATCGAAATGTTTCCAGCAGGTGGAGGGTCTTCTTGGCCACAAGTGGCTTAGCGTTGTCCTGGAGCAGCACTATCCATTTCAAGAGCTTCTCTCTGCGCTTGTTTTGGTGGTCCGTTTCAGCTTCAGCAATGTGTTGCAGTACCGTTCAACTTTAACTGTCTCACCCTGTTTAGCCAGTCAATGAGTAGGGTCCTTCTTCGTCGAAAAAGAAACTGAGCATCACTTTTCTGGCCTTCATGACAGAGTGAGCTGTTCTGGGACATGGGGAGCCGGGATGACGCTACATCTATCGACAAGCATATTTATCAACTTCGATTCGATACAATGGCATTATAGTGAAAGTCTCCTTTTCATTTGGGCACACCATATATATCATGTTCTACTTCCCTCCAGATCAGGATTCATTGATTGCTTGACTGTAGACTGAATCCCGACTCGTCCGTGAAGAGAACTCGACTTCATTCGTCAGTACCCCATGAAAATTTAAAATTATTGTTTTCTATAGTATTCGTTATCAATATCAAGGAATAATAATTCGTTTGTGAAAAAAATTTATAGTTATTTTTTAAAAAAATGTTAAAGTTGACACCACAAGAAAATGATACGTCATAGCATGTGAGTAATATGATGTCATTTGCCTGCTCCCCACTATCAATGACAATGGTTAAAGCCTTGAGATGGAGCTCACGTACACATAAAATCATTGCGTTTGATGGAAAGTGACATCAGATATCGTGTTCGTTGGGAGGCATGGTTTCACGTTTTTAGCGCTAATTTTAATAGGTTTCTTTAATATTTCTAATAAATTTAACAACGATTTCATATTCAGCATAACACAATCTGTATGAAACAGTGCTTTAATTTGTAAAAAAAAAATCCATGCAACTTCCCCATTGCAATGCTCTTCCACCCAGATTCTTCAGTGCCTTTTGTGCCTTGAAGTTAAAGGCAGGCATACCATTGGCCTAAGTGTATAAAGGCCACCCCGATGAAGATGACTGTGGATCGTTTGGGTCGTTACTCTGAGTCCTGTTGCCACGCCAAGCCGACGTTGAAGTCAGCAGCAGTTTGTCACCTGTCTCTCCAGGCTATTACCAATAGGTAACGGTCATCATGTGCAATTGTAACTGATGGGCGACCTTGTCTTAACCTTCATCAAACAATTCCAGTCTCCTGGAAACGATTCCACAATCGACAAACGACACTTCGTGATGTTCCAATGGCATCAGCTACCGTCCATTGAGTTTGGCCTGCTTCAAACCTCCCAATAGCTCTCCACACCACATATTCAGGTAAATCACATTGTTGGGACCATCCTTTTATGACCCAGAAACAACTTTAATCGATTCATGAGGAATTCTAAACAATTACTTTGTACAGTAATGTTGAATTCGCATGCTGCCCTAATTTTTGTGAGCTGTGTACAACAATCACAAGTGCAAATTTTTCTTCAGGAATAGTAATTCATCCTTCCCTACTTTCATCCTGTAACATAAACAGAAGACTCATTGCCTTTCTGATGGTACACCCCTGATCACTTAGTCTCCGCACTGATCCCAAATGTGTTGTCATTCCAAAAAACCTTATTATTTTTTATATTTCTACTCAAAATGACTGTGTTGCTAATAGGCTAGTTTTGTTAATTCATATGGAATCTCATTATTATATAAATAAAAATATACATATAATGTTAAAGGAACACCAAAGTTCTTGCAAAAATTTAACATTAACTATTCCTCTTGCCTTAAAAAGAATAAAAGAAAAGAAGAGTGGATATACATTGAAGAAAATAATTTTTTTTATTTACCTTTCACTATAAGATTGGCTGATGTTGTAGCTTCTCCCAGCTCATTTTTTACTGTTACTTTGTATTTTCCTGAATCAGATGCCTCCACATTCTTTATAATAAGAGCAATACTTTCATCATCTTCATGAATGAAACGAAATCGTCCTGCTGCTTGAATTGCTGTATTATCTTTAAACCTTCAAAAAATTAAAATACTGTCAACTGGGCAAGAGTACGTCAATTCAAATATTCTTTTAGAAAATATAAATCTTGGATTTTTTTAAAGATTTACAAAATTGTGTGCAAAATAAACAAACTGCATACATTATAAATTAACCCATAAATTTTAAATTGCATGCTCAGTGATGTTATTTAGAAGAAACCAATCTTGAGATAATTTTTTATATAAAATGATACTGTCTGTATATCTGTTTCTTTGTAGAGCAAACTGCTTTGAAAATGTTTAACATGCATATTCAGGGTGATCTTGCATTTTGTTCCAAATCAGTGCACTCCAAGAGTTGAAAGGTCAAAATCAAACACATTATCAATTAATCTGCAGCAAATGACCTTTGTGCAAGCATAGAATAACTGTTAAAATTCAGAAACGATGCCAACTCCCATGTGTCAATGTAAATGTGACATAATGTGACATTTGTTTCCATGTCCATAGTTAAAATGTTTAAACAGATTCAACAGATTCAGCCACAGTTAGATGATTTGGGATTAGATGTATAATCAATTTTCAAGGAATCTGAGGTCCTAATAGAAATGAGTATATTCAATGGATAAGCAGATAACTTCCAAAAATTATCTGTTTTGATTGTGGCCATGAAATCTGATGCATGAGAGTGCCAAAATAGGCCCAATAATCAAACAAAACTTCAACCTGGCAGCTGAATTAGAAATGAAGTTATTAGCCCAAAAAGAAAAGCACAGACACTGTTACCTTTCCAAGGAAAACTGCCTGGGAGAACACACATAAGATAATACAAATGACTGCAATTACTGCAACAAAGCACAAAGACTATTGTGAGTTCTAAGTCTCCAATAATATGAGTGCACATCTAGCAGTACCAGCACAAGTGGGTGCGTGTGTTGTGCACTGCACCAGGGTGCCAAACAAGAGGGGATGCCATATGGTGGCCAGGAAAAAGTTCAGTCTTAGTTTTTATTTTATCCTACCATCAAGGTGATCTTTTTAGCAAACAAATATGCACATGTATTTACTTTTTGTGTTAATAAAATTGAAAAAGCATTTCTTGAGTCAATGAGGTTCTGAATTAAATTATAATTTTGTTTAAAGTTTTAGTTGTTAAAAATGTTAAGTTGGATTCTTATTGTTAAAGTTGCACTGGATTGGCAAAATATAATATACTTACCAGGATATAGTAGGTTTTGGGAAACCAGAAAACTTTAATTCCAGCATAGCAGAGCCACCTGCGCTAACTTCTGAATCAGCAAGTTCAGCTGTAATTTTTGGAGTCTCTGGTTCTCGTAACAGAACTGCTCCTATAATTGAAATCAAAATGGAGAATAAAAAATTATTGAAATGAACTGTCTTAATGATACACTGAAATTATGAATGAATTAAGGCAAAATTTAAAATGATTCAATTTAATTATGCTGAAAGCAATTCATTAATAAAATAAAACTATTTTAAATGTAGCTGCCTTCCACATTGCAGTAACTATTAATTGGCCATAAATATTAATGATTTAAATAAATAAATAAAAAAATAAAAGTTAAAGTAAAAGTGCTTCTGGATGACAAGTAGTTCAGCCTGAATAAATCAAATCTTCAAATAAAAACAATTCTTGTCCAGACACACACAACATAAATCCCTTAAAGTTCATAATTATATTATCCTTATCATTATATTTTTATTTTCTTTATAAGCCTCTTAACATTTTATTTTTTATCTCTTAGAACAAAAAAATCACTATTTAATTTCCTAATTAATATGATACTGCTCAAGAAGGTATAAAAGTACATATACTCCTGCTATATTCCAAAAATGAAATTAGCCTTTCCTCTCCCCCTAGAAGAATTTTTGTTAGATCATAGCCTCCTCTCTCCTATGCCACTGGTTGGAGCATAAATTCGGTTTTCAAATATCACTTTATTTGTAGACATGGTTGTTATTTTGATGTACTAAAAATACATTTTTATTTTATTATATTAAAAACATTAAATAGTAGGATGACTTAAAGACCAAATTATTGGGAGTAGTATGCAAATTGAACCTTGCTATCACCTACAGATTATGACATGGAGTAATCCAAATAGCATATAATGGTTGCACTTATATACATTTTATCTACTGTATCTTGTTCAGGAATTTAATATTATGTGATCCATGATGTACTGCATGTAGAGGGAATACCTTCTGGAAGGTATAGGAATTGTCCATTCTAGCCGATAAGCCATAGGACATGAAATCACTGCCACATTCAATGTACCAGACACATACCCTGAAGTTTGGTGTGGCATGCTTTGACATTTATGGGATATGGTAGCAGAAGACCCACATTTGCTAATACAACACACCGAATACAGCACATCACCTGGGCTCATGAACATTTTATATGGACCTTGAACACTGGAGATAGGTGGTGGTCTGACAAATCACAGTACCAGTTATATCAAGCTGATACAAGGTTCAGGATGTTGTGCTAACCCCATGAAGCTATAAACTCAAGTTGCCAACAAGACACAATGTAAACTGGTGGTGGTTGCATATTGATATAAGGTGCTTTTTATGAATGGTTTGGGTTTGTTGGTCTTCCTAAACACATCACTGAACAGTTCCCACTACATCGAGCTGCTTGGTGAACATTTACATCCCCCTTCATAGAACTTGTTTACCCCCACAATAATGGGCTCTTCCAACAAAAAAAAAAACAAAGAAAAACAAATTGCTCATGTCATCAAGTCCAGTTATAAGAATAAGTTTGAGGAGCATTTAGGATAGTTGGAGCATTTAGGAGCATTTAGCTTACTCCCTAGACATTGAATATTTATACGACATGTTGAGAGGGCCCAGTGCACCCAAGATCTCTCACCTACCAATACATAGGGATCTATAGGTGGCAATTCAGATGGCCTGCTCAACATCTCGCCAGAAGTCTTCTAGCCTCGTCTGGATTCAATGACACAGAGTTACAGTATTGCTTTTTGGTAGGCCATAAGGGGTCCAAATCGTTACTGAGCAGCTATTTCATGACTTTAGGCCTTTGAATGTAATTACTCGCTGTTTGAAAGTACATGTAATATTAAAGCTTCATCTAAAACTGCCTGTGCTTTATACATAGTGTTATAAAAATATTAAAAATACAAGGGTACTGAAAGTTTCAGAAACACTGGAACACTGATCTGGATTAAGAAGTTATTAGGATCTCAATATTTGTATGCAGTCTAATTGTGTTATTGAAGAGCTGGATTTTCATTTAAGTTACATTCCTCTCCTGCCATTGTATTCAGAAAGACCAACCTTTATGATTTTTTTTTGGGAGGGGAGAGGGATTTTATAATCTGATTTCTAACTTTTTCCTCTTTACTCCTAATAATAAGTGAGGGATGTAGAAAAAAAGGAGGACAAGACATAAGAACTCTGGAATAAAATAATAAAACAAAACACAGGAACTTACCATCCTGAGATCAACTATTTTTATCCTTTTATCTGCACTTTTTACCCCCCCCCCCCCCAATTTTTTAATCGAAAAATTGATTTTCTCAAACATAGTACTGTATTTATTTAGAAGAGGTAAAATAGCTCTATCTTCTTTTGTTTCTCATCATTTCTGATCGAATGATATATCACATGGCATATATTGCCATAGTTTTAAAGACCAAGTGACTGTCATCCCCACAACTCCGACCTCATTGGGACAATTTGGCCCAAACTTCATCGTAATGTAAATCTTGCTTAGAGGAATCTGCATACCGAATTTCAGTCTTTCACATACCCAAATATACGTAGACCTTTTGGACCCCTCTAATTCCCACCCCCAAAACTCAGTGGGCTAATCAAAGCCAAGCTAAATAGCGAAGGTGCACATGCCCATAGTAAGCTACATTCCAAATTTCAACCTTCTACCTCAAAAAATGTGGAAATTATTAAGGGGACAGACGGACATTGTAAAATCAACAAGTAGCTCCATTCTTCTGCTACTTTAAAGAACAAAAAGTAGTTCCATTCTTCCGCTACTTATAAGGAAAGCTTTGCTTTCAAAATGAGAAGCTAGGCTTTCTAAACGGACATAGAAAGCATTTCTCTATTTTATTTTATAAAAAGAATAAGCTATCACAGTATACTGATACTGAAAGCAAATGTAACAAATATGTTAACATTTTACTCAAAAAGCAGCTTGGCACTGGCAAACAATTGTGACAATATAAATTGTCTTTACGTATTTTATAAATTAAAATCTGTGTATATATACTTATTTCATTCTATTTACTTGTGTAATTCATGTTTTGCTCACCTCTTCTTTCATATATTGTTTGCTCACCTCTTATACTTGTATTTTAATGCTTATATCTCTGATCAACAGTTCAATTTTTTAAGAAAATTTAAAGATTTGCTAATTTTATTAGAATTTCGTTTGCTCTTTGTGTTGGCGTTCCCGCCTTCCTGTTTTAAAACACCAACTGGGAGGGGGAGGGCACGTTTTCCATTGTTGAGCTTTGGCGTCTCCCCTTGACCTTTCCCGATCATGGAAAAACAAATAAAAGGGAGAGAACGGTAGTACACAACAGTTTCAAGTGATGCATGTGCACTCATCAAATTAGAGCTCTCCTTTCCTTCAAAAATTGTGGGGTTTAATGAAACTGTGATTGTCTTTAAAAGCAGGAAGAAACAGACAAAAAACGCACAACGAAACACAATCCAATCATCATCACGGGATTTTTGGGCGTTCATCAACGTGTGCGCTATGACTGTGGAAAAAAGGACAGTCATGAAAGAAATGTCATTACTTTACTCGATATGGAGATAGTCGTCCAGTATCTCATAATGACGTGTCATGAATGAATATAATGAGAAATTAATGACAGGAGAAACTGGTTCAATGGTATGTGTTTTTAATGATATCATTACGGTATAATTGATACCTTCAACACTAAGATATGGTATGTAATATATCGAACATCTTGAATTGATGTATCGTGAATGAATATACTGATAAATTCATGATAGTTAAAATTGGTTCAGTAGTACGTATTCTAACGGTATTATTGTGGTACTATTGGAAATTTTTAATGCTAAGATATGATGTGCAGTGTCCGCGCAGTCCGCTCGCCAAATCGCCAGTGCCGACGGTTCAACTAATCTCATGAATAAACAATCACATTTGGCGAACATACTTGGCTAATTCTATTTATATGGAAAATTTTTATTTTCAGCCTCGAAAATGAGATTATTATGTGATTAAAAGGATATGTCGTTTATTATAAACGCCTGGTTTAAATTTCGCTATAAACATGAGATTCTGGCTTAAAGAAAATCGCTATTGGCTAAGCCATTGGCGATAAAAATTTCAAGTACTGAGCGCCACTGATGTGTAATACAGAGGTTGAGTCAAAAGTAGTGGCCAATCACCATGCACACTTTTAAATGGGCACCAGACAGGAACCACTCATTGCTAATCTTCAAAGTAGAGTCCATCATGCTCGATGGTCTTCGTCCAATGATCAGCCAGTTGGCAGATGCCCTCGCGAAACCACTCCTCCGGTTTCTGGGCAAAAAAGTCACGCACGGCGTCTTCAACCTCACTGACATTGGCGAAGCGCCGTCCACGCAGGAAGTGTACCATGGACCGGAAGAGAGATGGTAGTCGGAAGGTGCCAAATCAGGCTGTATGCTGGATGTGGCAGAACCAGGGGTTTCTAGCAGTTGACGACACACCTTCACTCGTTGTTGTGCTTGCACGGGCGTCAGCTCATGGGGCACTACTCGGCAGCTCATGATGACCTTTCCCATGGCGTACAGATGTCGAACCACACTCGATTGCGAGTTCCCGATGTCCACCGCTAGTTCACGGGTGGTGCTGCCTGGGTTGGCTTCCACTTGTTGCCATAGGCTGCGTCATCCACTTCTTTGCCATGGGCTGCGTCATCCATGTCTCCAGACGAAAAGCGGGATCACTCTTTTCTCTTAATAAACTGCGATATACCCTTGTGGTAAATATTCTTCTCCCCAAAATATTTCAAAAACTAACCCCCCCCCCCCTCCCCCCCGAGGGCCACTACTTTTGACTCAACCTCTGTATAAAGGATGATAGAACATCTTTCCTGTTCCACACTAGAAAATTTATCTATAAAAAACATCAACATCAATGGAGGAAAACAAAACATAGGCGTTTAAACAAACAAACAAACAAAAAATCCCTAACTTTTAAATTATCCACAGTTTATTACCTTGCACAGTTAATTCAGCACTGCAAGAGATATTTCCACTACCCGTACTTGCTACACAAGTATACAACCCAGCATCTTCGGGCTTTACATGCTGGAAGACAAGTGCCAAAGTATCTTCTTCATCTTTATACATTACTTTAAATCGCTCACTTGCTTCAAACTCTTGCCCGTCTCTGTACCTATAAATTAGAAAGAAAGTATAATATATTATATAAGAATCTTTAAGAAGATTTAAGTAACTCCCACCAGATTTAAATAACATTTTACCATTTAAAATCAGGGGTTTCTCCTCGTTGTAAAGGAGGAACTGGGCTAGGAGTTTTAGTGCCACCATCTTCAATGCCAAGGAATACTTTCTTGTCAGCTAAAATTGAAATCCATTTAAATTACTTATATTAGCTGTTATTATTAATATTATAAGTAATACACGTAATATTATTAAAATTTACAATGATTATCAAATAAATAGAACTAACCAGAAATTGTTACATTAGCTTCTTCAGATGCTTCTCCTTCAGAATTCTTTGCAGTACAACGATATTTCCCAGCATCTTCAGGTACTACATTTACTATAACAAGTTCGAATGTTTCTTTGTCTTCAACTATTAGTTTCACTCGATCATCAAACTTTATTTCTTTATCATCTTTATAACTGAGAATTGTAAAAAGAAATCAAACATGCATTCGGATGAACAAGTCATTACAGACACAATTTTAATATAATGTGACCATCATGCATAAGGACAAACAAAGAAATCAGACAACTTTTCCAGAAACCGAAACTCATATGTTTGATGAGACATATCTTGATCTCACTATTACTGAAGAGCACATTGCAAATCAACATCATAAAATAAAATAAAGAAAAATAATATTTTTACACTTTATTACTGGCATCTCCGAATAACATGGAAATAATACAATCAACTCTGAACTTCATCAGGATGCTTCTCTACAAGATAACCCATTGATAATAGACTTGCAGGCATATTAAAAGATACTCTATAAAGATACTTTTTAAGTTTACATCGCTCTATAATAAATGCAAACATGAAAGCAGGTGAATTTTTATTTTACAAGAATACTTACACTCACCAGCCAATTTAATAGGAAACATCCAATATATCATGTGCTTGCATTATTGTCTGGATTCTTCTGGACATTAATTCCAAATGGTTGAAACATTCAACAGGAATACTTGTTCATGTTGACTAAATATACAGGGTTGTTACAAATGATTGATCCGATTTCATAAATTCACTGTAGCTTTATTTTTTGATATATTGTCATATATTGTCCTGTTAGAACATATTTTTCCATTCTGTTCTAACAGGAAGAGAACCTGGCAATAGTCTCTAGAGTTGTAAGTCAGTTGTGCAAAGGTTTGTTGGTTTGTATATTCCAAAATCTCTTTCACAGATCCAATATTGTATTACGCTATTAGGTGATGAATGGTGGCACGTCAGTTGTCTTTGATGGACCTTGATATCCCAGTCATGTACAGAATGACTACATAATGATGTTTTCTTTACAGCACTTGACATCCACTTAGGTGCTTTTGGATGGTAGTTTTCCCTTGATCAGATCATTCAACATACACTCTTGAAATAGTAGCCTGTGAAAAGTCTAAAAGATCAAGGTAGAAAAAGAACAGTGGAAAGAATTGCAAGACTCAATGGAAAGACGATGAATGTGTAAACGAGTTCTAATTTATTGAGGAAACTGTGTAGAATCTTCAACCACATGTTGAGCCATTTTGTTTTCATTTCATTCCTTTTCATGCAGAGGTTGGATATGATAATCAATAAGTTCAGACAGCTTAAAGCCTGTTTCACAATTACAGTTTATGGACGGAAAACAAGCGGATGTGGAGCTTGCAATGCAAGACAAAGATTTTCCACACCTAATGCCATTTTGAAATTAGCAGAAATTGCCTGTGTTGCTCTAAGCAACTGCTTTCCAGGCAGAATTTTCAATTCAAGCTGGTTCTGAAATTAGTGGATCTGCAACTGCTTCAACCAATCAGGAAATGTTAGGTTTTGGTGCATCTTTGTTGTCATATTGGCTGAACACACCATTGACGTGAACTTGGCATTTGGAAATGTAATTTAAAAAATATTGATGTCAAAATGAGCCTTCACCTCTGAATGCAATAAAGATCGCTGCGAGATGCCTTATCGTATTCCTGTATATCGGCCTCATTTGGGAAGGTAGTTAATTTGGCCGCTGTTTTAATTCTGAAACGGAAACGAGCAAAAGCTCTAGTACACGCATCCTCTGCAGATCAGCTGGGGCTAATATGGCCAATTTAATTGTGAAATAGGCTTAAGAATGAAAAACTGTATCTTTTTAATGTTACTTATATTCAGATAAGAGAAAATAATTTGTATTAAGAGTGACATTGTCGATTCTTTTGTTTGGCTTTTAAAATTTTTTTTTGGTACCGTGTCAATTATTTATTTTATAGATCATATTGCATTTATATTTTAGTTATCTATTTATTCAATTAGTTTTAATTATTAAATTTCTTAATTCTTTAAATTTGTGTTTTGGCATTGCTTTCATTGAAACACGTGTGCCACTATCCCAAAAGTACTTTTCTGGAATGCTCACGATGTGATGTGCATCAACAACACGATCGTATTACTTGGAGCTGTCTGTGGAAGCGTTGCCATGCTGTTTCACAACACCGCCGATAGGTGGAAACACCGAGTCATGCAGTTGTGAGGCATGGTGGGAGGAGTGAGCCACTCAGACGTGAGGAGACCGAGAGAGACAGCAGAGAGAGAAAGGGAGTTCGCAACGAAGATGGAGAGAACAGTGGCCACTGAAAATCCACAACCGGGACACGTCAAGAGGGGAGGACGATGCAGGCAATCCTCAACGAACTGGACTCTAGGTAATCTGAGACAGTTTTCCACCACATACACTTGCAGTACTATACTGTCCAGGTGTCATTGGATCTTGTAAAAAAAAAGGGGGTCAGAACTTTATAAAGGGACTAGGCATGCAGCGAATCTTTGTATGCATATAGGACTAACACGTGATTGCCGAGATAGAGATTTTTTTTTTCTGTTCCAATTGTAAATATACCTATTTGATTTATCATTTTGTACAAATATTTTGTAAATACATCTCGCTTATTTTGTTTCAATTGTGAGTTGGGTCTATTTTCTTCATTTCGAACTTAATATTAAATAGGGGTGACTGTAGATATACATTCGCAACCTTACAATGAGATGCTTTTTTGAATTGCTTTTGATGTCTTCTGCTTCTTGAAATCTCTTCATTTTGAATGTCATCTTGGGTTTGGGAAATAGCTAAAGGTCTGATGGAGCCTGTCATAGGATTGTCATAGGAGTTTTCCGAATGCATTGATTTGCTTCAGCTGCCAAAGATCGTTATGTATTTGTATTCTAACATGTGGCACTTAGCAGGAATTTTCCCAAAAAAAATTAACTAGGATGAGGCAAATTGTTTATTCCCTGCCTAATACAATATAAGTTAAAAAGAAGACGGCACACCTAAGATAACAATAATATACACTGAGCTGCCATTTTATTAGGTACACCTCACAAAAGATGCACTTTGACTGACTGCCTGATTTACATGTCACGTGGTCACAGTATAAATATTCTTAATCAATCTTTATTCTGTTAGTTAACCATGAAACCATAGCAAAAATGGAGAAAACCAGTAATCTAACTGAAATCCAGTGTGGCATGGGTGCAAAACGGTCTGGAATGAGCATTTCAGAAATGCCAACTCTCCTGAACTTTTCACATACCACACATTCAAGGGTTTATCGAAAGTGGCTCAAGAAACAAAAAACATGTAGCCAACGTGACTCCTGTAGATGGAAAATCCTTCTTGATGAAAGAGGCCAGAGGAGAATGTCAAGACTTGTGCATGAAAACAGAAAGGCAACAGTACACAAATTACTGCTCGTTACAACTCTGCTAGCATAGAAAACAATATCGGACAACTAGTCGCATCTTGGCTCGAATGGGTTACCAAAGCCGAAGACCATCTTGGGTACTAATGCTATCAGAGAAGAACAAGAAAGCACGCCTCCTATGGGCATAGTAGCATTGAATCAGTGAGGATTGGAAAAAGGTTGCCTGGTCAGATGATTCTGGGTTCCTGCTGCATCATTTTGATGGAAGGCTTAAAATATAGCGAAAACAACATGAAGCCATGGATCCCTCTTGTCTGGTGTGAACTTTGCAAGATGGTGGAGTTGGAGTAATAATCTGAAGCTTGTTTCACAATTAAATCGCCCGCATTTGCCCCAGCGAATCCGCACAGGATGCGAATACTAGCGCTTCCGCTAGCAAAGCGGGCGATTTAACAATTTTCCGTTTCCATTTCACAATTAAATTCGCAGCCGCATTAACTATCTCCTGATTGGTTCATTCTACGTGCGGTTGGAAACTGTATCCCGAACCATAACCTACATGATAAGAGAATAGGCTTATCATGTAGGCTATGCCCGAAGCAGGGTCTTTTAATCTTTTAAGCAGGGTAGATTAAAAGACCCTACCCGAAGGAATAGTAAGCTGTCATAATACGCCCAAGTGGATTTGTATATTTCTTCCGCTTTTGTTACTTCTCTCCAAAATAATTAATAAATAATAAATAAAATCAAAATGAAACTAGAAATATAAAATAAAATAAAAAGCTGACGTTTCGGACAGAGACTATCCTTTATCAAAGCAAAAAGGATAATTCTCTAAAGGCAATTAGAATATTTTATTTATTATTTATTAATTATTTTGATAATTATTATTATTTTTATTTATTTTTTCATTTTTATTTAATAACTATTATTTATTGTATTCCAGGGTTTTTGTGTCTCGTCCTTTTCTCTTATAAATATCCGTTCATTACTTCTCTCCAACTTCCCCCCCTATAGTTCTGTGCGAACCTGAAGCTTCCTGATTGGTTTAAGCTGTCGCGGATTCGCTAAATTTCAGAACCTGTCTGAATTGAAAATTTCGCCCGCAAAGCAGTTGCGAAGAGCAGTGCGGGCGATTTCCGCTAATTGTGAAACGGCAGTATGTGCGGAAAATCTTCGCCTCGGTTGCGGTTTCCGCATTCGCCTGTTTTTCACCCACAAACAGTAATTGTGAAACAGGCTTGAGGAATGTTTTCTTGACATGAATTGGGTTCTCCAATATCTGTAGACGGTCATTTGAACGCCAAAGCATGCATAAACATTATTGCAGACCAAGCTAACCCCTTCATGCTCATAGTTATCTGCACACAGACGGTTCCTTCTAGTAGGATCATGCACCAGAACACAGGGTCAGAATCACTATCGATTGTTTCCAGGACATGACAGAAAGTTCTCCTTGATGCAGTGGCCAGCTTAGTCCCCAGATCTTAACCCCATTGAACATCTTTGGGATGAGCTAGAAAAGGACTGTTTGTTCCTTGCCTACATCTCCATCGAATCTTGCGTGAAGTTCTCATGCCAGCAAGGGCTAACAACATTCCTGTTGAACGTTTTAAGCATCTCGTTGAATCCATGTCCAAACGAATACAGGTGGTTTTCAGGAGTAATGGAGGTTCAACAGGCTATTAGACAGATGTACCTAACAAAATAGCAGCTAAGTGTGTAATATGTGCAAACACTGGCTTCAACTTGACATTACATTTTGCCATCTATGATAATTAAAATGCTTTCAAATACTACTAACTAAAACATAAAAAAGAATATGAAATTATACTTTCAAAATAACTTACAATTTTATTTCAGCATCAGGAAGTGCATGGACTTTTAGCATAAACGTTACACATGAGCCTTCTATAATTTGAGTATCCTTGAATTTGATAGCAAAAATTGGAGGATGTGGCAAAATAGTACCACCTGGAGTGGATGGGCGTTGAACTTCAGTAGGTACTTCTAAAGCTAATAAAAGTATTTTAAAGAAATTATAATACTTAAATAAAAGCTTTTAATTAAACTTTTCTCATATAAAATGGGTATTTATCATAAAATATTTTACATACATAAAACAAAATACAATACACACACACGCAAACTTAACACAAACACACTACAAAGATAGACAAGAATTTCATTTTTTTTATTCAATAAAAGCATTTAATGAAGTAAAATGCTTTGATATCACAACTCTACAATAGTCACTTTCTTTTTAAAAAACTTGGAAACATATGCAATCTATTTCAAAAGTATTTTTAATTCATCTATGTAAGCTGTTTCATAATTTAGTAATGAACTACTTAGAGAAAAAAAAAAATTAGCCATGTTAAAAATTCTAAACATTGTTGTCATAATAAAAAAGATTCTTCTTCAGCACTTACTCTGAAGAGTGGGTGACGATCCTGAAGTACTGTTTGCATGGACATCATATAAACCTGTTTCACATTCCTCAGCCCCCTTGACATTCATACGATGCTGACTGCTTTTGACTATGAGTTGCAGTCGATCTGATTCTGACAGGGGCAGATTATTCTTCAGCCATGTGAGAGTGGCTGGAGGTAGACCAAGAACCTCACACTCAAGTGCGGTTGTATCACCCGCTGTAAGAGTACCATTAGTTTAGGGATGAAGAAAGTTTTTTTAAACAATATCATGCCAACAGGAAGAATAAAAAGAACAGCAAATCAAAACATAATGATTGAATTGTTATAAAACATCAGGAAATAGTGTATAAATTGATATATGGGAAAGTATCATGCATTAAAAATTTCGGCACTGAAGATAAGCGCACTTTAAAAATTCTAATTGCCTATATCCAATTACTTCAGATAACAATAGAAAAGCTAATATTCTATCAATAATATTATTTCTGATAATCTATAAAAACATAAAATATGTATTTAATGGTAATGCCTGTTAAGTTTCTAAACAAAATGACTACACAGAAGAATACTAATAACTAATGACAGCAAAGGTATTGCTAGTGTAGTAAACTATTGGGGCTTGTAAATCTGAAGTAATGATATTTCAGCTCTGCCAACAATGCTAAGCATATTGTGAAGTTTATGTATGGATTTACATGGTGAATTGCTGTATCAAATGTTTCCCACTGTAACTACCAGGACAAACACAAGAGTCAATTAATCTGTAAGATGCAAGGCCCCAATTTTGCAAGAGAATAACTTAGAAGAGGATCCCTGGACAACTTCCAGTCCAATCAGTCCACTTAGCTCTATGGTACAGTAGCTCACCACATGATTACCAGATGGGAGATGGTCATATGACCTGAAGTTATGTTTGCCTGACATAATTAATCTTGGCAATCAGCATTACATCATTCCCATATATCCTATTAAAAAAGTTTTGAAAAACTGTGAGCAAAAAAAAATTAGCAAATCTATCATGCAAACATACAATACAAATCGTTTTCATGCCAATGTTATAAATAAATGTGTAAATCTTGAAAAATTTTTCAAAAATTAATATTCTATTTAAAAAACAGCTTAAAAATTTATATAATTAAATATTTATAATTATTAACATCATATTCAATATATTGTGCCTAATATTATCAAAAATTGTTTTGAAATAGTTTGGAACCAAAACAGTGTTCACAATGATAAGATGAAGATGAATCTAAGTTCCCATTTGTTCTATTTATTTGATATAACAAGAAATTACGTAATCCCCCTATAGGAAGTAGAAAGAGTTCATGGAAATTGGCTCCTTTAAAAGGCTTAAGAAGTGGGAGTTAAAATATGAGAGTAAAATTGAGATTAACAATGGGAGATACAGAGAAGGTAAAAACATCTCCCTAATTTGTTTCCTTTTTATCTATTTTTAAGCCTTTCATTTGCTTTTTTAATCCTCCACTTTTATTTTTTATCAAATAACTGATATTATCAAATGTAATACACTCTTGTGCAAATTAATTAAAACAAAGCATGTTTTCGTAGACATTTTTTCATGACATTTACTGCTTTCGAATGAAACACAATAATGAGGATGTTATATCATCATTGTGCTTTCAGGACCTAGCCCCCTGTCGCACATAGAAAATGGTGAAGAAATTCATGATACAGCAGCAAATACAGGTACTTGAACTTCTCTGGACATAAATCCCATTGAGAATTTGTGGACTATATGCAAAAATCACCTCCATGCTATGGACTGTGTGACTATGGAAAAGCTCATTCAGGTGTTGGTTCAGGGATCCTAAAATCAACTGTGACTGTAGATTCCATGCCAAACCATGTTCAAATGCTGCTTAAAAAAGAGGAGGTCATATCCGTTACTCATGTAAGTATACCGATATGTGAGTTTTGTACAATAACCTAATAAATTCATTGTTTGTTTTAATTAACTTGTACAAGGGTTGTTTGTTTCAATTAATTTTCACAAGGGTGTACATGTATTTAGAAAATGGGAAAGAAATCCATCTTCTTTCATTTTTCTTCATTTCCAATTGAATGGCCATGCCATATCTTGTCATTTGAAATAAACAATTCCAGCCAGACTGGGATAATTAGGCCAAAACTTCATGTGTATCTTGCCTAGAGGAATTTGCATACCGAATTTCACTACTTTACATACCTATATAACATACAGATTAGATGATCCCCTCTAACTCCCACCTCAGAGGGCCAATCCAAAGCCAAATTAAATAGTGAAATAGCATATGCCCATAGTGAGCATCATTCCAAATTTCAAACTTCTACATCAAAAAAAATGAAGTAAATGTGAAGAGGGAAGATGGGCATGGTAAAACAATATGTAGCTCCAATCTTTTGGTACGTATTAATCAAATTTTAATTAATTAGTAAAAAGAGAATAAAATTAATAAAATGCTATATTTAGAATTTGAAGTATTTCGAGATTTACACATATTAATAAGTGTTGCATTATGTTAATAGAAAATTATGTATACATGTTACGTTAATAGAATATATCTTGATAATAGTAAAAAAAAAAAAATTATAAATAATCCTGCAAAACAAACCAGTAATTAAAATACCAAAAAAATCAAAATTAACATCTTAAAAAATTAATCTTGTATAAATGGAAGTAACATCCATAAAATTATTCTAAATTTCATTCTATTTATTAAAAAGAACATTTGAGATGAAATAAAATGAAATTTTATTTATTGGCATAAAGGGTTGAATAATTTCAAAAATATTTGAAGGAACATGAAAATTTCCATAAAAAAGCTTAAGAGTAGTAACAGCTGGTATATTTTATTTATGTAAGAAGAGCTATATTCATTATCTCCAATGACCACTAATCTTAATTATATTTACAAAAAAAAAAAATAAAATGCAAACTACATATGGCCTCAATAAAGCATCAGTTATCATCTTTAGTTTTTAATATGTAAATAATTTTTTTATGGTTGTTAAAAACAGAGCACATTTCAAATACATGTATCATTTCAAACCAACTGTAAAGACATAACGCATTCAGGTAGAGGAAGGTTCAAAGTTTTAAACCTGTCTAGAATTACCATTCAATGCCACATGGCAGGGCTGTTTTTATCTGTAGAATTTCACAGGTGAAGTCATTTTGTATGCTGTAGTTTGCATATGCAATGGCATTAACCTTCTTCAGATAACACCGACCCATACGGCCAACTTGGTGAGTAATATGCTTCAAGGATTTGGTTGGAAAATTCTTCGATATTCTCCCTACAGCTTAGATCTCTCCCCATGTGAATTCCACATATTTGCACAGCAGGAGAGAAACATTCGTGGACATTGGTTTGCATCAGATTTACTGATTCACTGTCCAAAAGCAATATCCATTAGCAACCAAATATCAACCGGCTGTTGAGAAGATCTCATATGTCAATATGGAATTCCCTGTGAGCTACTGATGACAAAGAGACAGATTTTGTTAGAAGTTCTGAAGTAGAATGTACTTCACAATTTGGATATTGTACAAAAGTTTACTATGCTACAGAACAACTTTTAAAAGTATAGTGGAATGGCTTAATCAATTAAGACCATGAGATCAACTGCAATAATACTCAAGGTTCAGGGATCTGTTTAACTCAGCTTTATTTACAATTCATAATACCATTAATGAGAGTACTGGAGTTTTATTCCCTTCTTCTTTATGTGAGGACAGGCTACCGAGAGCATAACAGGGCCCCTGTGCAGCCTGTGCATAATTTTTCCCTTCATGGGCCCCCTTTGAGCTCCTTGGGCCTTGGAACAATGTACCAGCTGAACCGCCTTTTCCTCAGGCTGTGTGGATATGATTCATCTATTCTCCCATGTTGGGATGAGAGATGAAAGGAAGCAATACAGAAATCTATTAATGAATCCAAGTCCAAGATGTTCAAGAGTAATGTAAGCTGGTAAATTTGCTAAGAAATCTAGCAACGTCAAAGAATAGGATAAAAAATTATCAAACTATGGATTTCCAGGAGGCCTTTGATTATATGGCTGTTAAGGCTACTCACTAGGGTGCTTAGAATCTGATGCCTTCTTCCCATGCACAAATTCTAATGAAAAACATTGCAAAATAACATCAACTGAAAAATGTTTTGGATATGTAGTTCTATGAAGTTTGGGATACATTCTACAAGATACATGTATATAAATTGTTTTGTACATAATCTACTTTACAAATTTTTATTGCAAAACTAGATTTTTACTGTATTCATGTTTCTTATTCAAAAATATATTTCAGAAATTATTCAAGCTAATAAAATTCTAGTAATTCCTTTTAAAAGTTAAAAAGATGATGAGAAAGAGGGAAATTCTCTATAATGAGAAATGAATTGTCATCAGACACTGATAATAATTTATTATGCCGTAATAATTACTATTATTCTTTAAATCAATAAAATAGCTCATCATCTTTAGTGTTTGTTACCACCAGTTAGCAAATATTAAATATTCAAAATCCACAAGAGTTGAGACTGTTTCATCTAATTTTTCATCCTGCCTTAGTAAATCTTTAAAAGTAAATGTAAAGGAAACAAAAATTAAAGATAAAATTCATATAAAAATTCTAAAATAATGTATTTATATTTTCTGGAATAAAATGCACATAATGCAGAGTTGTATGCATTTATAAAAATATTTACCACATACAAATTTTAAAATTTGTTGTAGGGTACATGAGGAGGAATTAGTATTAAAACAATTGCTTTGAAACAAAAGTATACTGTAGCTAATGATCCAAAATTATTAATCAATTTAAGTGTGCAATTTAAATGCAAAACTTTTGATTTACAGGGAAACTTAGCACTATATACAGAGTTATTCAAAAAGACAGAGCCGATTTCAAATGTTTATTCAAACAAATAAAAGACAGTAACACATTCCACATTTTACTGGACAGAGGAAGATTTACATTTTAAAAGCCTGCTTAGAAGTTCCATTCAATATCCATGTAACAACGCTGTTTCTTATTGGTGATGCCACAGTAAAGGTTGCTTTATGGGCTGTAGTTTGTAAACTGTGAACTATCTTCTACAAATTTTTTAAAATATATTATCATTATCATCATCATATTCAGTGCTTATCAAACCACTGATGAATGTTGGTCTCCTCCAAATGTTTCCAATGTGTTCTGTCCTGGGTTTTTCTTTTCCATCTGGTGCGGGGACATTTACGTAATCTTTAATATTTCATGGGTACCAGTCAAGGCTGTAGTCCATCTGTCTTGCCTTCTAACAATGTTTCTGGCCTATTGCCATTTGAGATGTTGTATCCAGTTTATGATACCGACTGCTTGCATCTGTTCTTGGATCCAAGTGGTCTGTTTTGTCCTTGCTTGTGATAGCTAGCATAAATCATTCCAGGGCGTAACTAGGGGGAGGTTCGGGGTGTTCAGACGAACCCCCCTTTTATTTCTCTGATCTGTTTAAGTTCATTCGTTTTTCTTTGTTTCTACTAAAAAGCTATTCTATATTTTATCCCCCCCCCCCTCCCACCAACGAACCCCCCCATGAAAAATCCTGGTTACGACCCTGCATTCCATGCTTCTTTGGATGGTTGTAGACACTGGAAGGCCTTGCTGCTCTGTGTCTATGTGTCTGCTCCAAAATGAGGACTGATAGTACACATTGATTGAAAACTTTCCTTTTCAAGCATAAGGGCATGTTACTTTTTAGGATTGAACTATCTTTTTAATATTGATTGTTAATTTTTTTTTTTTTTTTCTGAAACTGCTCTGTCCTATTCTGATTTGTCTGTTGATTTCTTTTATAATCAACCTAACCTAACCTAACCTAACCTAACCTAACCTAACCTAACCTAACCTTCATCCATAGTGATTTCTTTTTTAATTCAGTGTCTTTGTTCATGATTTGTTTTATCTTGCAGACTTGTTGAACATTGTAAGAAATAAAAAACTCTTTCACCACAACAAAATTAAAAAAGGAACCAAGGAGAACTGACGTGAATGAAGAGAGCTTTGCCCTCGAAAAGCGCTTCCAAGTTCAGGTTGTATTTTTCCTTTTTTAATTTTGTTGTGGTGAAAGAGTTTTTTTATTTCTTACAATGTTCAATGCATACTTATTTCTTTCTGGTTATTTGTCATATTTGTACACATATTTTATACTTTTGTGCCTTTTTTCCAGATATTTACTTACTGTTGAACATTACTTTTGTTTTCTTCATATTCATTTTCAATCCCACCTATATACTAGCTTTTACATGTTATGTCATTTTTTCTAGTTCATCTTCAGTATTGATAATAAGAACAATGCGTTGGCAAAGAGAAGATGGGTGAGGCTTTTTCCATTTATTTTAAGGCATCTATTTTTCCAATCTAGGCTTTTAAAGACCTCTTCCAGTAAAGCATTGAATTTTCTCCTTGTTTAACTCCTTTCTTAATTTGTATCCTGACTTTTCCTATGTTTAAATGGATGGCACCGTCGCTTTGCTATAAATTTTGTTGAGCATGTTTATTTATGTCCTGTATCTTCCACTTATTTCTAAAGCTTTCATCACAATTGAAATGGAATAGAGTCAAAGGCAAAGCAGAGTGGTAATTCATATTCATTATCATGCTCAATGAGCTCTCATATGACTTGCATAAGGTCAGCTATGCTAAATCCACTTCTGAATCCAATCATCTAATTCCTGCAGCTTTGCTTGATTCCTTTCTGTTCCTACAGGATATTGCATCTAGTCATACTGCTAAATTTATGAAAGTAATTCACCAGTCATTAATCCAATTAAAAATTTATGGAGATGGATGAAGGCTAGATATCGCAAAGATCCCAATGAATTAAATAGGAGATGATTTCAGCAATCAAACATATTTGGTCTAATACAAATCATGAAGAATGTGCTAAGTTGATGAACAGCATACCGTACAGGCCAAAGGGGGCAATGCTATTAAGTATTAATTTGAAGTGATTTGTGTATCTTTTTTTAAAATTATTCTCATTGTTTGTCTCTATATTCAGATTATTCTACTATTTTGCCATCTTCAATTTGTTCAATGTAAATTTTACATTTTGAAAAAATGAATGTTGCTTTTCAGATCGACTAGAGGAATAAGTACATCATCCAGGGAAAAAAGTCTAAACATGTAGTTACAAAAGTTCGTTGATTGCTCTTCACTCAAATTTAATAAAAGACCATTATTCTAATTTTTTTGGCAATGATGTTACAGTAAAATCCCGTTACAATGTACCTCACTTTAATGTATATTTCAAAATATTGTTCAAATTTAATATCCTCTGTAGAAATCCTAGTCTTTTAATGTTAAAAAGTTTCAGTTTAACATACCTCAAATTAACGTACATTTCAAATTAACATTCTAATTTAACATTCCCAGGTAAGATTTCTCCTCAATGCAATGATCATAGGTCGAAAGCCTATTTAGTCAACACCTTGAACAACAATCTATGAGAAAGTGACCAATGGGATGGAGATTTTTTGGAAAGGTAAATTTTGCAAACAAAGCAAACTGCAATTACAGCTTTTTCATAGATTGATATACTATAACACTGTAGTGTGCTGGTCTGTATTTGTTTTGTATAAAATAATGTATTCCATACATCTTTTGTGATTAAATTAAATTAAAGTACACATGATTCTAAATCTGCTACATTATATGCACATTCTTCAGCCTTTCTGTGTACTGTGTACTATAAATTTATCGTCATATACAAGCAATATCGTAATAGGTCGGCTGTAGACAAGCAATATTGTAATAGGTAGCCTGTACACAAGCAACATTGTAATAATATTGCCCCCCCCCCCCCAGTTTCAGATTAACATTCACTTCAGATTAACGTTCAAAATTCCAGTTCCCTTAGAGTATGTTAAAATGAGCTTTAACTGTATATCCTGGATATAGAGGGTTATTCATAATTCCTTCTGGGATTTTATCAATGGATTCAGCAAAATCTATGACAGATACAGCAAAGACACTCATGTCAACAGATACACAATTTCTCCAAGTTTGTATCTGCAACAGTTCCCATGGCATGTCATTTGAGGGCAGACAAAATGGTAAGCAACAAATAAGGCAGTATTCACTGGTGAAAAGAAGGTGTTTTTGCATTGTAGAATTCGTGAAGTGTGAATCTATTGTGACTGTCCAACGATAATTTTGAGCGAAATATCACACTCATATGTAGTTCAAGAAATTCAAGGAGGCCGGTTGTCTGTACAATCCAAAACTACCAGGCTGGCCAGAAATGATATCTGCTGTGTCAACAAAGGTAAACTTATCAAGCATCTGTATACTCCACTAAAAACTTAGAGAGATTGTGTATCTGTTGATATGAGTGTTTTTGCAGTATCTGTCATAGTTTCTGCACAATTCATTGATAAAACCCTAGAGGGAATTATATAACTCTGTATATAAACACACAAAAAACAAAAGGGAACTTTGACTTTAAGTCATTTTGGAGACTAACTGCATTTTCAAAAACGACTTATCAAATATCTTGGTTTCACTGCAATCCAACTAATGAGAAATTTTTGTCACAAAGCAATCGGTCTGAAAATTTATTTCTTATGATATACTGAAAATTTATTAATATTATATGGTAATTTTTCTGCATTATATGCCAGAATCTACAAATATTTAGGCATATTCTCATAGAACATTTTTGATATTTAAATAAGAAAATATTATATTTAAATATACAGTTTATCTTATCAAAATCTGAAAATGATTTGAAAAGGCTACATGCAATCAATAAAGCATACAAATTATCATCTAAAATTAATTAATTTATTATGTTTTTCATTTTATTTTATGTAATTAAAACACAAGCTTTTGTTAATGAATCCAGAAATATTAGAAGCAAACCATTTAAGAATTTACACAAAACAACACAAAAGTTAGACAGTATTGAAGCGGGATTTTTTTCCATTTATGTTTTTTTTATGAGTTCTGGGGTCTTTCTAAAATTTATGTTACATTAAAATGAACTTCCTTATATTTTTATTCCAGTTTTAAAATTGGGTTTATAAATATTAAAATTATCTTCAATTCTAAATTGATTTACATATTTTAAACTATATAGAAATGAAGACTGGAATCCATTGGCTCCAATATTGCTCAGGTGGCAACTTATCAACTCTATCCTAGAACTTTTTCTATTTTACTGTAGTCTCGACAATGACATAGGTTGATTAGCTTATGATGAAAGTGCAATAAATTTAGGTAAAGTCTGATCTTCATTTCTTTAATAAGAAGCAATACAAGGCTAGCTTATTAAAGTTTTTTTTTTTTTATATTTCTAAAATAATAATCTTTAAAAAATTACTAAACTCATAATACTAAATATTAAGCTTTTAAGTTCTGATGATTATTTAAAAATTAAACATAGAAAAGAATTTATACAAAATTTATAAATCTGAATCCCAAATATAAATCATAATAAATTTTAATCATTTTATAATCATGTTTTAGCATAACTTATACAGAGTGGTCCAAAATCTGCCTACCAAGATGAATGTTGTGTTGTATTGGGACAATAAGTATGGTCAATTCAAACTAGCCTGATTAAAATGCACATGAGCTGGTATTAATGAAATAACATGTTTGATGTGCTTGCCATCAATTTTAATGATTTTTGCACAATCAGATTGCAAAATTGCCCTCCACCTTTGTGGGAACATTTGTTGGAATGGCCAAAATTTCATGCTCAATACCAAAGATATAGGGTCCGTCTTTTAGACCTTGTCCTTCACATGACCCCATAAATGGGAGTCAAGTAGACTGACTTGGATTAAGGTCAGATGAATATGGGGGCCAGTTGATGCCACATCAATAGAGCTTGGGCATTAAACAGACACATTAAATAAGTGCATTGATGCCACTAACAAATCACATAATTTTAAAGCAACTATACATTGCATTAGCTGAGAAATTGAAGTTTAATCTTAATAGGTAGGTTTTGGGTCACCATGTACAATACTTCAGTTTCATAAAGAAATATCATAAAAGAGTATACAGCATTCAGTATAGTCTTTTATGATATTATTTCATTTAATCATTGTGAAAGTCGCTTATATTGTTTAAGATAATAATACTAGGCAGTTGATTTTCCTTTAATCAGTTACACAAAATTTAGGTAATTGAATATAAAACATTTAAACCTTTATCATGCATACATTTTAGTTAATTTTTAAATCTTCCTCGGAACAATGGTAATTTCAAATGTCCCATCACTGATATTCAAGTCATAGACAACACTGCATTACCACAATGGCTATTCCTAATTTTGAAGTAAAATAACACTCATTATATACCAAAAAACTTTCATCTACATTAGATTGTATTATTAAAATTGCTTTTCTGCTCATACAAACATGTTTCCCCTAACAAAAAAAAGGAATCACTTACCCTACTGATATTGTGATGTACATACATTATTTTAGCTGCTTTATTTTTAAATTCTAATGGCCATTTATTAATTTCTCAATTTACAGATTTATCGATTATTTTTAGTTCCTTGTTTAATTGAATGTATAAGAGGTCAATCTTCTTGAAAAAATGAAAAAAAAAATTGAACTCTAAGAGTTCTTTTAAGTAATTTTATTCTAGCCCCCCCCCCCCTCCATAACTGAAAAAATTATGTGATGGACAGTTTTACACGTTTTCAATCATTTTTTAATTCTTCTTTTTTTTTTAATCTTTTTAATCATCAATCATTTAAGATTATATTTTTGAAATCAATTATCAAGATTATGACATTAAGATAATAATGCCTGCTTCCTGAAACAAGCTATAACTACACATAATTAAAACAATTATGTGTAGTTTTAGTAAAGAAAGGAAATTTTTTATTATAGTTTTACAGATAGTTTACAACAGAAGAATCATGCATGTCATCACTGCTGTTGTGTTTAAAATGGAATTTAAAATTTTAGGGAGTGTGCTGTAGCCATATATCAGAAAGTTTTTGGGTTACTGCTTGCAGTAATGGATCTTATGTCTCTGGCTTTCACTGCAGCTCATCTCTGAATTTCATGCAGCAGCCCCTCATGTAGCCATAGTTCAGGTGATTGAGAAGACTAAATTGACCATGTCTTCCTAACCTTCATTGGGAAATGTCCTTATCTCGGGAAATAAGCCACAATATCTCTTGATCCACATGAAGTTTGTTTTTTTTTGAAATAACTATTTTAAAATATGCCAAAATTTGTTGGAAGACATGTTGGAATGCACTGTATATGGCAAATTAATCTATATGCACTTATATTAACATAAGGAACACCATTATAAGCAACAGCAATAGACATACATAAACAATTTTTTTTTTTATTCAAAAGTAAACATACATATACATACAAATACACACACACACACACACACAAACACATACGAAGATAGCAAGATGTTCTCATGGAATTATTCATTCTTCAGAAAGCAGGCAATTTTTTTTATAATTTAATGATTTTGAACCCAAAATATCCATAGAAAATATAAAAAATGTATATTTTTTAAGATCACAATTATATTTTCAGGAGCTTATTCATCTGTTTATGTAGCTCCCAAAACAAGAAATTATCATGAATTTTATAAATGTCCAAATTTTTCTGCAATATAGTCTATGAATTACCAGTACAGTGTTCTCCCAAAAAAATTTCACTGTCTGGATAGAATGAAGAAATAGCCACATGAGAAAAAAACATTGTACAGTTAAAATTTTAGGTTTAATTTGGTGAGCAGCCTGTAAACCAGCCAGGAAGCATATCCATTCAAAAGGACTTGGGAAGAACACTACTGGTATGTTCTAACTTATGAGATATAGGGCATTTATAGTTAAACTTTCCCTACTTAACTATTTCTATGTGGAAAATGAGTGGTCACATAAACAGGAACTGTAATGTAACTTTGCCAAGGACATGGGGAAAAGAAATAATGAATAAGCAATTCCAATGAAACACTTTTAATATTTGCAATATCATACAGTACACCTGGTTTTTGCAGACATAGCATCAGACTACAAAGTGTGCTTGTAATGATGTCCATTAGTGTCCAAGACAGTCTGAAAGCAAGGATAGCTTCACCAAAGTATCCTCTTCTTCTTGTCCAAGACCATGTTGACTCTTAAACGAATGCATTGCTACTACTCTGTGAGGCTAGCAACAACTGTGAATGATAATTCATCTAGTATGGTACGAATGGAAGCAGTGAACCATGCAAATCTTGTGGCCCATAATCTGGATTAGTACATTTGCACCCATACTATAAATAGTTTCCTGTCTAGGATGGGTTAAGTAGGGAAAGTTTAATTATAATTACACTGTACTTATTTAAGCTGTTTGCTTTTAAAAGTTTACAGTCACTTTTTTTTTTCTTAACATGGAGGGGTCATATATCTTTTAACTTTATCTAAATGAAGTTATTCACTTTATTTTACCATTTAATCAAGCACATTTCTGAAATATCTTTATTTTTTATGTGAATAAAACTAGTTACTTTTGCTTTTATGTAAACAGAATTTTTACTTTTTAAAAATCAGAATTAAACAAAAAACTATTACTATATTATGAAATCAAGAAAAGAGCATATGATTGTTACTGAATCAAATTGAAAAAAAAAGGCATTTGTTAAGTTTTCTGAATAATTAATCATATTTTACAGCAATATATTTCTATTACAGCTTAAAAGAATTTTGATTAGGAAGAGTGACTCTTATGAAATGATCACATACTAAACTATTCTACAAAATGAAAGAAGTTATTAATATTGGGTTAAATGAGTTAACAAAACTAGTTGAATTTTAAATATAAATTAAAAAGCATATAAAATCATGGAGTTTAACACTTATTTTTAAAATCTGAAACTATTCATTTATAATATACTATAACAATGTCATAATAATTAATGCTGTTTTTTCTTATCAATGTATAATATTACACCCCATTTGTGCGGGACTGCACTCCATGCTTCCTGAGAACAAGTCAAAATCTGAACCATATGTAATATCTTAAATAGGCTATTAATAAGCGCTATGCTATTTTAATATACAATTAAAATGAGGCGATTTGCCATCACAAAATCGTTAAAATATGAATTTTATATCATATAAAATGGAATCACTTCTTTATTTTTTATTCACTTCATGAATTGATTGTTTTTCTTGTTTTTCATTTTAAATTTAACGTTTTTAAACCTTGGGTAACTAAAATTGCGAATACGGACTCCAACATTAAGGGAAGAATACTTACTGTCTACCATAATTTTCGAAATATAATATGAATATTATGCAAAATGAAAATAAAAAACCATCACTGCATATTAGAAAAAATGTCATATAATAATCCGACTTTGATGTGACTATCTTTGTACGGCAGCGAGAGGGGGGGGGGGGGACTTCAAACGATGCTAGCAAATAAGAAATATACTTGTACATTACAACATATTATACAGTCTATACCATAGTACATTAAGCAGTACTTTAATTCGTTTTTTCCCCTCAATTTCTCATTACAAAATACTATTGCAAAACAGAAATATAAGACAGCCAAAACTGTGGACACAAGGAAGAAAAGAAACCACTATTACACAAAAACGAATTTTAGAAAATAATTTGAGTATTCGATCTTTTGAAGGCTACTTTATAGTTGATTTTTTTTGCAAATCTTTTTAAGAACTCTGTTCAAATTTATGTTTTTTTAAAACTATTGTCTTTCAGTACAATATAATTTGAACAGAGGTCTTAAAAGGATTTGCAAAAAATTCAACTATAAAGTAGCCTTCAAAAGTTCAAATACTCTGAGGAAAAAGCTAAACATGGTAAAAGACATGTTCTCAGAGAATCCTGTCCAGGAGTTTATAAGTTTTAATGTTCCTCTTGCAATAAGTTTTATCTGGGACATTCAAAAAGAGGGGTAAAAACTAGAATGAAGGAGCATATTTTCTATATTAAAAATGGAAAGCAGATATATCTGCTTTTGCAGATCATATTTTACAAGAAGGCCATAATTTCTCGACAGAAGGCTTTAATATTATCCACTCTATTAAAGATGAGAAATTGCTTCCTCTCCTAAAATCTGTTCAATTTTGTGCAAGTATAAGCCATCTAATTGGTTGCTGAATAACGACAATGGTCCTCTACCTGTAGTCGATTGGACACCTTTAGTTTCCTTCATTGTCAAATAATTTCTCTTATTTAGCGGCCTTGTTAGTTGTTACTGTCAAATAATTGTTCTTATTGGTTAAATGCCACTATATACAGTGATTTTGTTAGCTGTTATTTTCACTTGTTATTTCTCAATGATGAAGGAGATAGAGAGCTCTGAAATGTACATAAGAGTTTTTATTTTATAAAATTCAATTATGTGGAATAGTGGTTTACATGTATTTTCTTCCTTTGTTGTTATACTATTGCAAAATTGAATTCCCGAAAACAAAATGGTTTGGTTTGTTTTTTTTTGGTATTAACGTCCTTTTCAACTGCCATGGTCATTTCAAGATGGCATTATAGAAGCCACAAATTTTGCCTCGCAAGGGTTCTTTAACGTGCAGCCGGCAAACAACTAAACGGGACCAACGGTTTTACTTCCCTTCCGAAGGAAGTGCGTGATCTCACGAGCCACCGAGGCTGATCGAAAACAAAATGGCAACAACCATTCACCTAAAAAATCAGCGATCATTAAAGCTTTTCAACTGTTATTGCATTCATCTATGTTTGTCAGGCCGGTTGCATCGGGCAACATTGCCAGAAGTCTGCAATGTCTTCATACTGCTTGGTAGAGAGTTAAAATAAGCACAATAAAAGTTACTTTTATGAAAGCAGGGATTACCCAGTGGATGATTTAATTGAGGAACACGAGGAGGATGAGGAAGATGAGCAAGGGGTAATAAGGCCTAACAAAGAACTGCCTGTTGATATTTTGGACTATTTTGTTTGGATACTGCCGATTATGATCTTGAAGGATTTGAAGTGTAAGTGTAATAATGTAATTAATAAATTTTTATTTTGTAATATGATAAGATGTTCATTTGTTTTGTTTACAATGCAGTGGGTGCATATAATACACGGACACGTGTTTTACATGGGAATTTTTTCAAAAATCAATTAATGTTTATTATACTGGGTGCATATTATATTCTGAAATTTACAGTAAGTCAAACTACAATCTGTAGTCAAAATCAGATAGTACTGAAAAATTTAATATTATATGGTTCATATTGCGAATAACTCATTATTATGAATTAATGCAATCTACTTATCTAAAGGGAAATGTTATCTAATACCGGAATAAAAAATGTTGAAATGTGCAAATGAATAATATACCAAATATACAGGGTGTCCAAAAAGTATCTTTACGCTTTTAGAAAAATCAGTAAAAAGAAACAAACAAGAATATGCAGTTATGGTTTTTAATGTTCAATAAAGAAAGTATCAAAGTTTTTGGCAATATTTAGAAATTTCAATCTGTGCACCATTAGTCACACACAACACACTGACTTGTTAAGAAATGTTTCTAACTAGATTCTGTGAAGCATTGGGGAATAAGCAGTCTCAATGGCTGCTGTAATTCGACTTTCCAGTTCATCAGTTCTCACAAATTAGGGTGCAATCTACTGTTCAGTTCATTAAAAAATATAAATTATTCTTTCTTTATTGAATACAAAAACTACAAGTGCATATCCTTGTTTGTTTCTTTTTTAATGATTTTCTAAAAGTGTAACGATACTTTTTGGACACCCGGTATATTTATCCTGAAAATTCAAATCAATGCACTTTGAATAAAATAATTCATGCATTGCAAGTGTCAGGTTCTTTTTCCCCATCCCGGAGGAATTTTCAGAATTCAACAGCATACATTATCAATGATATTAAAGCACTTAATTACTGAACATGGTGTGTATTTCCAACATACAAAGCATTCTCTACCAGATAAGACCATCCACCAACCATTCCATATATTCCATGTCAGTGTTGTTCTTCATTTTCACCACACCATATCCTTAACTGTTCACTAACGCTTAATAATTTATCACGGCGAAGGTAGTAGTAATAGATATAGATCATAACTTACCGTCCATTGAGGTGAGTGATTCTGAATGCACAGTTTCTGCAGCAATTATATTTGATTGTACAGCAGCATCAGTTTCATCAACAGATGGTGATACACATGAAATTTCAATCTCTTCTACTCCAATATCAGCAGATGCTACAAAAAATAGAATATATAAGTGAATAATATTAAATTGTAATTTGGAGTGATATACACTATATGGCCAAAATTTTCATTTAGTATAGAATCAGAGATTCCTGAGGCACATAATAGGATGTCAGTCCATGTTTTGCATCAATCAGATCCTGCATACATCTAGGAAGACTTTCCAGTAGGTTTTTAATAGGTGGTCACAAGAATTACCTTCCAGGTATCCATGAGAGCTGCAGTGGACAATCTGCATTCTAATTCGTCCCAGAGATGTTCAATTTAGATTGGGTTTAGAGTGGGGCACTGTGAATGCTCGTCCAATATTTGAATACCCATGTCGTCAAAACCATGGTCTTACATGCTTCAAATTTGTGGACAAAAGCTAACCTATTGGAACAGAAATGGGCCTTCCCAAATTGCTGCTAAAAAGTTGTGAGTGAAGCGTGTCCAGAATATTAAGATACACTGCATAGTTTATTTTTCCAGCCACACGAATTAAGGAACTGTGGCCAAATCACGAAAAACACCTGCACACCATTATGTCTCCGCCACCGAACTTGACAGTTGGCACAATGCAATCGAAAATGAAGAATTCATCAGGCATCTTCCAAACACAGATGTGCCCATCAGACTGCCAGATCATGACAATGAGCATATCAGATTGATATAGTTCTGACATATCAGACTGTGTGAACAGCCAGGAGGGGTGTGAGGATAGTTTTGGCCATTGAGTGTATCAACTCCGATTTATTCTGAAACAAAAATAAAAATATTGAGTAGATTTCTACTAAATTAAACTTTACCTATCATTTAGTTACTTTGAAGATATTTGAAGTACATGTAGTATAAAATTTTTGTTTGAATAAAAAATATCTGTATATATTCAAAAAAAAGTCTCTTTATTTCTAGTGCATGCTCATAGCTATTAGAAATAAGATCTCCAGCTATTATTATTGTAATTGTTCCTTAACGTAGAATACTTGCGGTAATTGATATTAATCCTATTGTTATACTGGCACTCACAAAATAGAATTAAGATTGTTATAAGGGACACAAAACCCTTGTGTTACATTATCATTATTGATACAGCAATACAGAAAAATGTATATTTCTACATTGAAAAAAAAATCAAAACCTCTTGTCCATACTAATTTTATCAACTCAAATACCAATGTGGCACTTCGCTGAATGGTAAGATGGCTGAAACACACATTTAACTTGGTAAAATCGTTGTGGACAAGAGGTTTTTGTTTCTTACAATTAGTTTGATGCAGTTTTTTGGGTTTTCCACACATTATTAAGGTCATTCATTAGGGACTTAAAGTGCATTAAATAAGTTTTAAAAACATAAAAAAAATAATATACATTTCAAAAACCGACTATTTTACTTGGAAAACTCATAAGATTATAATTGTGTCTCAAAATGTTAACACTCATACCTTAAAACAGAAATGAGAAGCCGACATGAGAATTTTTTTTGCCAGAATTTTCTCCACTATCATTCCTCTATTATGAAAGGAATAACACCGGCAAATGAACTGGCCTTGAAAAGTATTAAAATATCCATGCAACGAACTAGATTTTTTTTTCTATCTTTTTAATTCCAAAAATACATGCAGTAACTAAAAATGCTTATCATGCTTAAATTTTTATTCAACATCTACCATTGTATCGCATGCAAATTTTCTTGATGAAGAATATTATGAAGAAAATTTGCACTGAAAATTTAATGTCACATGATGAAATGATAAATAGAAGTACAATATTAATGAGATGATAGAGCTCTGAATTTCTCTGGATATAATGGAAGTGAAAGAAACAAAACATATATAGTGAATTTATTAACAATTATTTCAGTAAAAGCCATTATAACATAAAGAAAGAATATGCTGTATGAATTTCTAAGGCAGACGGAATGCTGATTATCAATGGAAATGAAAGAATGGTAATTGGAATGAGAGGTCAGGACTGATGGGATTTAAGGAAAAATTGCATGACAACCTGTGGACAAAATATTCCATTTTCTGGTCATTGTGGAAGTCAGGAGTCTTGGTGAAAAACTAAATGATGAGACAACCTTAATTTTTCCTGTGGAAACAAATAAGACCTAGCAGTTCTTTTTCGCTGGGATGCGAAGGAGACATTTATGAGAATGCATGAATTTTTTCTGGCCCGCAGATGGCATTAGGCTCTGTTAATTAGTGTACGAGTAACAACATGCAGCGAACGCCCATCGGATTGTGAACTGTTACGAAAATGACAGTATGAGTTGAGCAGTGATATTGCATCAAATTTTGCCAAAAGCTTGATGATACTCAAGCAGAAACCATTTGCAAGAACAAAGGGGCATTTGGGGACAATGCCTTCGCATCTGATTCAAACATTTTTGGTCAAACACAGAATTCCTGTGCTTTCTCAGCTCCTTACTTCTTGATATGGCTGTTTGCGATTTTTGGCTATTCCCCAAGTTAAAAAATTCCGCTGAAAAAGACTCGATTTGAATCTAGAGAGGATATTTTGCGAAGTGAGATGGCCCAGCTGAACACCATTCCAACAGATGCGTTCCAGAACTGCTTTCAACAATGGCGGACTGCAGGAAGAAGTGTGTGCATTATCAAGGGAACCATTTTGAAGGAAATTTGAGTAAATGTCTTGCCTATGAATTAATGCATTTTTACCGACCAAACTTTAATGTCTTGTCTATTATTAATGCTGTTTGAAACTTTTTGAACACACCTCGTACACACACTGGTCTTTAAATTAGAAACATCTGTGAAACATGTGAACTTGTTTGATTCCATTTATAAGCAAAATAGAGTTTGAGATCAAATGATCCAAGGAGTCTGCTTATGACCTGTTTAAGAAGGACTTGGATGAGTTTAATCATAAAACTTTATCAGTATGGTGAAACGGAAAAACCTAACTGACTTCGAAAAGGGACTCAATATTGGTGTTTATCTACCTGAACCCATAACTGAAAGAATAAATCAGATGATTGGATTCTCAAAAGGTGTGATATTCAGAGTATTTAACCATTAGATAAATGATCCAATCTTTGTCTAAACGAGGTAAATATGACTCAAGAGACAATCAAGCACAAGTGAGACCACTACCATTTTATACAACTTATATGGAGAAACAGGTTACCCACTAGCAACAACTGAAAATGATTTTAATTAATGCTGTTCTTGACCCACATGTGGCAGAACCATGCGCCGAGAATTTAAGCAGATCCAAAGATCAGCAATTGCATGCTGTACAAAACCCCTAATTTCTGCAAAGAACAGGAAAGTTCATCTACAGTGATGCCTGGAATGTTGTGAGTGACACTTGAAGATGGGTCTGATAAATTATGATTCACCTTTTTTCCATTGACATAAATAGAGGGTTTGACAGGAGCTTCATGAAGCAATGGAGTCAGCATGCCTTACCTGGGATTATGTAGATTAAACCGAGTGTCATGACCTCCAACTTCCAGTGATCCTAATTTTAATAATGAAGTGATAAGAATAAAATTAGAGTAAAGGATCATGTCTGAAACAGTGATCTATCGCCAAACCAGAAACAAACAACAATGCAAACCACTAAAGATTGTCTAACTTATAACATTAAGGGAAAATTCATTCCACAGATTTGAATCTAGGCCCCACATAGAACCCTTTCATAACTGGTTATTTTGGAACCATATGGCTTTTCATTTGATTTTCTTTTATTTATTGAGTACAAACTGTAGTTATAATTTTCATAATTGTTAACTCCATTTATTTATTTTTCCTGTATACACTCTACAAATTGGATGTGTTTCGATAGACTCACAGGACCTAGCGAGAGGTAACTTAGGTAACTGTTGTCAGTGGGCTCCAGTGAGATGGGATGATCATGTTATCAAAATGTAACATGAGGCAGCTTTTCTTCAGGCATTGTTTCACTTTGTAATTTCTTCAGGTGAAGCTTTAGAGATTTCTTGTCCATTACTGTTCATTTCTTATTCAGTTGCAATACTAAGTGTAATTTTTTGTTGACATTGTTGAAAGCAGACATCAACATGCTGTGGTATTGCATCATAAGCTCCTCAAATACCACAGTATCTTACACATCCTCTTTGGCTGCCGGCATCTTTAAACACAACAGGATAGATTCTCATGAAAATAAGACCATTTCATAGGCTCCGAGACTGCCTCCTGGTGAGGTTCACGGCTCTATCGAAACGGGCGAGACCAACTCACGAAATCTATCGAAACGATCCAGTGAGGAAAACCTTACTATTGAGAGTTCTGTGAATCTATCCAAGCATACCCATTATTCTAATTTCAAGTAACTGCAAGATTTATTAAATAAATATGTGGAATTATCCAGAGGTAATTGTGCTAGAATCTGTTCATTGGCCTGTTAAATTACACACTGAACAGCACTGAGGACAAAGTAGGGGTAATAAACAGAAAAAAATGAAGTGACAATAAGAACAAAAACAATGAAATACCGTAGTTTCTTGTCGAGGTCACTTCATCAAAAATTCCATTTTGTTTATGTTCTGGATTAAGATCTCCCTCCCTAATTAATTAAAATTAAAGTGACCTTTTTGGAAACCTTTGCACCCTTAATCAACACATCTTCTGCAAATGTGGTAGTTTTTTGCCCTTGTAATTAAGGCAAGAACAGATAATTTATCAACAATTATAAAAGATTATGAAACATTATTCAATAATTATTTTAAAATTTTGTTAATTAATTCCTCTATAGCATTATGAATAAATAAAATAAAACATCCTTTACTTACTTAAATCACCGGCAAATTCACGGATTTCTTTCAACCACGCTTCTTTTATAAATTCAGTTTTAGCAGTGAGAGTCAGAGGGTAGCGTGGAAAATCTTTTTGCTTATGATGAAGTTCAAATTTATACTTATCTTCAGATAAATCTTTAATTTCAATTTCTGGTATCTGTTAATAAATATATATCAATTTTTATTAAATCAACTTATTATTTTCATTTATTATTTATACTATTGCTTTTATTACTGTGAGAAATCTATATGCCAAATCCTATAGATAGAACCATATCTTGGGGGTTCAGAGATAAAAAAATTTGTATCAACCATATGTACTTAATCAGGAATTTTCACAATTGTGTAAGTTTATAACATACAACTGTGGTCTTCAGTACAAATATAAGTTGTATGTGCAGACATATATCAGTGTTCTTAGAATCTTATGTAAAGAGTTTGGGAAAATTTTGGTGGCAATAAAAGATAATCAATGCTGAGGAAAAAAATCATTTTTTTAAGTAACAAAAATGAAAACAGCTATTCCTAGCTAATTTGAAAATAATAGAAAAATTTTGGGCTACAGAATTTCAATAATAATATCAAAAAGAAGCTACCGTATTTTTTCGAATATTGGTTGCATTAACATTAGGCTGCAGATGCAAATTTGACGGAGGAATGAAAAAATAACCGTATAAAGTCCGCAATTCACTTCAGACCGCAAACTTCTTGGGTCTATAAAAAGATCAAACTACATCGTTTTAGCATCCCATAGTATCTTAAATAGTAATTTAGACAATAATTTCATTATTTAAACAACCATCTAAATTATTTTTATATATTTAATGAAACTTTTATAAATTTATTAATGAAATATGTAAACAATAATAGTAATCTCATTTTAATGAACGAGCTTAACTCTTTATTTCTTCAGCGGCGGCCATGGCTCTGTCAACAAAATGCTGACCAATAGTGCGATAGAGCATTCTATGACATCACAACACCTTGGAATAGAGTGGGCTGAAGGAATCGCCAACAATAGCTTTAACACATGAATTTCATAATAATTCATGAATGAAAATATATGTGACTGGTTAATTATTGTTCTGAAGGCTTAGAATATTAATTTTTATTGTTAGAAAATGATTCAACAAAGGCTGGTAAATTTAAAGCCATGAACTCAAATCCACTGTGTTTTTTTCGGATATTTTTTGCCAATTTACCTTTTCAAAAAGTACAAAGTATAACAGAAGTTTCCTATAAAAAGACAGGAAGCAAATATAAAATATATATTGGCTATTCATCAAATATAGGTGTATATATATGTATTGACTCTTGACCAAAAATCATTACGCTTATGATGTTATTGACGCTACTCCTCCTTTCAGTTGAGGGCAGGGCGGGGGGGGGGGGGATTAATATAAAAAAAAAAAACAAACAATAATTCGACTCTATTTTACTATAAATTTTGTATAAATAAGTACAATTGACTCATACGATAAATAGAGTTGAATTTCTTTCTTCTAATAATAAAGATTACCCCTTCCCCCCCCCCCCCCCCAAAAAAAGAAATTGCTCCCGATTTCACAGTTGTAGATGAGCATATTTTTATAGTGGAATAATTTTTGGTCGATAGCCGATACAATCCATCCATATTATTATACTTATTTTCTCTAATATTTGCTTCCTATCTTTTTATACAAAAATTCTGTTATACTTTATACTTTTTGAAAAGGTAAATCGATCGCTGACAAGATAAAAAATTATCCGATAAAAACACGGTGGATTTGAGTTCATGGCTTTAAATTATCCAGCCTTTGTTCAATCGTTTACTAACAGTGAAATTAATATTCTAACCCTTCAGAGCAATAATTAACCAGTCACGTATTTTTATTCATAAATTTTTATGTACTCCACGTGTTAAAGTTATTGTCGGCGATTCTTTCAGCCCACCCTACTGCAAGGTGTTGTGATGTCATAGAATGCTCTATTGCACTATTGGTCGGCAGTGCATTGATAGAGCCATTGCCGCTGGCGAATAAATTAAAGATGAGATTACTATAATTATTTACACAGTTCAGTAATAGATTTATAAAAGTTTCATTAAGTATATAAAAATAATTTAGATAGTTATATAAATAATAAAATAACTACAATGGAAGCCGGATAATAGGCCCACTGGATAATAGGACCAGCCGCCTATTAGGACAAAAACTCCAGGTCCCAATCCCGATCTATACTGTATTGTTAGCTCGGATAATAGGACCAATCGGACCGATGTGGTGCTATTATCTGGCTTCCACTGTATCTAAATTACTATGTAATATACTATGGGACGCTAAAACGAAGTAGTTCGATCTTTTTTTTTTTTTTTTTTTCCCTATCCATTTACCGATTTTTTAATTCAGAAAAAAATTTTTTTCAGGCTGCACTCCTAAAATTTTCGATTTTTATGGGTTTAAAGCCACGGCCTATATCAAAAAAATATGTTAGTTTCTTTACAAGTGCAGAGGGCTGGTAGGGATCCATGGTAACAAGTTGCAGAGAGCCAGAAAAGGTGGAAAACCCCTTTTGCTACCACTGAGTGTGTTCCACTACAGAAGGCTGGAACGTAGAACAACAAGATCAATTCGTAACAATAATCCACTATTCGCAGTTGTCTCTTTCCAAAGACCTTCCATTGTTTGCGGTCATCTCTTTCCGAGGGCCCGTTTAAGTAGGCCAAAGCCACAAAAATCCATAGGCGAGGCATCCGGGGACTTGTCCTGTATGTCGCTGAATGGAATGGAGTGATTTCCAGTATCTTCTAACTATTTTAATATCTCCTCTAACAATACTCCACATAATTGTTACCATAAATCCCTAACAACCCTCTGTATGTATGGATTAACATATTTGGAATTTACTGGCAAATCTATTTTCTTTGCAATACCACAAGAGTACAATTAAAAAAAAATCAATTCTGTGAAATGGGGAAATATTTCAAATAAGGCAATATTCATTTTACAGGATATCTCCAAAAGCAAGTGCACACTCAGAAAAAAAAATTATTACAAAAAAATCTCCATACTTTGAACTATTTTTCTACTTAATTTTCATCATTTTGAAGGCATTTATCATGGCGGGGTGCAAGTTTTTGTATACTGTTCCTAAAAAGTGGCCGCCTATGATGTCAACCATATACTGACAGTCTCTTTTACCCTGTCATTGTTGTTGAACTTCTGGGCACCAAAATAAGGAATCAGATGCAAAAAGAGATGAAAGTTGCTAGGTAAAAAGTGGCTAGAAGTTTAACAATGATGATGGGGTAAAAGAAGCTGTCACGACATGGTTGACATCACAGGCGGCAACTTTTTATAAAGAGGGATGCAAAAACTTGTGCTAGGCTATGATATATGCCTTCAAAATGGTGGGAACAATGTAAAATAATAGCTTAAAGTATGGAGATTTTTTTGTAATACATCTTCTTTTACGAGTGTGTACTTGCTTTTTTTTAAACTACCACATGGAACTTTCTGGATGTACTTCGTATATTGCAAAAACACAAAAAGTTCAAAATATGCCTTTTATAGAAATTCAATCAAATCGTATAGTTTTTTTTTCTTCTCAAGTGCCATTTAATTTTCTCTCTTCAGCATTCAGTACCAGCCTTGCTGTTATGTCCTGAATACTCGAAAGCATTCCTATATCGTTGTCAAATCAAAAACGCCAAATTTATGGGGAATGTTAGCCATTTTCTATATATCTGAAGGATTAGCAATTAGGAAGTAGCAATAAAAATATACACTGAACGATCAATTTATTAGAGACACCTCTTATGGAAAATGGATCGGCCTCCCACTGACACCCAAACAATGGAACAGGCCGAAGCAGTGTATAAAAGGGATGCATTGGATCACAAGTTGCAGTCAGCAGCAGATGTGGACTGAATATGAGTAAATCCAAGGATTTGACAGACTTTGAACGAGGCATGATCGTTGGAGCTTGACGGACGCAGATGAGCATTTTGCAAACCGCAAACCTCCTCGGGTCAAGGTTATCCCGTGAATGGCAGTTATGCCAAAATACAACCTCCAACAAACAAAACTCCGGATGAAACAGGGCCGTGGATGAACGAGGCCTACGGCGACATGCACGAATCATCCACAGCAACAGGACGGGAACAACCCAACAAATTGCAGCGCAGTTCAATGAGGGAGCATCCCACCCATTTTGGAGCACACGGTGCGGCGCATCTTGCACCGAGCTTGGTTTAACAACAGGCGGCCAGTAAGGGTACCGTCGCTGTCACCGCAAAATAGGAAAGCGCGCCTGCTATGGGTACACAGGCATCACCACTGGACACTGGATGAGTGGAAGAAGGTCGCCTGGTCCGACGAATCGCGGTCCCTACTTCATCATGCGGACGGCAGACTGCGCATCTGGCGCAGACAGCACGAGGCCATGGACCCATGCTATCAGCAGACAACCGTACACGCGGGTGGAGGAGGAGTGCTGGTCTGGGGTGTCTTCTCTTGGGACACACTGGATCCTCTGATATCCGTAGACTCATCCCTGAATGCGACACACTACATGATCATTATTGGCAATCAGGTGCACCCGTTCATGATGACTGTGTTCCCTGGGTGTGACGGACAGTTTCAGCAGGACAATGCTCCCTGTCACCATGCTCAAATGGTCTTGTACTGGTTTGAGGAACATGACGCAGACTTCCACCTGCTTCAGTGGCCAGCTCGGTCACCCGATCTCAACCTGATCGAGCATTTATGGAATGAAGTGGAGAGAACCATCCGACGCCTTCCCACACTGTCGTGCAACTTGCACTAACTACGGGACGCTGTGATGTCAGCCTGGGCTGCTATTCCTCCGCAATGGTTTCAACAGTTCTCGCCGCTAAAGGAGGCGCAACACACTATTAGCGGGATACCTCTAATAAATTGGTAGTTCAGTGTATAAGTATTTATGACATGGTATTACACTTTATTAAAAACTTAATCAATGCTTAATACTGGCCTTATTAGTAATTTAATAAGCTCAGGAGGCCAGAAAGCTAAATCTTAAGTAACTATTCTAATATTCAACATTATGTTTTTTTACTTTTTTGGAAAAAATAAAAACACATAGATGTTATAAATTTTTATTATGAAATAATTCCTTAATACAAAAGAAAATATAACTTAAAAGAAAAATATATTTACCCTGATAATATCTTTCAAAATGAACACGGATCGTTCTTCACTGATGCGCCGTACTTTAGTAATTAAAATACGAGATTTGAAGAGAAATAAATATCGTTCTTTTGATTTGCCCTCGTTATCAGTGACAGTAAACCAATCCTGAAACATAACCAAAATAAAACAGTCTTGTGTCAAGTAAAAACTTGTAAAAAGAGATTAACAATAACAATGATATAGAAAATTGAAAAAAATACAAAAATATGTGAATATGTAAGAATACAAAATAGTTTACAATTCCAAGTGCAAAAAACATGTACCTTAAAGAATTTTCCTTTGTGAGAATCACTGTATGAGGATCATAGTGAATATCCTGAGTGACAATTTTTTTACATATCAGAAATGATTGATATAGAAAAGGCAAGCATATCATCTTTAATCTATAAACTTTTTTTTTCACTTTTCAACATGGTCTCCATTCTCTGCATGCATTTTTTCTTATCATTCTGATAGCCTAATTATTCCCTTGCACAGAACTCTGTTCCAGCTGACCAAAGACACTTTATTCTATTCCAAGTTTTCTGCAATTTCAGACATTGTGACACATCTGTCTGCATTAATGATGGCATCAACCCTTTCCTTGTTGCATTCAGTGAAGGCAGCTTGAAGACAATGGCTATGAGGCAGAATTGTTTAACCTGTCTCCTAGCACTGCTAACACTATCTCTGTAAATGTATCTGAAGTCTATGGTGAATTTCAGCAGTGGGGATTTTCTCTTTGACAATGAATTCAATGACAGCATGCTGACGGAACAAAACATCATTGCCAGCTATTTTGTATCCAGTGTGCATGGTCACAAGATAACATTACTGTAGAGTAAAGTTGGCAGACTAAGACGATATAATTGTTCTTTCTAATTAATAAATTCTAATGTATAAAAAAAAGGTTGCTCAAGATTTTCAGTATGACCCTTGAAAATTTGGCTCCATCCACTTATTCTTAAAATCCATTTACCAATATACTCATAAGAGAATTTTTATTTCATGTTCTTAACACAAACACACATATTCACTTTAATTATCATTATCAATCCCAAGAGGAAAGCTTTGCATCTCTTCTTCATTCGGTGACAGCAACAACTGAGGCACATGAAGTGCACCTTGGAATGGAGAATAGTCACAGAAGTATCACCGAAGCAGAAGTCAGATGGGCAATTAAGTCCCTGAAGACTGGCAAGCTGCAGGTGATGATGAAATCCAGTCCGAGATGTTAAAGGCCTTAAATCAGGATGGTATCAGGTTACTTGGATATCTGGCCAGGCCCCTAAGCAATGGCAGACAGGAATTGTGATCCCTATCTTCAAAAAAAGGAGATCAGAGAGATTGCAGCAACTATCGAGGCATCTCTTTACTCAGCATTCCTGGGAAAGTATACGCAAAGTGTCTGGAGAAGAGAAGTCGAGAAATAGTCGACTCTAAACACTCCTGGCCGAAGCATGACGGATCACATCTTTGCTCTAAAGTAAATCTTTGAGAAATCCTGGGAGTATGCAAAAGATGTCTACACTTGCTTTGTGGACCTCGAAAAAGCATATGACAGAGTTCCTCGGGAGAAGCTCTGGCAAGTGTTGCAAGAGTATGGAGTGGATGGGCAATTATTGGTTGCTATCATGACTCTGTACGAAAGCTCTGAGATGTATGCGTCTGGATAAATGGCATTAAGTCAAAACCATTCACCGTGGGTGTTGGAATCCGTCAAGGGTGCGTACTGTCCCCCCTCTTGTTCATTATCTTTATGGACTGGATAGACAGGGCCAGCCGAGGCGATGAGCGTATTTGTATGGGCGACTGCTTGGTGGAGAAGTTGCTCTTTGCTGACAACCTTGTCCTCCTTGGGTCTTCTCGCACAAACCTTCAGCATGCACTAGACCAGTTTGCAGCCAAATGTGAAGAAGCTGGGGTGAAGATCAGTGTGGCTAAGACTGAGGTTCTGGTCCTTTCAAGACATCCTGCTCAGTGCACTCTCCATGTTAGGGGAGCCCAATTGATTCAGGTGGAATAGTTCAAGTATCTTGGGATTGCATTCACAAGTGATGGGCAGAAGGAAAAATAATTGCATGCTCTGATCGGTGCAGCAAGCTGTGTCAAACCTGAACTATGGCGATCCATGGTAACGAAATGCGAGCTGGGAAACAAAGCCAAGCTCTCCGTCTTCAAATCTATCTTTGTCCCCATTCAGGGTAATGACCAAAAAAGTGCGATCATGGGTACAAGCGGCTGAAATGAGATTTCTGAGAGATGTGGCAGGTGTATCCTACTAGATAGAGTGCACAGCAGCACAATAAAGGAGTTTTTAAGTGTTGAGCCGCTACTTCTCTGCATTGAGAGATCTCAGTTGCGCAGATATGGCCACATGATATGAATGTGCAAACTGGTCTTCCTAGGCAGTTGTTATTTTCCAAGCCAGTGGGTAAGAGACCAAGGGGTCAGCCTAGAACCAAGTGGCTAGACAACATGGAGAATCTGGGTTCGAGTCGCTTGGGTATTACCAGGGAGGACATGCGCCTGATGGTGGAAGATCGTGGTCGCTGAAGATCCTCCATAGGGCTGCTGCCCTTGCAATCCTAACGGATAAGCAGGTTTGAAAAGTAAGTAAGATCCTAAAAGTGTCATGATATGAATTAGCAATTTTCCTCACTATCCTTTAATATCTTCATATTGGATAATCAAAAGTTATAACTGGTATTTTACACGTTTGCATTGTTACTGTGTTGAAAGATGGCCTCATAGGTATTCAGAGAGTTATAAATACGAGGGTGAGTCAAAAATTATATACACTTTGGCCATAACACACCTTTAAGGTTGTCATACTGCCTTCTGCACATGCGTACTTAAGACTTAGTACAACTGCGGTTTCATCTTTTGATCCCGATCACATCTTTTGCCTTCTGGCTATTACAGTGTAAACACGTCTGCTCTGCTAGCAGTTTGCAATAAGGATGAACAGCAAGCAGTGACCTGATTTCTCTGGTTGGAGGATGTGAAAGGGGCTGAAATTCATCGAAGACTTACCACAATATGAGGATAGTGCTTTATCATGAAAGAGTATTTTTTCGTGGATCGAAAAGTTTAAAAGTGGCTAGACAATTGTAAAGAATGAAGAGGAAGCAGGGCTCCCATTAACCTCCACCACAGATGACAAGATTCAGCAAGCTCGAGAGTTAGTTATGGTGAATAATTGAGCTAACATTGATGAGGTAGTTGTCTTCTTTGAACATCAATCATGGTTCTGCCCATCAAAACATCCACGCAAGCTTGATGCAAAAGTGGCTTCACAACCAGCCGAAAACCTTCTTGGAAGGAATACGCAAGCTTGTAGACCACTGAACCATGTTTATTGACAATGGAGGCGACTATGTACACGTTGAACCCACTGCCTTTGTGTAAATAAATTGTAGAACAAAAAGTGTAGTTAAATTTTGACGTGCCCTCCTGTATGTGAGAAAAGAGGTTTTTGGAACTGTTTACTTTTAATTTGAAAATTATCTGCTATATCAAGTAAGTAAATGCATTTTATGTAGATAGACTAGTGAAGAAAATGTCTCATATTTTCTTAACTTGAACTGAAACAATCATTCCAAGTTCATTTTCAGATACAAATTCAAATGAAAAATTACTTTGCCAATGTGTGAATAACAGCATCTCTACAAATTAAATGCTGTTCAGGGGATACATTGGACTTAAAATTTCAATGGAAAAACTTCAACTGCATTGCTTATTCAAAAGTTTTCAAAAATCAAAAATGTACACATCAAAAATTAATAAATAGAAATGTACGTACGTATCTCAAAAGTCGACCAAGTTTCAGAAGATTGCCTTTATATCCTTCAATTGAATTAATGAACTTTAAATCGTGAGCCCTTTGAGGGATACTGAGCATAAAATCAAGGGCTTTCTGCAAATCAGAACAGTCTTCTTTCAGGCGTGCCGAATATTTAATTAATTCCTGAAAAGAAATAAAAAGAAACTCATTAAAATCAAATTCTTATGTTTGTAAAAAAATATGCAAAAAATCACTACGTGTATAAAATTAAGCCAATCAAAATGCAAGTCAATTTATATATGCATAAGAAGAAGTGAGGATATTATGTGTAGCAAATGCTTCATTTGTGATGTGTATTGTCAGGATGTCTTCTTTCTTTAAATTTCAAAGCAAAGAATCAATTTACCAGTAAGTGCAAATGGAGATTATTACACAAAAAGAATCTATATTACACACAATGTACAAGGGGTATTCAGAAAGTTCCATTTTGTAATAAAAGCAAAAACAAAATAATTTCAAAATTTATTCTGACTAATCAGATCCTTTGTTTGGGAACACCCGCCTAATAGTCTGGACTGCGTGTCCAGTGACTACCACCTGTTCCGGTATCTAAAAGAGTTCATCGGCAGCCTGCATTTCAGTGAAGATGGAGAAGTAAAAACTGCATGGCTTTCCTCACAGGTGGCAAACTTCTATGAAGTGAGCATGCAGAAGTTCATTGAGTGCTATGACAAGTGTTTAAATAAACTTGGAAGCTATGTAAAAAAATATTAAAAATATACAGGGTGAATACAAAAGTCTGAACCCCCCTTTTATTTTTTGAACCGAAGCAGATATGTCAATTTTGATGAATCCAATGAATAGGAAGTTGTGGGTGGCCTATCCCATGATGCACTTTTCATCATCCCAAATATGCAAATTAGGACACATTCAAAATTTATCTCTAAAACCGTAAGGGATAGAGAAAAAAACCCAATTGCAAACTTGTTCAGCATAAAAAAACAAACAAAACAAAAAAACATCATCCAAATCGGACCAACCAATCACCCACAATCAGAAGATCATGTTGACCATGCCTTTTATTTGCTTTTCCACATGAAAGAGAATGTGAGAGTATGGTAATTTATGTTAATTTTTTGATTTGCATGCTTTACATGGTGGAAATATCAACATTCAGTTTTCCTTGTGCAGTGTGACTGTTTGTAAGCTACAAACAGTTCACCACGTGATTGTGGGTGATTGGTTGGTCCGATTTGGATGATTTTTTTTTTTTTTTGTTTTGTTTGTTTTTTATGCTGAACAAGTTTGCAATTGAGTTTTTTTCTCTGTCCCTTACCGTTTTTGAGATAAATTTTGAATGTGTCCTAATTTGCATATTTGGGATGATGAAAACTGCACCATGGGATAGGCCACCCACAACTTCCTATCCATTGGATTTATCAAAATTGACATATCTGCTTCGGTTCAAAAAATAAAAGGGGGGTTCAGACTTTTGTATTCACCCTGTACAGAAGCTGGTAAAGAAAAAATTTTGAAAATACATATAGTAGTTTTGTTTTTATTACAAAACAAAACTTACTTTCTGAATACGCCTCATATAAACTTCTTTTCCAAAATAAAATGAACATGAACAAAGACAAATATTGCACCTGGTTAGGTTAAAACAACCTCTTTCAAACCAGGCAACAACTGCTGCAGGAAGTCAATAATAGTCCGCATACACAAGAATGTGGAAGAACCTTAAGGAGTCAACTCCATAAAATGGACATCTGGAGCCGGTTACTCATAAGCATTCAATGCTCACTCCAGCTCATAAGAAAGCTCGTGTACAATTGTGCAAGCGATATCAGAAATTGACTGTAGACAACTGGAAGCACATCATTTGGTTGGAGAATCAAAGTTTTGTCTTTATTTGAGTGACGCTCGACGTCGCTGCATATAAGAAGCAATGAAGCCTTTCACCCTGGTTGTGTCCAAAGTGTAGTGCAGGTGGATGGTGGTTCTGTGATGAAGTGGGTAAGTTTTCAGTATAATGAGCAGGGACCTCTCGTTGAAATTAGCACCACCAGGCTTAACCAGCATCACTATCGTGACATTCTGGTTGGACAACTACTGCCTTTTGTGGATCAAATCAAGGATACTGACGACCTAGATGATGTCAACAATAACAGGGTTCACAGGGTTAGATCTGTGGAGGAGTGGTTCGACAAGCGTGATCAGACCTCGATTGGCCCACCAAATCCCCAGATCTGAACCCAACAGAGAATTTGTGGGACCACCTGGAGCAACGTGTTAAGTGGAAGAATCGCCATCCGACTAATATCGCCGACCTGCAGGATAAATTGTATGTAGCATGGTTGGAGGACGGAATCACAACTGCTTGATTCTCTCCTGCGTCATATGAGAGCGGCTCGCGCCTGCACATAACCATGCCAGACACTATGTTCTTTCCCCTAGATGTCCCACTACATTATCCCAAGGCAGCATAATCAAATTCCAGGTTTGGTTTTTACGACGTTTCGTACTTTAGAACTACAAGATGTTTCTACAGGGTGTTTCTAAATTATCTTTCGTATAATACAAGTTTATTACTCAAAAACTATTAAAGATTTTAACATGTGTTTTTTTATTCACAAAGAAAAACTCAAAGAGTTTCTTAGCATGCCTTAATAAATTTTTATGTGCCCTCCCCCCATTTATGGCTTGAAAGATATCAAAGCAAAACTCGATTTCCTCCCATGTTTGGGCTAGCATTTTGGGGGTGATTTCAGCGATTGTTTCAATTATTCTGTTCTTGAGAGTTTCAATGTCATCAACTTTGGTCTTCTACACTTTGTCTTTCACATATCCCCAGAAGAAAAAATTTAGAGGGTTCACATCGGGTGAGCAAGGGGGCCAAGGGATTGGCCCATCCCTTCCAATCCATCGTCCTGGAAAGTTCCTATCAAGGCACTGCCTAACTTGCAGGCCCCAGTGAGGAGGTGCTCCATCTTGTTGGTAGACTATGTTGGGCTGCAGTTCTTCCACCTGTGGAATCAGGTATTTCTCCAGCAAATCTAGGTAGGTTGCAGCGGTAATGGTGTCTTCAGCGAAAAAGAAACGTCCGATTACTCGATCATGCATTAAACCGCACCGAACTTTAACCTTTGGGCTGTCGTGTATATGCTCCCTTAGAACGTGGGGATTTTGTGAGCCTCAAATGTGGCAGTTGTGTCGATTTACTGCTCTGGAAGTAGGAATGTTGCCTCATCAGAAAACAAAATGTCCTCATAGAAGGTGGGATCATTGTCGATTTTTTGGAGCATATCCTCAGCAAACTTTTTGCGCTTTGGTCGGTCATCTGGCTTCTGTTCATGCATCATCTGGATTTTGTAGGGTGTAAGACGAAGGCGGTGCTTCACTATTTTATGTACAGATGTCATTGGCATATCCAGTTGACGAGCTGCTTGGCGAAGTGATTTACAGGGACTACGATCGAACGCCTCCCTGACCTTTTCTACTCTTTGTGGTGTTGCTGAAGGTCTACCAGCACCTTTTTGTATAACAGACTGCCTGTGTTTAAAAATTTTTCATGCCATAGCTTAATTGACTTATGATTTGAAGGATCCTTTTTAAACTTTATTTTCAACATTCTCTGAACTGTAATCATTGATTTAAATTCCACAAGCCGTAACATGCATTGAGCTTTTTCTTAAACACTCGCCATTGTTTACTGCGTCTTGTGAAAAATGGAACAATGCGCCAACAATGGTACGATGTGCCAACTGCGCGTTTCATTATCAACTGATGCGAGGCTAAGAAACTTTTTTAGTTTTTCTTCTTGAATAAAAAAATCACGTTGAAATCTGTAATAGTTTTTGGGTAATAAGCATGTATAATATGGGAGATAATTTAGAAACACCCTGTATTTTAAAGACACTCGTACAATCAATGCCCAAATGCATTAAAGCTATAATTAAAGCAAAGGATTGGGCAATGCACTATTAAAAGTAGGTGACTAATTTTTGGTCCGATGTGCTTATTATTAATTAATTAAATGTGCAAAGAATTTAGAGTGTTTTACTTTAATTATTTCTCCAAACAATAATTTAGAAACAAAAAAAAGGAGAGAGAGACCACTGATGTTCCACTCTTGGATTATGTGATGACTTGATTCGCTTTTTGAATGTTTTTTATGAATAATTCATGTTTTTTATGGCTTCCAAAGAACTTAATTTTCTGAGGTCAAATTTGTGGATTTCATGATGTCCATCGTCTTCTGTTTTTCTGAAATTATGTATTTTCCAATTGTTTTTTCATTAGAGCACCTGTGCTCTTTATAACACTCTTTGAATTTTCTGGAATTGAAGCCTAAGTATAAATTGCCATGTGACCAATGCGAGAGTGTAGACTCTACTGCTGTGAAACTAGGTAATGGTTGATGACTGTGGTTGTATAAAAGTTTCCTCAATAAGAGGCATCATGTTATGTGGCTTTCCTGCCTAACACACTCTTCAGAGCATACAGCACAAGCACTATGTGTAGTTAATCATGTGATTGTGGGCAGAAATATCAAAATAGAGGAGTAGAACATGTTCTGTTATTATATTTGAAATATCCCTAATTATCCTTGTGAAATTCAGATACTAAAAAAACAGTAAACTTAGTTATGCATCCAGATGAAACATGTTACTTTCTATCATTCTCTCCACCTTCTGAATATAGAAAAAAGAATATATATATAGAAAAAAGAATATTCTCTCCACCTTCTGAATATAGAAAAAAGAATATTCTCTCCACCTTCTGAATATATATACTGCCCACAGGAAAGAGAAAAATTTGTAAAGGTCATGCGTCATATTGCAGGGAAGCCACATATTGCGATACTTCCTATTGGACTATAGTGGTGCCTTTTTCCTAAAATATCTACGTATTTTTTTGTATATAGCCCGCGGCTCTAACCCAAAAAAAATCGAAAATTTTAGAAGTGCGGCCAAAAGTGAGTGCAGCCTGAAAATTTTTTTTTTCTCTGAAAAAATCATTATCGGTAATTTTGGATAGAACAAAAAAAAAAGATCGAACTACTTCGTTTTAGCGACCCATGGTATATTACATAGAAATTTAGATAATAATTTTATTATTAATATAACTATCTAAATTATTTTTATATACGTAATGAAACTTTTATAAATTTATTAATTAACGGTGTAAATAATTATAGTAATCTCATTTTTAATTTAGTGTAACTCTTCGACAGCGGCCATGGCTCTATCAACGAAGTGCCGACCAATAGCGTGATAGAGCATTCTATGACATCACAACACCTTGGAGCATAGCCAATGAGAAAGACCTTGGAGTACAGTGGGCCAGCAGAAGTAATGAAATCGCCGACAATAGCTTTAACAAGTGAATTTCATAATAATTTATGAATGAAAATATATGTGACTGGTTAATTACACTAGTCAACCCACATTTTGTTCTTAGTAGTAATTTGTATGTAGAATCTGAATCTGCTTTTAGATTTTTTTTATCACGTCACGTTTCCAAGTTATGCACATCGAGACTTCTATGTTAAAGTAATGGGTGTTAAGAGAAGCGGCTACAATGTTAAAGTATCCATATTTTGGGGCCGCAAGGAAATTTGCCAGGCCCCAAACTCTGAATGATTTAAAAATGTTTCATTGTAAAACAAGAAAGCTGTGCGTGCTAGAGAAATTTAAAAATTATATTTGTAATCAGCAGAAAAAATACTACCAAAAAACACCCACTTTCATTTTGTTACAAAAAAAATCTTAAATTTTGTTGGCCAGTGTTATTGTTCTGAAGGGTTAGAATATTAATTTCACTGTTAGAAAACGATTGAACAAAGGCTGGATAATTTAAAGCCATGAACTCAAATCCACCATGTTTTTATCAGATATTTTACCAATCAGCGATCGATTTGCCTTTTCAAAAAGTATAAAGTGCAACAACATTTTCGTATAAAAAGATAGGAAGCAAATATAAGAGAAATTAGGTATAATATAAATGCATTGTATTGGCTATCGACTAAAGATTATTCCGCTATAAAAAAAAAAAAAATATATATTGGCAATGTACAACTGTGAAATCGGGGGCTTTTTTTTTTTTGGTGGGGGGATGGGCTAATATTTATTAATAGAAGAAAGAAATTCAACTCTATTTATCGTACGAGATAATTGTATTTACTTTATACAAAATTTATAGTAAAATAGAGTCGAACTGTTCGTTTTTTTAAATATTAATACACCCCCCCTCCCCAACTGAAATGAGAAGTAGCGTCAATAATGTCGTAAGTGTAATGATTTATGGTTGATAAACAGTACATATATATATCTGTATATTTGATCAGTACATATTTTATATTTGCTTCCTATTTTTTTATAGGAAACTTCGGTTATACTTTATACTTTTTGAAAAGGTAAATAAATCGATCGCAGAGCGGCAAAAATTATCCAATAAAAACACAGTAGATTTAAGTTCATGGCTTTAAATTAACCAGCCTTTGTTAAATCGTTTTCTAACAATGAAATTAATATTCTAAGCCTTCAGAACAATAATTAACCAGTCACATATACTTTCTTTCATAAATTATTATGAAATTCACTTGTTAAACCTATTGTCGGCGATTTCTTCAGCTGGCCCACTCTACTTCAAGGTGTTGTGATGTCATAGAATGCTCTATCGCACTATTGGTCAGCATTTCGTTGATAGAGCTATGGCCACCGCCGAAGAAATAAAGAGTCACGCTCGTTCATTAAAATGAAATTACTATAAATATTTACACATTTCTTAATAAAAGTTTCATTAGATATATTAAAATAATTTAGAAGGTTATATAAATAATGTAACTGGTGTCTAAATTACTATTTAAGATACTGTGGGACGCTAAAACGAAGTAGTTCGATCTTTTTGTAGTTTGTGATCTTTAAGGGGTTATTTTTTTCGTTCCACCATCAAATTTGCGGCTGCGGCCTAAAGTGAATGCGGCCAATATTTGAAAAAATGTGGTACTTAAATATGAGTTTGTAAACGTGTGGCCCAATATAGGTGATTGTTTATACACGATCTCTTCATGTCGGTCAGCTATTGGGGTCTGGCAGTGTGGAAATGTTACAATGCAAGGTGGGCAATATCGCTTCTAGAATTCAATTCTTGCTTTAGTTTGTCTTCTTGAAGGGAATTTGAAGGTACAGTAGGCAAAATAATGCACCGTGGAATTTTTAAAAGAAAAAGGATGGTTTGAGTGGCAGCCGATAAATTTCGCAGCAGGTGGCTTCATAAAGATGTCACAATTGAAATTCGGAGCAGCATTATCTCCTTATGTTTCTGCAACTCTCTTAATATAGATATAAAATTTTACATTTCTTGATGATGTACAAAAAAGAAATTGCTTTTAATTGATGATATTTACCTTTTTATTTCAAGGATCAGTTCGTTTATATAAAAAGATAATAAATAATAATCATGCTTAGATCTCCAGTAATGATTGACCACATGTTGTTTTTTTTTAATTTATTAAATCTATACCCAATGAACACACAGATGATTAGTAAGCAAACCAAGAACTCGTAACTTAGGACTGGGTGAGAATTGGTTGATTTTTGCTAGCACCCAGGCTTACTGCATTGGCATCCCTCTCCTTTTCTCAACCTGATCTTCCCTACTCCTCTTCTCTTTTTTCCTCTTTTCTCTCACCCCTTTTTCTTTTAGTAAAAAGTGCCATTTTATAAATCTGTTTTAAAATTACACTCTTTAAATTTAAAGGGCAAAACTCTATACTTTTTATTCTACAAATTGTCCCCCCCCCCTTTCATAAAATTATATTTTTGCCTCTGTATGCTATTTGGAACAGACATTAATAACTTTTAAAAAGACTTTGGGAGCTCTTAATTTAATTCTAATATTAGATATGCTGACAATACCGGAAATAGCGGAATGTGTCTAGATATTTTCCTGCATTGTTCTAGGTCATCTAATATCTTTAGTTTATTTAAACCAACATGAATTTTAGATTTAGAATAAACTGTATTAATTGTTTTTTAATTTAATGATATCTTTTTTAATTTTCTCTTTTTTTTTTTTTAAGTTTTTATTTTCAGTTATTCTTATTTTGGACTCTAGCTCTGCATTGAGAACATCTCAGTTTTTCCCATTTATTTACAGCTCTTGAAATGCCTGATTTTTAAAAATTAAAAATTAAACCTAAATTTCTGTGATAAATCTTATATTGCTTAATCCGCATAAAAACACACGTGCAATCAAAATATGAAAATCTTTGGAACATGACACAAACTCATAAATATTTAATTTTTCTGGCAGTAACTTCATAAAAAATTGTTGCTGATCTGGCAGTAGATCCATAAGTCAGATTTCTAGGTTACTGCTGCTTCCTCGTTCCTATCCATTTGCACAATTATTTTTAGATCAGGATTTTGATGCTTCATCTGTTTAACATATATTCACCCTCCCACTTTAAAGAAAGTCAAAACAAGTATTTGGCTTTTCCAATTTCATACACAGCATACCCAATTATCACCGCATCAGTAATTGAAAAATGATCAACAATTAAAATAGAATTAGCACTTACTTTTTAATATGAGCATTTACATTTGCCAGATTAGCTTTCATGAATAAAGGCATATTAAACCTAATATTAAAG